>NW_019167938.1:4887801-5231836 GCF_002303985.1 Durio zibethinus | reverse complement strand
TGTCATACGTACTTGATTAGATATTAGAAATCTGTCAGCCATGTCCAAAGAAACTGAATCCAGATTAAACTATTCCAATGCAAGTTGACTTGGAGGCAAAGGATTCTACTTCTATTTCCTTGTATGTTTCATATTCCATCCTATGTTAACAAAGAAATAAAGAAAACAAGAAGATCTGAGGCAGCAGCATTGTCAAAGGGGAATTCATGGGCGACGACACGGAATCAGAAAATGGAGGCTTAGATCTCACAAAACTTCTCATGGCTTTAATCATAGCTCTAGTGCTCCTGTCTTTCTCCATCCCTCAACGACGACCTACTTATTATGCTGTATACCGTTGCCCTTGAAAGCTTTGATTCGAGATGATTTATTCAATCTTCTTTCATCGCTTTCAATTGTCTCATTTCTGCTGCAAAATAAGACATGATAAACAGCTTTTGTAACATGTAAGAATTTGGAAACTCTTTCCTTATCATATTTCGTAGACAACTGCTGTTGGGTCCAATATGTTTTGTATTTTCTGCATAGACTTTGGATACATTTTTCCAATCTGATGAATGATTGATTAACATGTTTGTAATCTGATTTGTTGCTGTTTCTTCTTCTTGCTTTGTAAATTCTTCTGTCCAAATATGGAATTTAGTTCCATCTTCACTTTTGCGATTTATCCTTAATATGCCATACAGATGAACTCTGATAATAATCGTAATGGCTGTCATTTACACGGACTTGTGATTACGTTACATGATTGATCAGAATAGACATATACTGATGTAGAATAACTGTTTTCAAACAATCCTTTTCTTTTTACCATATATGATTCTTAAAAGAAGTTTTTCTTTCCTCAATCTTGGTGGAATTGGTTCATCTATCTGTATTTGTATTTTGAGGCAGAATTAAATTAACTCCGATTATTTATATGTTCCCTTTGTTAGGAATTTATGGGTCCGTGTAATTGATTTTAGCTAATCAAAGGTCATGGACTTTTGATTTTTAACTTAAAATAAAGCCTCCAACGATAATAGAGTGGGAGTGCCGAAATCGAAAAAGGAAAAAAGAAACTAAAAAATAGAGAGACAAGAGAGAAAAAGTTGATTGAATAGAAGTTGATCCGTAATTCGATTGAATTGAAATTTTTTTAACAGATTTATGATTTAAAGTTTTAGATTCTAAATGATGAAGCGTTTTAAGCTCTCTAGAAACAAATTCAAAATGTATTTATTGAGTCACTTATTTAATGAGATTTCTTCAATTGTTTTTATTTGTTGATTATCAAGTTTTTAACTAGAGAAGAAACTTTGTATATATTATTTGATAGTGAAATTTTGTTAATTTGTAATTTTTTTTTTACACTGAAAGATTTTTTATATAAATCTTGATGTGCTTTATTTTTTTTTTTTATATTTTGAATTATTGATTGTTATCTATTGTTATAAATTTATTACGATTTCTACGTTGTTGTGCTTGTTACTTTAGACTCTTTAGATTTCTTCAATTGTCTCTTTAGTTGTTGATTAAATCAAGTTTTAACTAGAGAAAAACTTTGTATATCTATTATTTGATAGTGAAGATTTTTGTTGATTTATAATTTTTTTTTCTACACTGAAAGATTTTTTATATAAATCTTGATGTGCTTTATTTTTTTTTTTTTATATTTTGAATTATTGATTGTTATCTATTGTTATAAATTTATTACGATTTCTACGTTGTTGTGCTTGTTACTTTAAACTCTTTAGATTTCTTCAATTGTTTCTTTAGTTGTTGATTAAATCAAGTTTTAACTAGAGAAAAATTTTGTATATCTATTATTTGACAGTGAAGATTTTTGTTGATTTGTAATTTTTTTTTCTACATTGAAAGATTTTTTATATAAATCTTGATGTGCTTTATTTTTTTTTTATATTTTGAATTATTGATTGTTATCTATTGTTATAAATTTATTACGATTTTTACGTTGTTGTGCTTGTTACTTTAGACTCAATACTCTCAAAATCAAAATTTGGAAGGATGAAACCATTTAAGAAACAGATAAGAATCTCAAGTTTTTCATTCAGTTTATAGCACTGAATTCCTCATTGTTACCACCGACAAAGATGACAAGATCACAAATGTATATACAATTTCTATTTATTTTAAACAGTAACTTGTACAAAAGAAATTAAAATGAAGGTTAAATACTATCATGCGGTAGATATACACGCATACACATCAACTTACATACCTATTAGTATAGATTATACAATGATGACGCAAACACTGTGTACATCTGCTCATCATTGTCCATTAATCTAACCCAGGCATTGTGAGCTTTGAATAGACCAGAGATTTCATGTGGAATTAGCAACGGATATCTGAACTCGTAAAACACCATGAATGGCTCCTCGGTCAAGTATCTGTAGCCTGAAGTGCTTCAATGACAAGCGATGCCTATCCGTTATGATGTTAAAATATCATTGTTATAATGGTTTTGAAACTGTTATATGAAAAAATTTTAAAATTGATAAAAACAAAAAAGAATCGTCATTAAATTTTTTTAATATGTGATTGGTTACTCAAAAAAATTTTTTTTTAATAAAATTATAAAAATGAATTTAAAGTTTATTAAAAAGATAAATTTTGATTTACGAAAATAAGATTAAGTTTGAGAGTTAATTACGTGTGAAAAAAGATTAACTCTCCTACAATGCCTATAAATTAGTACCAATTAATCATACATTTTTTTGGTGTTAAATAAAATAGTTTTGATTTGAAATTTAATAATAATTTATTTTATTTCTTTTTGGAAAAAAAATAATTTTATTAAAGTTTAATAATTAAAAAATATAAAAAAAATTTAAGTTAAAGAATTACTTTAAAATTCTTTAACATTTAGGTAGAATTTAAAATAATTTTTTTCACTTAAGATTTATCACAACATTTCTTAAAATGAAAATAACACTCTTTGTATAAGATAATTGTTGGTGACTCTTCAACATCTAGGTAGAATACTAAAAATTATTTTTTTCGAAATATTATTTTTGTTTTATTTTATAATTTCACATTTTTAAACTACATTTAAAAAAAACTAATAATGGTATAATTAGCTAGTAAATGATAATTAAAGGTATAAATCTACGAATTGAGTATGAATAATAATGAATAGATGCGTGTATGTTGATGGATGTTATGCAAGGTGATGAAATGTAATTTTGAAATTGAGTTCTTACATATAATGAGACCGCATTGATTTTCTAACATTTATATAGAATTTAAGTGTGACTATTTATATTTAAGATCTTATTTTATTTTTTTCTTTATTTTAATCCTATTATCATTGCGGATTAAGGACTTATACGAAAAACTTAATGAAATAAAAATTTTTAAATATTCTATTTTTTAGGCGGCATTTAAGAACAAATTACTTCATGTGAGATTTTTTTACGTATCCTTAAAATTTTGAAATAGTTTTGGATTAAGTTTAGGTCAAGGTTTTAAAATTTGAATGATTTTCAGGTAATAATTTAGGGTTGTGTGTCAAATTTAGGATTTAAGATAAATTTAGAGTCTTGACGGATTTTGAAGATTTAGGGTCTTATTTGAAAGTTTCTAGATTTTAGAATTTTGAGGTTTTAAGGTTTGAAGTTTTGGGGTTTCAGATTTAAAAGTTTCGAATTTGAGTTCTTTAGGGTTTTGAAATTTTAGGATATTTTTAAAAATATGAATATTTTTAAAAATCTCCAACATTAATATGGACTTTCGAAGCAAGTTTTTTTTTTTTTATGATTTTTTTAAAATTAGTTAAATTTTTTTCATATTTTTCCTTTTTTATAAAAAATTATTATTATTATTACTATTTATCATTAATTATTTATTTTTATGCTTATTATTTAATAATTTTTTAACATCTAGATAAAATTATTTATTATTATTTTTTAAAAAAATGATTTTATTTCCTCTAGGCAAGGAAAAAAATCTTTTTATTATTTTATTTTCTTTACCACTTTTTATATATTTTTTATTCTTTTATTTATTTTTTGGTTATTATTCTTTTTTATTTTTCAAATTTAAAAAAAATAAAAAGTTTTGAAATCATTTTCATTTTTATTATTGTTATTGTTATTATTATCTAGTTATTTTTTATTTTATTATTTTATAAGGTTTATTTTAATTTTTAATAAAACTATCAAAAAATTTTTAAACTTTATTACTCATTATTTATTTTTATTTATCTTTTTGTTTTTGTTTTTATTAATTATTATTATAAAATCAACAAATGTTTATTTTATCAAATTTAAAAATTTTAATAAACATAAATATTAATAATAAAACTTAAAATAACAAAAATAATATATAAAAAATAAATAAATTCATAAAATTTTTTTTTACCTGAATTAAACCGATCAATTTTTGAGTGATTCAGCGGTTCAACTGGATCGACGATCTAATAACGGTTCAATCGAACTAGTCTGGGTTTGGGGGCAGAGGCGGGTCGCTGGTTGATTGTGCCGATCGCAGGTTGGGTTGCGAGCTAGCACGCGAATTTTGAGGGTTTCAACACAACATCGTTTTTGAACCTCTTAGCCTATATAAAAGTTGAAATTTTTTTAGTTCATTCCTTCCCCATTTTTTTTTTAAAGAAAAATCTTTTTTTCTGAACCAAAAGCCAGGAAGGCCGATAGTCACCAAAAGTAGGCTGTTGCCCATCATGCTAGCCGTTGTGCTGATGGTTGTCGGTGACTGAAAAACCCAGAAAGCACTAAAAAACTCTCCACCCACTCCTCTTTCTTGATTCAAACCTTTTTTTGCCAAAAATCCTCATAATCTCCTTGATCGGATCTTTAAGTTTTGGTCAAAAAACTTTTTTTTTTTGTTGATTTTGACCTTTTTTAAGCTAATGTTGAGGTTCCTTACCGATGAGGATTGTGATTGATCTTTTATGTTTTCTTTTTTGTGTGCTTTTTTTTTTAGTTTGACAAAAACTCTTTGTTTTTTTTCTTTGCTAGTGGTTTTTGGGTTTTTTTTTTTTTGTAGTGTTTTGTTTTTTTTTTTTTTGTGGTGTTTGTTGGCAAGGCTTTTGTGTAAGGTTTCAGGCAGGGTTTCCCTTCATTTGTTTGGCGTTCATGGAGCTCATTATAAAGCTATTGTCGCAACTCCCACTACTAAGTGATGGTGGCAGGTGCAGCTGGGTTTGGGGGCAGGTGTCTGACAAGGGATGGTCGGTGACTTTAGGGATGGTTTGGGGTAAGTGCAAAGTGTAAGGTGCTTTGCGATTGGTGTCGAGTAGATGATTCGTGCCAAGTAAGTGATTGGTGCCAATGGCTACAGGGTAAGGGAATGGGTTACCTTAAGGTCTTATGAGGCATGGTGCCAATGTAGGGTCAAGTGGATAGGTTGGTGCTGTGCATGGGATCCCTTATATAAACGCTTTTTGCGTAAAACAATCAAAATTGTGTGCATCCGCTATGTGTAACTATACATTTTATCAATTTTTTTTAGCAGCATAATGAGTATTTTTTTTATGCTGATAATATTTATTTTTATTATTATTAATGAATCAGATTAATGCATGTTTATAGACATTAACTAAAAATATTAAATTATTATTTTAAAAATTATATTTTAATATTTTTTAATTAAAATATTATTTTAATAGATGTCATTGAACATAAGTTACCATCTTTCTTTAAAATATAGCCATGTGTCATAGATTTGACAGTGGAAAATCTTGACTTGATTAGGGATTAAAAATGATTAATATATATAATTTTTTGTGTTTTGAATGTTGTAATGATTTATAGTATTTTTGGGCTTTGAAAAAAATATAAAAGGATGATGTGGATAGAATCTTGTCAATAATTTCTAGATATTACTTGAAATGGAGAAGTCTGATCTGATTTTGTCAGGTGAACATTGGCTCTGTAGCCAATTGTGGATTGGATTATCCAATGATATTTTAATGTTGGATACACTGTATTTAGTTATGCGTATCAGATGTTAATGGATGCTGTTTTAGTAATTAGCAAAATTTATTTTATTAAGTAAGCTCTTTTATTTGAATTTTGTGAATTGGATTCTATCCTACTTAATTTTAAATTAATCGAGATTTAAAATAATTATTGAATATTAAAATATTTTAAATAAAAAACTATTTTAATAATTAGTAATTAATTATTAATTTATCAAATTGCTATTTAAACTTTTAAAGAATATTGTAATATAAAAAAATTATAAATATTAAAATTAAAATTAAAATTGATTTAACATTATTTTTTAAAAAATAATGAAAGGAATCAATAGAATTAAATTTTAATTTTACATCGATTTAATATTTAAAAATTAAATAGGTTCTTACTGCAGTAGGAATTAGGATTTTGACAGCAAAGCATTTTATTTATCAAACATTGAACAAAAAATTTATTAGAAAAGCATGAAATTATAGTAAGATTTAGGATAACAAAGTTAGGAACAAACAAATCAATACTATACACTTGCCACTATCATTTGTTTCCCATTTGCATGCAATTTTAACAATTATGAACCACAATCACAAAAAAAGTGTCAGTCGGATGAGAAAATAAATTTTTTCTAGAAGGTTTAATGGGAGGGGAAGCTTTTCAATTATAAGGTTTGAGCAGAATGTACACTTTAAAAAAAAAAAAAAAACTTGAATTTATAGATCATTCACTAAAAAAAAATTATTGATAACGAGACTCAAATTTAAATTTTGCTAATGAAATATTTAAATATTATCAATTAAATTAATTTTTATTAACGGATGAAAAAAATAATTTAAATGTATATAGTACTCAATAACTCGATACAATTAATAATTTTTATGTAAAGAAAAACCTTAAGATTTTTCGTAATAAAAAAACGGAGAAAACTAATGGATAAAAAATTCACATTGAATGGTAATGATAGTGAAACGAATATATGAATTATTAAATCCATCATACTGTACTTATTTATGAAATTAAAAAAAAAAAAAAAGTTCTCAAGGTGTAGGCATGTCATGTGAATGTGCAAGATTTCGCCTTTACTAAATTTTTTTAGTGGTTTTCATGCTTTACTTGGATTCAATCAACCACGTGTTTTTCCTTTGTTTTCGATTATCTTCATCCAAAAATTGAACTATCAATGGACCACTCCTCCTTTTACTGAATATTCGAGGTTTGATCCGTCCGTTTTCAAGCAAATTTCACAACCATCCATCCCACTTTTTTGGTGCCTTTCAAATAATTTCAAACCAAAATAAGAGAGGTTTAACAGGACACTTTGATTGGCTATGGCTAAAAGCCTAAACCCACATTTTATTAGATCAATTAAAGAAATATAACCTCACTTTTAAACTTATGAGTCAGTCATTTTGCAAATGAACCAAAAGCATGATCCATGTGTTAGAAAATTGAAACGTGGGTAACTCTCAATCAAAGATGAAGGAAAGCATCTTTAGCGGTTGTTGAAGGAATGTTTGACTTTGCATTTTATGTATTTTTGTCTAGTTCTTGGCTGTACATTTCATTTTGAATACAAACCTTGCTTGAATGGATTAACCATTGCTAGCTATGATCATATATTATCTTTTCTTTTGATTGAAGAGGCAGTTGGGTGAATATATAAATCTTTCGTTTTTTTGTTTTTACTGGCTCAACATGATTTACAGAATAAGTTTCAAGTTGAAGTTTGCTTGATGAATTTGATCAGTGAATGATCCAATAGAATGTATTGAACAGCCAATCGATTTAGCCATTTGTTATAAGCTTGAGATCAGAACCCACACTTTACAGAACTTTATAATGTTAAAGTGAGGTCATTGGTTTGTCAGACTAAGTTAATTATAGTATTGAATCATCTAACTAATAACGTCTAAGGTCAACTAATTAGAAAGCTACAGCCTACAGCAATTGGAGTTACAAAATAAACAATAATAAAATCAGTTTCCATTTGGTCTTTCAAATAAACTGTGATCCAACCTGTTCAGGTGCGCACTGATTTTCTTTTTTCTTTTTCTGTTACCTTCACCACTCTCACTAATCATTCTCATCATATACGCTGCAGTCATTGTCTTCATCCTTCAGGATTGTTGATGTATTTTCTGGTTTGCTGACTGGATGTCTGCTGGAAGGCTGATTGGACGAATGTTTTGGCAAAGGGGATTACATGTCACAAAGAGAACGATCATGGGGTGTCAGAAGTAGGATTTTTTGGCGTACTTCAACGTTTAAATCATAACGTATAAAAATGAGAGAAAAAACAAAGGTAAAAGAAAAATGTAAGATTCAAAACGAATATCTGTCACTTGATCTTACTTTTTATATTAAATTTGTGTTGAGAAGAATAATTGACTTATTCGAGATTAGTTGAGATGTTGAACTAATTAGGGTGGTTGTCAACTTGACAGTCAAAAGGTGCTAAATTGACAGTTAAGAAGTTAATCGGACAACATGGTATAACCAGGATCAGTTATCATCTTATTGACATTATTAATACTCATTATTATGTATGGTAAGGCATAATCAATGTTGATGGATGATATTTTGGCTAGTGATCAAGGTAGTACCTAACCAAGTCATTAGTACTATTTCATATTTCATCCAAGGGGGCCAATTTTATATTGTCATTGGTACTATGTCATATGTAACTTGATTAGATACCAGAAATCTGTCAGCCATGTCCAAAGAAACTGAATCCAGATTAAACTATTCCAATTCAAGTTGACTTGCAGGCAAAGGATTCTACTTCCATTTCCTTATATGTTTCATATTCCATCCTATGTTAACAAAGAAATAAAGAAAACAAGAAGATCTGAGGCAGCAGCATTTTCAAAGGGGAATTCATGTGCAACGACACGGAATCAGAAGATGGAGGCTTGGATCTCAATAAACTTCTCATGTTTTTAATCATAGCTCTAGCGCTCCTGTGTTTCTTCATCCCTCAACGACGACCTACTTATTATGTTGTATACCGTTGCCCTTGAAAGCTTTGATTCGAGATGATTTATTCAATCTTCTTTCATCGCTTTCAAGTGTCTCGTTTCTGCTGCAAAATAAGACATGATAAACAGCTTTTGTAACATGTAAGAATTTGGAAGCTCTTTCCTGATCATATTTCTTAGAAAACTGCTGTTGGCTTCAATATGTTTTGTATATTCTGCATAGACTTTGGATACGTTTTTCCAATCTGATGAATGGTTATCTAATGAATGGTTGATTAACATGTTTGTAATCTGATTTATTGTTGTTTCTTCTTCTTGCTTTGTAAATTCTTCTGCCCAAATATGGAATTTATTTCCAGCTTCACTTGTGAAATTTATCCTTAATATGCCATACAGATGAACTCTGATAACAATCAGGTGCAGAGTAATGGCTGTCATTTATTACACGGACCTGTGATTAGGTGGCATGATTTGATTAGAATAGACATATGTAGAATAACTGTTTCAAACAATCCTTTTCCTTTTACCGTATATGATTCTTAAAAGAAGTTTTTCTTTCCTCAATCTGGGTGGAAATGGTTCATCTATCTGTATTTGTATTTTGAGGCAGAATTAAATTAACTCCAATTATTTAATCCTATGTTCCCTTGAGAGCAAATTTTTGAAGGATGAAACCATTGAAGAAACAGGATCAGAATCTCAAGCTTTTCAGTTTATACTACTGAATTCCTCATTGTTACCACCGACCAAGATGACATGATCACAAATGTATATACATTTCCTATTTATTTTAAAAAGTAACTTGTACAAAAGAAATTAAAATGAAGGTTAGATATTATCATGCGGTAGATATACGTGTCACGGACCTAAGAAGGAGTCCTTAATCCCACATCGAACATAATAGGAGGGTCACTGAGGTATAAAAGGGTTCACACCACCTCTTCCTTATGAGGTACCTTTTGTAGGACAGAATCGTGAGGTCAAGGGGGCCAGAGCGGACAATACCTCATAAAGGTGTGAACCGTGGTGGTTAGGTTGATCCAGAACGCCGGATGAGTGGATGCCCGGGTCCTGGAGCCGCGTGGGTTCAGAGCTTAAGTTTCGACCTGTGACAAGTTGTATCAGAGCCAACCCTATACCATTTGATCCATGTCAAGCACCTCGAAGGAGGTATGCAGGGTGGCCAGCCTCCGTGACAAAAGCGTCACGAGGTTGGGTGGGAGAGAATGTCACAGACCTAAGAAGGAGTCCTGAATCCCACATCGAATATAATAGAGGGGTCACTGGGGTATAAAAAGGTTCACACCACCTCTTCCTTGTGAGACACTTTTTGTAAGACAAAACCGTCACATCGAATATAATAAGAGGGTCACTGGGGTATAAAAGGGTTCACACCACCTCTTTCTTATGAGACACCTTTTGTAGGACAAAACCGTGAGGCCAAGGTGGCCAGAGCGGATAATACCTCACAAGAGTGTGAACCGTGGCGGTTAGGCTGATTTGGGACGTCGGATGAGTGGATGCCCGGGTCCCAGAGCCGCGCGCGTTCGGTGCTTAAGTCTCGACCTGTGACATACAGACATACACATCAACTTACATACCTATTAGTATAGATTGTACAATGATGACATGAACACTATGTATATCTGCTCATCATTGTCCATTAATCTAACACAGGCATTGTGAGCTTTGAATAGACCAAAGATTTCATGTCGAATTAGCAACGGATACTTGAACTCGTAAAACACCATGAATGGCTCCTCGGTCAAGTACCTGCAGCGCCTCCTCGTCTTTTGCTGTCACAAGATCCTCTAGAGAAACACGACAAGAATGAGACTCATCTCGCAACCAAAAGCCATTGAACCATCTGCCAAGCTTCCACCATTTGATGCAAACTTGACGATCAGAAATCTTGCTCCTCTGAAATGCTTCCATGACAAGTGATGGCTGTCTATTATGATGTTAAAATATCATTGTCATAAACGGTTTCGAGATTGTTAGGAAAAAAAATTTTAAAATTGAAAAAAACGAAAGGAGTCACTATCAATTTTTTTAGGGTGTGATTAATCACTCAAAAATTTATATTTTTAATAAAATTATAAACATGAGTTTAAAGTTTATTAAAAAATTAATTTTGGATCTATGAAAACAAGATTAAATTTGAGAGTTGGTTACATGTGCAGAAAGATTAACTTTTCTATAATGCTTATAAATTGGTACCAATTAATCATAAGTTATTTTCAATATGAGATAAAATGGTTTCAATTTAAAATTTAATAATAATTTTTTTTATTTCTTTTTGAAAAAAAAGTAATTTTATTAACATTCATTATTTAGGAATATCAAGAAAATTTTAAGATAAAGAGTTACTTTAAAATTCTCCAATATCTAGGTAAAATTTAAAATAATTCTTTTCGCTTAAAATTTATCACAACATTTTTAAAAATGAAAATAACACTCTTTTGCAGAAGATTATTATTGGTAACTCTCCAATATCTAGACAGAATATCAAGAATTATTTTTTTGGGATGTTATTTTTGTTTTTTTTTTTTATAATTTCACATTTTTAAACTACATTTTAAAAAATATTTTTGTGTAGAAAACTAATGATAGTATAATTAGCTAGTAAACGATAATTAAAGGTATAAACATATAAACTGAATACGAACAATAATGGATAGATGCGTGTATGCCGATGGATGTTATGCAAGGTGATGAAATACAATTTTCAAATTAGATTTTTAAATATAATGAAACCACATTAACTCCCTAATATCTAGGCAGAGTTTAAGTGTGACTATTTATATTTAAGATCTCATTTTATTTTTTCTTTTATTTTAATCTCATTATCATTGCAAAGTAAAGACAAGTACGAAAAATTTAATGAAATAAAATTTCTTAAATACTCCATCTTTTAGGTAGCATTTGAAAACAAATTACTTCACATAAGATTTTCATATGTATCTTTAGAATTTTGGTATAGTTTTGAATAAAAATTAGGTCAAGGTTTTAAAGTTTGAATGATTTTAGGGTAATGATTTGGGGTTGTTGTCAAATTTAGGATTTATGATAGATTTAGAGCCTTGACAGATTTTTAAGATTTAGGGTTTTATTTGAAGGTTTTAGGATTTTAAGATTTTAAGGTTTTAGGATTTGGAGTTTTAAGGTTTCAGATTTTAGGGTTTAAAATTTTAGATTTTTTGCCATTATTCAGAGGCAATCTTCTATTAATGGGTCATTAATAGAAATAAAATAGTTTGGTTTTACTTTAAATCAAATAACTATTGATACTAGATTTGATTGTATTCCTCTTATTATTGCTTTAATAGGTTTTTCAAATCTTTTGTTTGCTAATACTGCTATTATTGGTATATAATTACCAATTTTGAATAAAGCTTTTATAGTTATCATAATTATTCCTAAATGTATATATTTAACTTCAGGATATTTTTGTTTAATTCTTCTGATTTTTTTCTTTGGTAAATAAAGGGATAACTGCAAATCTTTGATTAGAATTAGTAGCTATGGTATTGCCACTAAATTTTTCTATGGATAGTTTATATATTTCATCTTTCTTTAATGATTGTAATTCATCTGAAGTAGTAACATTTTGTCCTAAGACATTATTTAATTTTATCATTTGTTGTTCTTCAATAGGTATATCTTTAGTTTCAGAATTAATTTGATTATTAACTTCTGATAAAGTTTTATTATCTATTGCTTGTATTAAGCATAAAAATATACTCATCATCATTAGAATCGGAATATGTTTATTTTCCAAAACAAATTATAAATCTTGTTCTTCGAGAGTTTTAATAACTTTTTTAGCACTTTTTCCTTTATTAAGACATCGAGGTGCTATATGATCTCCTTCATCACAAATGAAACATTTGCATTTGGATTTCTTTTAAAAAAAATTTTTTTAATAAATTTTTTTTAGGTCAAATTTATACTTTTTTGGCCTTTGTTTGATCAATTTACATCTTCTTTTCTTTTTGTATTTCTTTGAATAGGTTTTAAACTAAGATTTACATCCAAATTCCCATTCATTTTCTAATATTTTTGTGCATTGTTTATCATTTAATTTACTTTTTACTTGCTTAGAAGCCTTTGTTTTAAGGGAATATTCTGTAATTTGTATAGAAGCAAAATAAATCCTATTTCTTATAAAATCTATATAATTTTTATTCTCTTTTATATAATTATGAAGTTCTAAATATTTGGGATATTATTGATTATAGAGTTCATCATATGGTGATAGTAATTTATGAAAATATTGTTCTTTCCAAAATTTAGAATGTGATTCCTCCAAATTTTAGGATTCATGAATATATATTTTAGAAAATTCTTCTAAATGTATTATATCACATGATTTTATTTTAGTTAATATATAATTAGCTTCACTATTTTGATCAGCTGGTTCCACTCTTCCATAAAATTCATTTTTTAGTAGATTTGTAAGATTTTTTAACAAATTTAATATAGTAGTAATTTGATTTAAAAAGGTTCTTTTTTGAATTTTTCCTACTTCGGAGTTTTCCTATTTATGCAAAAATTGCAAAACACCTTCTTGAAATGTTCCACAGAAATAACTTAAAAAATTTTCTTTAGACCAATTGTCTTTGTAATTGTTTACTACAATAGCCATAGATTGTGCCCAATCTTTTATGATTTTTCCATAATCATTTATAAAGATTTTTTAAAGATCTAAATATGTTCCTCCTTGAACTACAGTTCTTTTATTAAAGATTCTATAAAACTAGATTGTGACATAGATTCTGTAACAGTTTTGAAAGATGTTCCTGTTTGTTTAATTTCATCTTTATAAATATCTTTGGTTCTATTATCAAACCTATTTTTATCATCAATTTCTTGGTTAGAAATTTCTCATACTTTTTTTTCCATTACCAATTTTTTGTTAATTAAGATCCATATGTGTAGACTTAGTATCAATCTCTTCATCTATTTCTTCAGCAAATGCGAATTTTGTACTACTAATTTCATCTTTTACTATTGGATTAGTAGTTAAAATTTTATCTGTTTCTTTATCTTTTTCATCTAAACTAATTTCATTTGTAATATCATAATTAAGCATAAAATAATAATTAAAATTTTAAAAAGTTCTATATGTATTTTATATAGTTCTTTTATCATATTCAATAATCAATCATTTTTGTAGGAACAATGATTCTTTTCATTTTATACCTAAGATGTTCTATAAGACTTTTATAGGATTTAAAATCTAATTTTTCAATTTTAGAAAACTTAGTTAGTTGAGAAGATGATAGTTTATCATCATTAAGAGTAAGAATAACATTACCAAAATATAAAGGTCTAAAATCATTTGTTTGACTTTTATCAACTTTTAATAATTTTAATTTTTTATTAATATTAACTAATAATTGTTTAAAATCTTGAGTTAAATCTAAACATGTAACTTATCCTAAACTATCTATTTTTTATTCTAGTATATCAATTTTATTAAATAATTTTTTAAAGAAAATATTAGATAAATCAACTAAACTATTAATACTATGGTTGATTGTCGATATATGATTTTCAAATTGAGGATCCATATGCAGACTATGATTATGAGGTTTTTTTGAACAAACACAATTTTTACTTCTTATTCCATGTTCTTGGTACCTAAAACTGTTTGTATACCTTACAAAGATCTCTAAGGCTAGATTAAAGGCCACAAACTAGCACAAAGATAGTGTAACACCCTTAATTCTACATTGAAAGAATGCATAGATATAGTATGATATATAAGTTGAAACTTAAACCGAAACTTGTGAGGTACGTTTTGTAAGACAAAACTGTGAGACTTTCAAGTCAAAGTGGACAATATCTCGTAAGTTGGGTATGGGTTTCCACAAATGATATTAAAGTAATCACCAGTCAGTAGAAACTAAGTACTACATCATGGGAGTCACTAAGTGCTACATGGTGGAGAGCCACTTCTAGAATTTCAACATCTGGTGTGATCTTTATCGTATGGTTGAACTCGACTTGACAGGGACATCAAGTTTTAAAGGTGAGGAGATTGTAATGCTTTAAATCTCACATTGAAAGAATGTATGGATATTGTATGATATATAAGTTGAGACTTAAATCCAAACTTATAAGATGCCTTTTGTGAAACAAAACTATAAGACTTTCGAGTCAATGTGAACAATATCTTGCAGGTTGGGTGTGGGTCTCTGCAGATAGTAAATAAATATATGAGTTTTAGAACATAAAGCTAAAAGTTTAAAAATTGAGAAAGTAAAGAAATACTTACAATGATAGCTAAAAACTGGAGACCTTAAATAGAATATATATCTATCAACACAAATTTTTACAGACTATGATATCTATATAAGGTTCTTTACAAAGCTTTGATTCCAATTACATATAAAAGTGTGAGAGGATAAAAATTTACAAGAGTGAAAGAAAAGGAAAGAAAGACTAGAGGAAGTGGGGGAAGGAGTCTGACTCTCTATTGACCTCCGTATCCCCGTTTATTCTTACATTCAATAATTAATTTCTATTAATTAGGTTAGGTAGCATGTAAAAGAGCTTACCTAACTTTGACAAATTGACAATTAATAAAAGTAAAATTGTCAAAAGAAATAATGACAATTATTTTTACTATTATGTTGAAGCAAATAAAAGGTATTATATTTTATGTTAAAGCAAATAAAATTGTCACACTTTTAAAGTAAAATCTTTTATTATTACATGTTTAAGAAATCATCTAAAAATATATTACAATTATGTTAAAGTAGAATTTAGATTTAAACAATATAAACCATACTATTTAAATTTTTAATAGACACCGAAACAACCATATGTAGTTGTAGAAGTAATGTTTTATCATTAGAAAAATGAGAGCCAATGAAACATTCTATAGCAATAATAAGAATTAATGGAAAAGAAATCATAATAAGATATAAAGCAAAAAATGTTTCTATTTATCTAATGAATAAAAAATTTATAATCCCAAAAATTTTATATTTTCCTTTTATGCATGGTGATATGTTATTAAGAAATAATTTTTTATACAATTATTTACCTTTTTGTTTGAATATCAATAATATTGTTTTTACTATAGATAAAAAATCTATAAAAATGCTATTAGTAAAAAATCATAAACATATATGTGATTATGATTTCCAACTTGAAACCAAGAAAATGAAAATTAATTCAATTAATGCAACACATTGGTTATATACAATTTTTTTTAAAAAAATAGTGAGTAATCATTAAAATTATGGACTAAAAGTCTTAGATTCTGTAGTTTAAAAATTCTTGATTCAAAAAAAATAATTAGAGTAAAACCAATTATCTATACTAAATAAGTTATAAATGAATTTGATATACAAATTAATGAACTTTTACAAAAAAGACTTATAAAACCCATTACTAGTCAAAATTCAAGCCCAGCACTTATGGTAAGAAATCATGCTAAACAAGAAAAAGGAAAAGCCAAAATGGTAATCAACTATAAAAAGCTTAATCAAAATTTAATATTTGATGGATACTTTATTTTTAGAAAAGATGTGTTAATAAACTTAGTAAAAAATGCTAAATATTTTAGTAAATTTGATTGTAAATCAAGATTTTGACAAATAATATTAACCAAAGAGTCAAAACTATTAACAGCTTTTAGCACACCAAAAGACAATTATCAATGGAAAGTCATGTCCTTCGAACTTTGTAATACTTCACAAATTTTTCAAAGATGAATGGACACCATTTTTTAGAAATATAAATATTTTTGTATGGTATATATTGATTATATACTTATATTTTCTAAAACATTAAATGAGCATAGTAAATACCTAAATCTTATAGCTCAAGAATTTATAAAATATAGTATAATATTAAGCCTTAAAAAGATAGAGCTTGAAAAAAATAATATAGAATTCTTAGACTTAAATTTATCTTTAGAAGGTCTTACTTTATAAGATCATATTATAGTAAAAATCAAAGAATTTTCAGAAAAATTGGAAGATAAAAAACAACTTCAATATTTTCTAGGTCTTCTCAATTATGGAAAACAATTTATTAAAAATCTCTCTAAAAAATAGAAAGTTTTACAAGAAAAACTAAAAAAATGATATACTTTTTTCTTAGACAAAAGATGATTCTAATATTATTAAACAAATTAAATCAGATCTCAAATTAAACAAAATAGATCATCTACTTCATGAAAAATTTCATGAATATTTTCTTTTTATATTTTAGAAAATAAAAAAGATTTAAGAGAAATTCATAAAATTAAATTAAGATTAGATCATGACCCTTATGATATAATCAGTATCGAAATGGGTTTTGTAGGTATAATTACCTTTTAAAATTTATCTTTTCATTTAATAAGGCATTTTCCTACCTTTATTTAAATAATTTTTTTTTATTTTGTTAAAAACAATGAATATTTTTTTATGTGCATATTAAAATAACTATTTTAATAAGACTTTTTCACAGAGAGATTTTTTCAACCCTATCAAGTATGAAAATTCAAAAAAGTGCTTTATGAACAAAATTTATTAGCCCCTAATGAAAATGAAGAAAATATAAAATTTGCTCTTTCATAATTTGATAGAGTAAGTTTATATAATTTTCCAGCCCAAATCCCCTTGATAAAAAAAGTAAAAGAATTGCTAAATGAAATCTTAACAAATTCACAGACTCTTTATATCACTATTACAATAAATGGTAAAAAGATTTTTGTGAAAAAATTTTATGATGAAAATAATCCAAAGCCAGAACCTAAAGTGATCAAACTTATAGAAAAACTATATAGAATAGAAGATTAGGATTACCTTATTTCTTTACTACTCTAGTATCATAAATGATGAGAATAGTGAAAAAAGCTAAGGATAGCTTCACCAGCATCTTTTAATCCAAAAGATGAAGATGCTATAAACCTAAAAGTTCAACAAGATGGATAAAAAAGACCATAAGTCAACACTTGCTATTAAATGACAGATATGTATCAATACAGCAAAAAGTAATTATCATTGGTACAACAAAAATAATTGTTATTATCTTTTTTTACAATTTTACTTTTATTAATTGTCAATTTGTCAAAGTTAGGTAAGCTTTTTTAAATACTACCTAACCTAATTAATAGAAATTAATTATTGAATATAAGAATAAAAATGGATACAAAGGATAATAGAGAGGTAGACTCTCCCTCCCACTTCTTCTAGTCTTTCTTTTCTTTTCTTTCACTCTTGTAAATTTCTATCTTTTCATACTTTTATTAGTAATTGGTATTAGGGCAAAACTATATAAAAAGAAGGAAAAACCAGAGGAAGTGGGAGGCAGAGTCTACCTTTTTATTATCCTCAATATCCTTTTTTATTCTTACATTCAATAATTAATTTCTATTAATTAGATTAGGTAGTATTTAAAAAAACTTACCTAACTTTGACAAATTCATAATTAATAGAAGTAAAATTGTAAAAAGAGATAATAACAATTACTTTTGTTGTACTAATGACAATTACTTTTGTTGTACTTATACATATATGCTTTTTTAATAGCAAGTGTTGACTTGTTGTCTTCTTTATCCATCTTGATGATTTTTCAAGTTTATAACCTCTTCATCTTCTAGATTAAAAGATGTTGATGAAACTGTCATTGACTTGTTCCACTGTTCTCATCTTTCTTGATACTAGAGTAATAAAGAAATAAGGTAGCCAAGATCTTCCATTATAGATAATTTTTTTAGAAGTTCGATTGCTTCAAGCTCTAACTTTGGATTATTTTCATCATAAAATTTTTTCACAAAAATCCTTTTACCATTTGTTGTAGTAGTGATATAAGGAGTCTATAAATTTGGTGAGATTTCATTTAGCAATTCTTTTGCTTTTTCTATCATGGTGGCTTGGAAACTATATAAACTTGCTCTGGTCTTTTATAAATAAACTAAACTATTAACACTATGACTGATTGTCAATATATAATTTTTTAATTAATGATCTCCATGCAGACTATAATTATGAGATTTTCTAAATAAACATAATTTTTAACTTTTTGCTTCATTTTCCTAGTAACTAAAATCGTCTGTATACCTTACAAAGATTTTTAAGACTAAATTAAAGGTCACAACACTAGCATAGAGATAGTAAATACATATATATGTTTTAAAACATAAAGTTTAAAGTTTAAAAACTGAGAAAGTAATAAAATACTTACAATGATAGCTGAAAACTGGAGACATCAAATAGAATATATGTATATATATATATATATCAACACGAATTTTTACAGACTATGGTATCTATATAAGGTTCTTTATAAAACTTTGATACCAATTACAAATAAAACTATGAAAGGATAGAAATTTACAAATGAAGATCACCTTAGACTTATAATAATGACAAAAAAGTCAGAAATTAGAAATATGACTCATGAGCTATCTATAAATTGGATATTTATCACTGAATTTCCTAATCATACTTTTACATCTATTAAAATTATATATTATAATATTATAGAAATATTTGAACCTAAACCTTTTAATTCATAAATCAAATCAAGATTAATGAATCTTAAAAATATGTTTGTACAACCTATTCTAACATCACCATCTTTTTTTTTTTATCCATTTTCTTCCTTTCTACTGTAAATTCTTGCTGGGCAATTTCGATGGTTGTCAACCCTAGCTTCAATGTGGGGGTGGATAGTTATTTCGAAACATCATTCGACAATGGCATAACTTCATTGATTATTTTTACTCTCCATGAAAGATATCATTCTGCCACATAATTGGGTGCATTATAATTGAATTTAAGTAGGTTAAGTCCATAAGTCATAAGAATAAATTATTGAAAATTGTAAGGTCTCTGGACTATATGATGTGTGTAGCTAGCTACTCCATATATCCATAGCAATGGGACCTATAGTTTGTCACCACAATAGTATAATATGACGAAATGAAGAATCTATGGTGCCCTTCACATTATGGCCTTACTCGTGAGATTTAAAAAGAATGACATCCGATGCTTTTTTATCCAATCTCTCTGTTATTCTTTAGTAAGAAACTCTTTGATCAAGAAAAACTAAGTAGAGAAAAGTTGAAATGACCCCTTTTTTTTTCCCAAAAATGACTTTGAATCCAAATGTAGAGTAGCTAAGCACATCTTATGAATCGACATACATTTTTCTTTCAACAGTAATTTAATGTTCTAATGGTTTTGGCTAGGACGGTTGAGATGAATTTATGCCCTTGCCCAATTGCTAGAAGAAATCAATCACCAACACTTCTACATGCCCCAGTACTTTGAAAAATATTACTAAACCATAGATCATAAAAAAAAATGTCTTACTCACAATCGTCATTCAAATGCTTTTTTATATGTGCTAGTATAAAAGTCAAAAGAATTGACTCGATTTCATTCTTTTCATTATTATGTTTATTAATTTATTCGATCCTAACTTCCATGATCCTAGCCAACTTTTTCCTAAACCTGATCATCTTTTATTCTTTTTAGTAGGTCATGTCTTGATCGATGGATTCTATCCGAAGCAAAGATGAGTACTCCTCGATCGTAGGAGTCAAATCTTCTTGGTTGAACACAAAACATCAATAGGATGAATCCAAAAATTGCATCACGGCTCAAATAAGCTATTCATCAATTTTTACTGACATAATCATTGCCACATCCATGTATTTCTTAGAAAAGAATTCCTTTCTTTTTATTCCCTATCGTTTCTAAATAGCTTCCAATTCTAACATGTCATTTCGATTGAGATCCATATATACTAACTACGAAACATCAAGATATAACCATCTTTTAAACAATCTTTTTCTTTTTTCTGAGTACTTTTTGATTGGCTTTTAAACTCTAAATAGTTTTTACATGTATGATATCATTGTAGGCTTCATGAAAGCTTTTCTTGATAAAGACTAGCCTAAAACAATACCCCCTTAAGAAATATGATGCCTAAATGATGCATGCAGCAAAATTAACGGTAACAAAATAATTAAATAAGTCAATAATGTTTATAAAATAAATAAATAATCAAACATAGCATATAATAGAACAGAACATACATAGTATCTTAACTTTAGGTAATTTTCTCAAAAAAGATAACATGACTGTCTTAGGCTAGATCCTTATGGCTCACGATATGCTAGGTTAGGATTTATACATTTAAAGGTTTTCAGATTATTCCTTACATCATCATCCATTATAGACTAGTAAGGCTCCTCGATCCTCGCCCATTGCAAGCTATTAACAGAAATGGCTCAAACTGAGTGAAAGTATTTCACTAGCAATTACGAAGATTATCACCTCACGAAAGCATAGCTAGTTTATTTCTCCTAATAAAGACAAAGCTTGGGTTTAGAGATCATACATGTAAATATATATGCAAAAGTGTGTAAAATGGCATATTAATCAAAATAACATAAATAAATCATAACCACAAAATCAAAACAAAGTAATAACTAACATGCAATTTATATTTATTAGCTTTTTTTTTTTTGAAAAATTAAAATAAAGAGAATTAAATAAAATATAAAATAAAATCAATTAAATCCAACACTTGTTAATAGTGCATAATTTAAATTTTTTGCTTGACTCTCAAAACATCCCCAATAGAATTACCAAGCTATCATAACGATTTTAGAATCGCTAGATTAAAAAATTTTAAAATCGAGAAGAATTGAAAGAGTCGCTATTAATCTTTTTTAAGATATAATTGATCATCCAAAAGTTTATCTTTTTAATAAAACTATAAAAAAAGGTTTAAAGTTTATCAAAAAGATAATTTTTGATCTACAAAATCAAGATTAGATTCAAAAGTTGATTACGTGTGAAAAAAGATTAGCACCTCTACAATGCCCATAAATTGGTACATATTAATTATGCGCTATTTTTTGTATTAGATAAAATGATTTTAATTTGAAAATTAATAATAATTTCCTTCATTTCTTTTTGTAAAGAAAGTAATTTTATTAAAGTTTATTATTTAGGAATATCAAGGAAATTTTTAAGTTAAAGAATTACTTTAAAATTCTTCAACATCTAGGTAATATTTAAAATAACTCTTTTCGCTTAAGATTTATCACAACATTCCTTAAAATAAAAATAACACTCTTTGTAAAAGAGAATTGTTAATGACTCTCTAATATCTAGATAAAATACTAAAAATTATTTCCTTCGAAATATTATTTTTATTTTATTTTATAATTTCACATTTTTAAACTACATTTAAAACAATATTTTTGTGCGAAAAAACTAATGATGATTAGCTAGCAAACGATAATTAAAACTACAAATATATGAACTTAGTACAAACAATAATGAATATATGTGTGTATGCCGATGGATGTTATGTAAGGTGATGAAATATAAGTTTGAAATTGAATTTTTAAATATAATGAGACCATCTTAACTCACCAACATCTAGGCAAAATTTAGGTGTAACTATATATATATATATATATATATATATTTAAGATCCCATTTTATTTTTTCTTTTGTTTTAATCCCATTATCATCGCAGATTAATGACTCGTACGAAAAACTTAATGAAATAAAATTTTTTAAATACCTCATCTTCTAAGAGGCATTCAAGAACAAATTATTTTATGTAAGATTTTCACATATACCCTTAGAATTTTAAAATAGTTTTGGGTAAAGCTTAGGTCAAAGTTTTAAAGTTTGAATGATTTTCAGGTGATGATTCGAGATTGCGTGTCAAATTTATGGTTTAAGATAGATTTAAGGTCTTGACAAATTTTTAATATATATGGTCTTATTTGAAGGTTTTGAAATTTTAGGGTTTTGAGGTTTTAGGGTATTAGAATTTAAATTTTTTAGGGTTTAAAAAAAATACGAACATCTAGGTAAACTTTCGAAGCAAGTTCATTTTTTTATGATTTTCAAAAATTAATTAAAATTTTTTTGTATATTTCTCTTTTTATAAAAATTTATTACTATTATTATTTATTAATAAATTAATTATTTGTTTTATTCTTATTATTTTATAATTTTCTAACATCTAGACGAAATTATTTATTATTATTCTTTTAAAAGAACAATTTTTATTCCCTCCATCATTTAGGCTGGAAGAAAAATATTTTTATTATTCTATTTTCATTGCCACTTTTTTATATATTTTTATTCTTTTATATATTTTTTGTAATTATTCTTCTTTATTTTTCAAATTTTTTTAAAAAATAAAAGTTATGAAATTATTTTATTTTCATTTTTATTATTGTTATTATTATTATTATCTAGTTATTTTTTATTTTATTATTTTAATTTTTAATAAAACTATAAAAAAAATTTTAAACTTGATTTCTCATTATTTATTTTTAGTTTAATTTTTTGTTTTCATTTTTATTAATTATTATTATTGTAGACACCCAATTGGGTCCGGCCCAAATCAATTGGGCCTGGCCCAAATGGGTAAGCCCAATTCAATTTTATCTTGTATTTTTTTTTCTCTTTTCTTCTTCTTTTGTATTTTATGTATTGTATTATTTATTATTATTATTATGTATTAATATATGTATATATTTATTTATTTATTTTTTGTTAATATTTATGTGTATTTTATTATTTATGTATATATATATATTTTTTTATCTTTTTTATTTTATTCATTTTTGTATTTTTACTTATCTAATTATATATCTGATATATTTTTTTATTATTATTTATCCTATAATATCTGCTGATTTATCTTCTCTAATTATCTAGTTTTTTATTTTATTTAATTTTGATTTTGGAGGGCTGAGATTGAAGGCTGAAGAATCCCATTGGAAATGGGAATTCAATCAGAAGAGTTCAGTGGGATTCAAAGATTGAATTCCCGTCCAAGGAGGAATTGGGATTGATCAGGAACTCCTGATCAATCCCTATAAAAGGCACCCCCTGGAACAGAATGAAAACAGAGAAAACAGTGAGCAAAGTGCCCAATTCCGGCTACAATTCCGGCCAACTTTGAAGTTTCCGGCGAAGTGCCCAGTTTCCGGCGAGAAATCCAGAAACCGACCAATTTTCCGGCCAACTTCCGGCGAAATTTCCAGATTCCGGCGAATTTTCCAGAATCCGGCACCGGTGTTCTTCAGTCTTTAGAGAGAAGGGAGAGAAAAGGAAAGGAAGAGAGAGAGAGGGGAGGAGCATTCTGCCGAAAAATGGAGGAGAGTGCCTTTTATACCCTCCCAAAAAGACGTCGTTTTGGCCTTAAGTAACCCAGAGGATCCGCGTGTTTTGCCGAATCCGACCCGACCCGGGCGTCGACCCGCTTTTCTAACCCACGCGTGCCAGCCCCCTCCGAGCCGAGCCGAGCCGAGCCGCTCCAGTTTTTTTTTTTTTATTTCTTTGTTTATTTGTTTATTTTATTTTTTATTTTTTATTTATTAGATTAGGTTTATGTAATATTCTTTTTATCTATTTTTTTATTATTTTATTTTCTTTAAACAAAAATAAAAAATTCCAAAAAAAAATATTTTTAGGGAAAAGTTGAAAGTATCAATTTTCCTTAAAAGAAAAATAAATTTCCAAAAAAAAAATATTTTTAGGGAAAAGTTGAAAGTATCAATTTTCCTTGAAAATCAAAATTTCAAAAAAAATATTTTTGGGAAAAAGTTGAAAGTATCAATTTTCCCTACAAAAAAAAAATCATTCTTTCCTTCCTTTCTATCTTAATTTTGATTTTGTTTTTTTCCTTTAAATAATCCGACAACGGAGCCTCTGCAAGTGAAACAGTAGTTCTTTCTTGCATACTCCTGAGGTGAGGGAATTTTCTCAATTTTCTGCTAAAAGTATTAGAGTCAATTGAGAATAATTTCCAACAACTAATTACTTGGTAAAATTTTAAGGCTTTTTGGATAACACAAGTTTAAGCTGGTACCATCTTTTGATGGGCGTTGTGAGGGTGCTATAACCTTTCTCACACGTAACCGAACTCCCGAACCCTGTTCTGGTTAGCAGACCTGAACCTATTCTTTTAGGGACCCTTAAGCTTAGGTGTTCCCTGAAAGGACAGATTCCTTAGGTGGCCAATCGCACCTAGACAAAAAAGATTGGTGGCGACTCCCTGAAAGTTAATGTCTAGCGATAGATCCCCGGATCTAGACGTTACGACAGCTTGGCGACTCCACTGGGGACCTTGAGAGTCAGGCCAGCAAATAATTTGTGTTATCCAAAAGCCAAATGAAATTGAACCTTGTTGTATATATATGTTATTATTATTCATGTTTATTTGCTTGGTTAATTATGTCATTCATGTGCATGTGCATAACATGAGCTCTACACCCGAGCTCCGTCCCTCTAGGAGGGAGTAAAGTACCTATTGCTTTTGTGAGGTCTAATGCCTCCGCAGTGGCCAGCGAAATACTCCCACTCAAATTGAACCTTTTCCGCTTGTAGCCTGTAATGGGTGAGGATTAGGGTGCCTTACTAGTCTGTGATGGACAAAGATGTAAGGAACAATTTGAGACTTTAGACTTTGACCTTAAAACCGCATGTAGTGGAACCTTAAGAGTGCCTACACCTAAGATAAGCCCTTTCTATCCAATGATAGATATACCCTGAAATTAGGACACAAAAGAGTGTTTGTCTAATCATTTTGATTGTTTAACTTTGTGTATTATTTTTATCATATGTAACATTATGCATCAACATCACTTACGTTTCATCCACGAAACTAACTATGTTGTTTGTCTGATTGTATGCATCTGTATTCTTTTCATGATCATGTTTCAACATAATTATTTGCATTCATTTCATACTAGATTTTATTCAAAAAATGTACATTTCATTTGTGTATCAAAGCATCATACATAAGGTACAGCATAACATTTCTAATCATAAGTATGGTACTCAAGGTCCGAGGATAGCTCCATCTAGCGAAAACCCTGCTCATCCATACAACACAAGATCCAGAGCAAGGCAAATGGAAGAAGAAAGTTCTCATAGATTTGAAAAGCTAGAAAAAGCTCAGGAGAAGATTGAAAATGAACTTAGCAAAATTCTGGAGGCTCTCAATAATATGAATAAAGGAAAAGGAGTTGAAGGAAGTACAAGCCAGCAAGAAGTGGCTGACCCATTGTACCCTTCAGGTTTTGGCCCACCTCAAGCCCAGTCTGCCCAAGAGGTCCTACCACAACATTTTGCATATCCAACATACCCTGGAATGCCATCAGCTTTTAACCCAGGGCAGTATAATAGCTATATAAATCATGTCTTCACCGAAAAGGCAGCAGAACCAATTCCTGATCTAGATGATGTAGAAGAGAAGGAGAAGGAAAAGATGAGAGTAGAGGCTGAGGAAAGTTTCAAGATTAGCATGTTAGAGCAGAGGCTACGGGCTGTAGAAGGATTTAACTTTTATGGGTCAATTGATGCTGTTGGGCTCTGCCTAGTTCCTGATGTGGTTATTTCCTATAAGTTTAAAGTACCGAAATTTGAAAAATATGACGGTACAAAGTACCCCAAAACCCACATCACTATGTATTGCAGAAAGATGGCAGCTCATGCACATGATGAAAAACTCTTGATGCATATTTTCCAGGACAGTCTTACTGGCTCTGCCGCCAGATGGTATGTTCAGTTGGATAGGACTCGTATTCGCTCTTGGAGTGATATGGCACATGACTTCATCAGTCAATATCGACACATTATCGATTTGGCTCCAGATCGTTTGTCTTTGCAGAATCTGGAGAAAAAGTCAAACGAGTCTTTTAAAAAATATGCCCAGAGATGGAGAGATATAGCTTCACAGGTACAACCTCCACTGACAGAGAAAGAGACCACAGTGCTGTTTGTTAGCACTTTAAAACCTCTCTATTATGAAAAGATGATAGGGAATGCAACAAAGAATTTTGCTGACATGGTAATCTCTGGAGAAATTATTGAAAGTGCCATAAAAAATGGCAAGTTGAGAGGAGGAGAAACCAAGAAGACATCAGAAAAGAAAGAAGCTGAATCTCAAGCTGTGAGCTTTGATAGACAACAATTCAGGGGTTATCAACCCTATCCATCCCAAGATTACTCTCCATACTATCCTGCTGTGAATAATACATCATCCTACCCATACCAGCTAGCTTCACAACCATCTTATTCATCCACTTACCGCCTCAACATTCAAGCTCCTGCAAGAACCTAAATTCGTCCTACTAACCCAACAAGTGACTCACGAGAACAACGGACTACTCGAGAAAAACTTGTATTTGATCCAATTCCTATGACTTATACAGAGTTATATCGAGAACTTTATAATAGCCACTTGATTGCCCCCAGCCATGTGGAACCACTTAAACCACCTTATCCAAAGTGGTATGATCCTACAGCCCGTTGTGACTATCATTATGGAATTACTGGCCATTCTACTGAAAATTGCACTACTTTAAAGTATAAGGTGCAACGATTGATCAACGATGAAATGGTAAGTTTTGATCAAGGAAAAGCAACAGAACCTAATGTTAGTGTACTGAGCGAAAGTCAAGAACAGAAAGGATCTGGAGATTCACAATGAATTGAGGGGCAAGATATCAATGGAGATAAGGCTGGTTGAAGGTTTCTTTTGTCATTTTGGGATTTTTTTTTTTTCAAACAATGTTAGATTTTTTTGCAATATGACTTCACTTGTTATCATTTTAATAAAGGCAAGTCAATGCATTTCATTACATTTTTCTCTTTCACTTGACCATTACTCCATGCTTTGTTACCTTCCATAACTTCACATCCCCATTCTTAAATTTCAGATGATGAATATTTAGACAATAATAACAATAATTCTGAGATTTAATTTTGAGAACTCATCCACGTCAATGTGAAGAGATGATTTGAGCAAAAAGTAAGCTATTACTGAAGGTGAAATAGATATGTCTTGAAGGTGTGTAATCTTTTATACAAGTTCATGAGCTTTGTTCAATAGATGATGTTCAAGAAAGGTATTCACAATTGAGATGAAAAATGGCCATCTTTCTTTTACCATTTGAAAAACCATTTATTGTTACCCCTTTGAGCTTATCATTTTTTTGAAGAACCCCAACCAAGGATCACCCTCTACACTGGAGGGTAATTTTTGAAAAAAAAAAAAAAAAAAAAAAACCATAAAAGGTCTCAAAGATGAAAAGAGAAAGAAAAGCAAAAGAAAAAATAAATGCCACACATGACTTGGGGCAAAGTAATGAGAATCCTTTGTGTGAGGAAAGAAAAAATAGCGAAACGATGTGGGGCAAAATGCCAAGCTGCATCAAATGATCCTTCGGTCTTGAACCTTTTTAATACATGTTTTGAGCCTATTATATCCATTTTTTTTATGACCCTTCACCTTGACCTACATTACAACCTTGAAAAGTCCATTTGGATCAAGTGTGAATACTCAACTTGAATGATCATATGTTGAGCGAAGGCATGCTCATGATGAAGCGATGGAATCATGCTACATTACCTTAAAAGTTTGATGTATGAAGGATGTCAATAATAGGTGAAGAATGAGAAAAAAAGATGATGAAAAAAAAAGAAAAAGAAAAGAAAAATGAAAAAATGAAAAAAATGAAAAAAGAGATCCAAATTGAAAACCTGAAAGGGTGATTTTGGTACCAAAAAAAAAAAAAAGATCCAGGTCAAATGGCTCACATGAATAGAAAGATCAAAGACATCTGAAGATCCCTCAAAGACTGGGGCAGAGTTCGTCAAGCTCAAGATGACTTCAACAGTAAATGAATGAGTTTTTGAAAAAGAATCCTAGATTAATGTTGAAAATTGTCTGAATATTCATCATTTGGACATACCATTTACCTCAATGACATCCAATTTATTTCCTTTCCCATTTATTTTCTACCAAAATAGATCTCCATTGATTATCTTTACCATAATTCACTTTCTGTCCTCTTATTGTTACACCCTTAGAATGAATTGAGAAAATGCTTGATTGCATTGTATTTGTCAAAATTTGAAATGATAATGAATGAATGAATATGTGCTTAAAAGAATCTTACATTCATTTGAAAAGAAATCTAAGATGATGAAGAAATGGTAGAAACCTAAAAGAGATGATGGGGCAAATCTTGAAAAGTGATGAATTGATCGATATGACTTGCAAGATATGATTGAATGATGAAGACAATCAGTAGACAAAGTCTGTTTTGGAATGGTTGATGCTGAGACAAGGACCCAGTGATGGTGGATGAAATTTGTTTTGAAATTTGCTAGCGCTGAGAAATTCATTGAATGATGGTCAAGGGATGATCGATTGATGAAGTTTATTCCAAAGTATTGAAAAACAGAACAAGGAAAGAATGTGAGTGGAAAGGACAATTGAGAGCTACACTGGTTCGATCTTAGAAGAACAATGTCATTGGATCTTTGAGGAATCAAAGGGCTTGATGCCAAAAAAAAAAAAAAAAAAAAAAAGCTTGAGAAACTTGAGTACCATACATTGAACAGGAATTAATTGGCCAACATGTGCATAGCATGCATTGAAATTCATATGCATTTGCATAACATACACTACTTTCAGGAAAGTATAGTGTACAAATTCAAGAAGCAGGGGTGTTCCAACATCTCACATGAAAAAGACAGATATGAAAAGACTTTGCAAGTTTGAGAAGAAACTTGTCAGGTAAGTTCCTAATCCTTGAGATAGGATGTCTCTTGGTATCAGGGTTGATTTATAAGACCTTTGGGCATAATCTCCTGAAATCTCTTCAAACACAACTTTCAACTCTTTCGGACATGATTGTCTAGGAGTATTTACTTTTCAAAGTTCGTTGCCTCTGTTTAGAGGAGCAATTTACTTTTTCAAAGTTCGTTGCCTCTGTTTAGAGGAGCAATTTACTTTTCAAAGTCGTGGTGCCTCTGTTTAGAGGAGCAATTTACTTTTCCAAAGTCGTGGTACCTCTGTTTAGAGGAGCAATTTACTTTTTCAAAGTTCGTTGCCTCTGTTTAGAGGAGCAATTTACTTTTCAAAGTCGTGGTGCCTCTGTTTAGAGGAGCAATTTACTTTTCCAAAGTCGTGGTACCTCTGTTTAGAGGAGCAATTTACCTTTTCAAAGTTCGTTGCCTCGGTTTAGAGGAGCAATTTACTTTTCCAAAGTCGTGGTACCTCTGTTTAGAGGAGCAATTTACTTTTCAAAGTTCCGTTGGCATTCAGTCGCCTCTGTTTAGAGGAGCAATTTACTTTTCCAAAGTCGTGGTGCCTCTGTTTAGAGGAGCAATTTACTTTTCAAAGTCGTTGCCTCTGTTTAGAGGAGCAATTTACTTTTCAAAGTCGTTGCCTCTGTTTAGAGGAGCAATTTACTTTTCAAAGTCGTTGCCTCTGTTTAGAGGAGCAATTTACTTTCAAAGTCGTGCCTCTGTTTAGAGGAGCAATTTACTTTCAAAAGTCGTGGTCCTGTTTAGAGGAGCTTCGGAAAAAAAAAAAAAAAAAACAAAAAAAACAAAAAAAAACAAAAAAACAAAAAAAAAAAAAAAAACAAAAAAAAAAAAAACAAAAAAATGTTGAGTTGAGTCTTGATTGGGTGTCTACGTCTTTGCGCAATTTCTGTTTCACAGAAAATGTGCAAAGAGGGGCAGCTGTAGACACCCAATTGGGTCCGGCCCAGATCATTGGGCCTGGCCCAAATGGGTAAGGCCCAATTCAATTTTATCCTGTATTTTTTTTTTCTTTTTCTTTTCTTTTGTATTTTATGTATTGTATTATTTATTATTATTATTATGTATTAATATATGTATATATTTATTTATTTATTTTTTGTTAATATTTATGTGTATTTTATTATTTATGTATATATATATATATATTTTTATCTTTTTTATTTTATTCATTTTTGTATTTTTACTTATCTAATTATATATCTGATATACTTTTTTATTATTATTTATCCTATAATATCTGCTGATTTATCTTCTCTAATTATCTAATTTTTTATTTTATTTAATTTTGATTTTGGAGGGCTGAGATTGAAGGCTGAAGAATCCCATTGGAAATGAGAATTCAATCAGAAGAGTCCAGTGGGATTCAAAGATTGAATTCCCGTCCAAGGAGGAATTGGGATTGATCAGGAACTCCTGATCAATCCCTATAAAAGGCACCCCCTGGAACAGAATGAAAACAGAGAAAACAGTGAGCAAAGCTACTGATTTGAAAGAAAAAGGCATATAGGAAGCTAGAAAGGTTTAGGAGTGTTCTGGGAGTGAGAAATTTTTTAGAAATTTTTGGCGAAAATTTTTTTTGGAAATTTTTGGGAAATTTCCAGATTCCGGCGAAAATTCCGGCGAAGTTTGAATTTTCCGGCGAAAATTTCGGCCAACATTGAAGTTTCCGGCGACCTGCCCAGTTTCCGCGAAGAATCCCAGAAACCGGCGACTTTCCGGCCAACTTCCGGTGAAATTTCCAGATTCCGGCGAAAATTTCCAGAATCCGGCACCGGTGTTCTTCGTTTCTAGAGAGAAGGGAGAGAAAAAGGAAGAAGAGAGAGAGAGGGGAGGAGCGTTCTGCCGAAAAACGGAGGAAGGTGCCTTTTATACCCTCCCAAAACGACGTCGTTTTGGCCTTAAGTAACCCAGAGGATCCGCGCGTTTTGCCGAACCCGACCCGACCCGGGCGTCGACCCGCTTTCTGACCCGCGCGTGCCAGCCCCTCCGAGCCGAGCCGAGCCGCCAAGCCGCTCCCCCCGAGCCGTTTTCTCTTCCTTGAGCCGAGCCGAGCCGAGCCGCGATCCGAGCCGCTCCAGTTTTTTTTTTTTTTTATTTCTTTGTTTATTTGTTTATTTTATTTGTTTATTTTTTATTTATTAGATTAGGTTTATGTAATATTCTTTTTATCTATTTTTTTATTATTTTATTTTCTTTAAATAAAAATAAAAAATTCCAAAAAAAAATATTTTTAGGGAAAAGTTGAAAGTATCAATTTTCCTTAGAAATAAATTTTCAAAAAATATTTTTAGGGAAAAGTTGAAAGTATCAATTTTCCTTAAAAGAAAAATAAATTTCCAAAAAAAAAATATTTTTAGGGAAAAGTTGAAAGTATCAATTTTCCTTGAAAATCAAAATTTCAAAAAAAATATTTTTGGGGAAAAGTTGAAAGTATCAATTTTCCTTGAAATCAAAATTTCCAAAAAATATTTTTGGGGAAAAGTTGAAAGTATCAATTTTCCCTACAAAAAAAAAAAATCATTCTTTCCTTCCTTTCTATCTTAATTTTGATTTTGTTTTTTTTCTTTAAATAATCCGACGACGGAGCCTCTGTAAGTGAAACAGTAGTTTTCTTGCATACTCCTGAGGTGAGGGAATTTTCTCAATTTTTTGCTAAAAGTATTAGAGTCAATTGAGAATAATTTTCAATAACTAATTACTTGGTAAAATTTTAAAGCTTTTGGATAACACAAATTCAAGCTGGTACCATCTTTTGATGGGCGTTGTGAGGGTGCTATAACCTTCCTCACACGTAACCGAACTCCCGAACCCTGTTCTGGTCAGCAGACCTGAGCCTATTCTTCTAGGGACCCTTAAACTTAGGTGTTCCCTGGAAGGACAGATTCTTTAGGTGGCCAATCGCACCTAGATAAAAAAGATTGGTGGCGACTCCCTGAAAGTCAATGTTTAGCGATAGATCCCCGGATCTAGACGTTACGACAAGAGGAATTAAACATTGTATGGAAATTGTTCATTCATTTATGCCATAGAGTTTTGCTTGATCCTGTTAAAGGTTTTGGCTTTGCCATGACTTATTCATCTTTTTTTGGATTCTCAGGGTGAGTTTAATTCTGGTAAATCCACTGTCATTAATGCTCTTCTTGGGGAAAGATACCTCAAAGAGGGGGTTGTTCCTACGACTAATGAAATCACTTTCTTGCGCTATTCTGAATTGGATGGCAAGGACCTGCAGCATTGTGAAAGGCACCCAGATGGTCAATTAATACGTTATCTTCCTGCTGCGATTCTCAAGGAAGTGAGTCCTTTTGGCTTTTTCTGTTTTTGTACTCCTGAATTTAAGTTCAGAGATCCTCTGGCTATGTCAGTGGTTGGTTTCTCTGTACCTATTAACAATAATTCCTGTACATCTGCATTCATATGCATACAAGCATACTAAATGTTTGTTAGTTTAGAAGCATACATTTCATGCAGATAGTTGTTAGTTGATTCTTCAAAATTTTGATCCTTTCCTCTGTGTGTGTTCTTCATGTTCCTTTATGTTGCTGCTGAAATAAACTCTTCTCTATATGTTATAATTGTTAACCTTCTAAAGTTCCAGAATCTGTTTTTATGAATTCTGCATGATTCTTGAATGTGACATGCAATTTTAATTGTGAATAACTTCGTGAAGATTCTATATTTAGTTATTATATGGGGAATGAATCACTCGCATTTTTACTTAATAAAAGAAAATCAGGCACAATTTTTCTAAGGCTAGGTTCTTAAAAGTGAGCTTGCAATCCAACTTACAAATGAAAACTTGAGATGTGTACTGAAAATAGGTTGAGCATATTACATGAGCATCAATGAGAAAAAGGCATTATATTTAATGTTGCCTGATAGCTGATTAGCTTCTTTCTGTTGCCTGTTTTCTTTATTTTATTTGCTTTCCTGGAAATAGATCTGTATGCCGTTATATTTTATCACATGAACTAATTTTTAATAATTCCTTTTGAGAACAGATGAATATTGTTGATGCACCAGGGACAAACGTTATTCTTCAAAGGCAACAACGCCTGACAGAGGAATTTGTGCCTCGTGCTAATTTGCTGTTTTTTGTTATTTCTGCTGATCGCCCATTAACCGAGAGTGAGGTATGATTAGTCGTGCATGTAATTTGTCATAGTATGTCTTTTTATTGGTCTCCATTGCTTGTGTGAGACAATAAATCAAAACTATGTTGGCATTGAGTTCTCTACTCAATGCTGCTTGTCATGTAGGAACACGGTATTTAATACCATATGGAACTAGATAAGTTTTTCCATGATATGATAATGCCATACAAAAAGGTGTTCTATCATTTTGAAGTTCTATCAAGGGTATTTTCATTTGACCTCTAGGGAATATTTTTTGGACACTTTAACTCTCTTTTTCTTTGAAATTATTAGGAAATGAATCCAAAGGTTCATCAAGCAAAGGCATAACACTAGTTGAGATATCAAAGAATAGCCTATGAATTACTAAGATTGTTTGGGAAATGTCATGTTGCCCATAGATGCTTTTGATTCGGCTTTATGAATAACAATCTTTTTTTTTTCTTGTTCACATTAATCTTTTTTAATTTCAGAAAGTTAATAAACATTAGCCAACTAAAATGGTTCAATTCATGATTTTGTGAGTTGATCCAATGTAGGTTGAATTCCTTTTGCACATGCTGTTCTTTATCAGGTTGCTTTTCTTCGTTATGCTCAGCAGTGGAAGAAGAAAGTTGTGTTTGTGTTGAAAAAAGCTGATCTTTATCAGAATGCCCAAGAGGTTTAATTTTCACTTCCCACTGATTATTGATGCCGCTATCAAGTCAGTTCATATATGTTGACCTACTAAGACACTTTTTGAGTATTTTATTAGTTATATTTGTTTATTGCAGCTAGAGGAGGCAATATTATTCATCAAAGAGAATACTCAAAAGTTGCTAAACACGGAAGATGTGACATTATATCCGGTGTCTGCACGATCTGTTCTTGAAGAAAAGCTTTCAGCTACTTCTGGTGTGGGAAAAGAATATAGAGAACTATCAGGATTTGGTTCAAATTGGAAAACCAGTAGCTTTTACAAGCTTGAAAACTTCTTGTATAGTTTTTTAGATGGATCAACTAGTACAGGAATGGAGAGAATGAAGCTCAAACTTGGAACACCAATTGCAATTGCAGAGTGGATACTTTCTTCCTGTGAAACTCTTAATAGAAAAGACTGCCAGTCTGCAGAGCAGAACTTTACTTCTGCAAATGAAATTGTTGATAGCGTGAAAGAGTATGTAACAAAGATGGGAAATGAAAGCAACTCTTGGAGAAGACGAACTTTGTCAATGGTATAATTTTAGAATTACTAACTTTTTGAGTCAGAGGCAAGTAGGTGACTTTGTTTCTTACATAATCTTGTCTTTATCTATATGGTTTATTCTTGGGTGTGGTATGGCAGATTGATGCTACAAAATTACGTATTCTGGAGCTCATAGAATCTACCCTACAGTTATCAAATCTGGATATTGTTGCCTCATCTATTCTCAAGGGGGGATCGTCGGCCACAATGCCAGCCACTTCAAGGGTTCAAAATGACATACTTGGTCCTGCACTCATTGATGCACAAGTGAGTTAATGGCTCAGACCTCTTCATTATCTAGGTTGTATGGAAATCAGATGTCTATTTATAGTGTCAAGTTATAGGAGCCATAATTTGGCAGCTGCCAAGTAACTTTCTTATGACTCCCGATTTATGGTATGTCATTGTATACAGAACTTGCTTGGAGATTATGTGACATGGTTACAATCAAATAATGCTCGTGAAGAAAGGCTTTATAAGGAATCTTTTGAGAAAAGATGGCCATCCCTTGCTTACTCAGACAAACAGTATCCTCTAGAGACCTATGAACTGTTGAGAAAGTTGGATCAACTCAGCTTGAGAGTGATAGAGAAATTCAGTGCCAGTGCTGCTTCCAAACTATATGAACGCAAAGTTCGCGAAGCGGTGAGAAGAATTCCTCAAAATAAATAAAACTTGTCCAAACTAATAAAGCAAGATATTGGTAGCAGGGCAGTAATCTCTATGATGTCTGCGATTTATTTGACAAAAAAACTCTTAACAATATTAATATTGGAAGGGTGGCATGCAGGCATATTATAAAGAACTGTATTTCTCCTCTTTCTGCCTTTTGCTTGGTTTTGATGATAGTCATCATTGTCAGTGTATCATTATTTATCATACTAGGATGTTTAGGAAAGAAAAAAAAATAAGTTTGAAGCAACTTTTACTAAGAATGATTGTTTACTGTCCCTAGAAAAACTCCAGGCGGCCTAGTTTTCTTGTTTGGGCTACTGTGTGGTCCTGTTTTATCCTGAAAAGTTCATTTTTGCATTTTATGACAAAAATGAACTGGTCATTATTTATGTAATTTTTGGGTTACCAGTAAGATTATAGTGACAGTTGTTCATAATTGAAAGTTGTTTGTAACTCTTTAAAATGTCTGCTCTTTAATTGTTGCTATAGTTGTTTAATTTCCTTATTTTAAATTTTATTTTTAAATATTCTTTTTGATATGATTCAATTGACCTGTATTGAAATGTTATTCTTTAACCTTAGTTCATGGGGACTTTTGGCGGACTTGGAGCGGCTGGTTTGTCTGCTTCACTTCTAACGTCTATATTACCTACCACTTTAGAAGATCTTCTTGCACTAGGCCTATGTTCTGCTGGGGGGTATGTATCTTCTTGAACTTGTACTTATTTCTTCTTGATTTAATAGTATTCTTCAGGCTGCATGTCTAAGTTTTCCTTAAAAAATTGGTAATCTGTGTGACTTGAGAGGTCTCTACTGTATTAGACCTGTTTGCCTTTATTTCCTACGTGACCTATTAACTGGGTCACTAGATTTCGTTCTTGAAAGTATTGGCTGTTACTTTCTTTCCGGTTCTTTCCTATGTCAAATATAATAACTTGGTTGCAGGAGTTTACATTCTTTTGACATTAATAAATAATGCGTTCAATCAGTTAATTGATTAAAAACTTTCATGATAGGTTTATAGCCATTTCAACTTTCCCAGCCCGTAGACAAGAAATGATAGAAAAGGTGAAAAAGACAGCTGATGCATTAGGACGAGAGCTTGAAGATGCAATGCAAAAGGATCTTCAAGAAACTACTGAGAATTTGGAAAAGTTTGTGACAATAATTGGGGAGCCTTATCGAGATGCGGCACGAAATAGATTGGACAAACTTCTAGAGATAAAAGACGAACTATCAAATGTGAGGGAAACGCTTCAAGCGCTACAAGTCGAAATTCAGAACCTCCATGTGTTATGACATCCAATTTCATGGGTAGATTTGTTCCGGGCATTCTTCTTTGCTTTTGTAAAGGGGCGAGGTCCCCTTAGTTCTTGGGGTCAAGTGTACTAATGAACAAGAAATTTTCAATAAATTTCCAACATCATGAACTGGCCAGCCAGCAGGTGTTAATTGTATGCGGCTGCAGACGTAGCTTGTAAATAGAGAAGGCAATTTAATTCGAATTTGAAAGATTTTTATTTGATATTTTAGAGTCAAATTTTTTTTTTTTTTAAATCGAGTATTGGTCAGATTAAATAATATAAGAAAAAATTTGAGATCGGATCGAAATTAAGTTTTAAGTTTTAGGTGTATCCAATTTTATTTGATCAGATATATATAAAAAATTATTTTTTAATTATTTATTTAATTTTATATTTATTTATATATATTTATATATTTAATTTTATATTTATATTAAAAAATAATATTTTATTAATTTTAGATAAAATTGAATCGAATACGATTTTATATAATATTAAATTAAATTTTGATATAAAAAAATTAAATTATCAAATCAAATTTAAATTATATATATATATAAAATCGGATCAAATTTAAAATAAATAAAAATTTATTTCGATTTAATCAGTTGTTATCATTACTTGTAAGCAGTGTTGCAAGTAAAGCATCTTATGCTGCTGTTGCTGCTACATTTTTTATTGGATGAGAGGTTTTAAGTAAAAGAATGGTGCATCTTCCAGGTAAATTTTCTATCTTTCAACCAGAATTTGATTAAAATTATTCCTTTTGTCTCTTTTTTTTTTTTTCTTTTTTCTTTTTTGACCTGTGAAAGTCTTTCCTCTGACTTTGTGGGTTAATATTAAAATATTGACATCCATCGGTGAAATCTGAAATTAGTATTACCATAAGTGGCAACTGGCAACCGGCAACTGGCAACTCTCAACATCAACCCGTTGAGATATTAATTATTATTAGAGTAAAAATTATATATAAAATAAAAAAAATGATTAAGACAAATAATGTAATATATTAGTGTTATTATAATTAATAATAGTGAGTGCCGGTTGAGATTCCAGCTCATTGGGTCAACTATGATTTCTACGTGCCATCCATAAAGTTGTCTTTAATTTTTGGTAAGTTGACGAGACAATGCTTTAGCCATTAATTAATCTAAGGGCATGTTTACCTGGTTTTAACTTTAATTTAATTGGCTGGCTTACTTTAAAAAATTATTTAAAAGATTAGTTCAGTTGTTAAGAAAACAGTTTTTTTTTTATGTCAATCAGTGTTTGATCTTTATAAAAAATAATTTTAAAAGTAAAATCTGAAGGTTTAATCTTTACAAAATATAATTAATCTGAGTGCTTGTTTACCTGGTTTTAACTTTAATTTAATCGGTTTACAAACTTTAAAAAATTATTTAAAAGATTAATTCAGTTAGTAAGAAAAAAAAATTTTTTTTATGTCAACCAGTGTTTGCTCTTTATAAAAAATAATTTTAAAAGTAAAATCTTGAATGCACTAAACAAATGTAAAAGAGTATACATTTAAGGATTAAAATCACTTTCGGAAAGAAAATTAAACAAATAAAATTTGAAAATATGTATGAATTTAAAAACTTCAAATATGGAAGAAAAAAGGGTGCTGAAATAGTTGCGTAAGCCATCAAATGAATTTGATTCCATTATCTTTCTTGGTATTCATGTTTGAAGTGTGAAGGGGACAAATAAACAAACGTACATGGACTTCAAAGAGGGAAAGAAACAGACGTAACTTTGTGGTATTTTCAATTGTGACCAATGGCCAATGGGGGCACGACCATGCAAAGAGGACCTTTTCCTTCAGTATTTAAGACTCTCTCTTTTTCGTTGGTTGGCTAATGTAAAAAGAAAAGAAACAGAAGTTAAAAAAAAAAAAATGGGAGATTTTGAAAGCAAATTCGATGGTTAGGGCAAAGAGTAAGTGTAATTGGCAAGTATTCTTGTCAGCCATCCCTAAAACCAAATTAAAACTATCCTAGAGCTGTAGCCTAGAACCACCAAGAATGCCTAAGCAACTCTACAGTCCTTCCCTTCCACTTCTCTTGATAAAAGAGAAAAAGAGGAATTCAGATTGAGACCTTGGACAAAATCTTTGGAGATCCAAATATGCTTCCGAATAATTATATATTCTAAAGACAATGATAATTAGTTCTTTTAATTACCGAATCAAATGTTCAGATTTTTTCCAAAATAAAGATATTATGTCTCTCATTTGGAAGTCATAACTGTCACAAAACGATAATTCTAATCACCATCATATCAATGCTTTCCTAAATGCATACATGAGGCTTTTAAAAGGATTGAGTTGGTCAATCGGGGAATCAATGTATTGCATACACTTTTTATAAAGTTTTTTATTGCTTGTCTTGGAACTTTGGTCAGGTATCAGCTGCCCTTCCATGTTTGCCTCCCTCGAACAAACTTTAACACAACATGAATGAACAAATGCTTGAGGAGAACGCGGAGAAAACGGGAAAATTTTGATGGTCACGATCTCATTCGTACATTTCCTGCTTGCCTGTCTGGTTAATTTAGTATCATCTTTTGATTGCTTCAAATTGGTACCCTGACATGCAGCTAATTTTGACTTCCCTTTTGGTTCAATTTCATTCTTATAATGATTAATTTGGAGGAAAAAAAAAAAAAAAAGCAAAAGGATTACACTTAAATAAGGTGGTTTAAATTAAATTCACAATATTTTTACACATTAAGAATGATTAAATAAAATTTAAAATCGACATGAGTGATAAAATTAGAATTAAAAGTTTTTTTCTTTTCAAAAGTTAATACTTACATATATACAACAATAAATTGAAAAGGCAATAGGTTACAGGGAAGAAAAGGATAAATGGTACCACAATCCATGATGTAGCAGATACTATCAGCACAAATTGCTTGGTTAGATGAGGATGATATTTTGAATTAGCTACCTTTTTTTTTCGGAATTGGGTGGTTAATTAGAACAAAAGAAACGAGATACAAATTGTAATTCATCATGTCTACTGATATTTGAGCATAGCAAATCTATTGTTTTCTTATCAGTGAACAGCTAGCATGAATGAACTATATTGCACAATCGATGATTATTGGTGCAACAAAGATCGAGGGTTTTACCAATTCATGGATAAATACGAGGGCCAAACACAACAAATTAGAGGAGAGTTGCAACCACCATTATTAGAAAAGCGTCTCTTCTCTTCTTCCAATTAGGTACTTGCATGTCTTTCAATGGTGGATGGACTATTTTTAAACTGCTACAATGGGCATACGCCTTAATTTCTCCATTAAATTCATATTCTACAGCATCGATCATAGAGCCAGGCATATGTTTTAGTTTAGGTGACCTGTAATAGTTTACAATACCCATATAAATATCCTTCCACAAATCTTGCATGCTTTCCATTGCTAATTACTAAGAAATTATCGACCCCCCTGCCTTTGGAGACAACAATAGCCTTAGAGTTGTTACTAGAACTTTGAGATTCCAATTGAACGTCTAATCGCATGCTTTTGGACTTTGAAGTACTTCTAAACATTTAATTGGTAATTGAGTCAATCTCAATTATAAAAGTTCGGATTAAATTTAATTTGATTTTTTAGATATTACATAATATTATAAATTTTTAAAATTTAATTTAAATTTAAATCGATCATTGATACGATTTGATTCAAATCAAATTGAATTTTACTAATTCGGTAATAATTTATCGATTTTTTAAATTTAAAATTTTTTATATATTAATTTAATATAAAATATATATAAATAAATTTTGATTTAAAATTATTAATTTTATTTTATAAAAATTTAAAATATATAAATTAATAAAAATATATAATTCAATTTGTTTTTATTTTTTAATTCAAAATTTGATTCAAATTTAATATATATATATTTAATATATAAACTTAATCCAAACAAAATTAAAAAAAAAATTCAAATCAAACCAAAATTTACGATTTAAAATCAATTTTCAATTTTTCAAAATTTTTCTCATCCCCGCTCAATCATCGTTTTGATGTTAGTATTTTTGTAATTTTATAATAACATGTGGATGCCAATAATTAATATCCTATTTTGGTGTTAGGGTGTGCTCCAATAATTGTGGTTAAAAACTTTCCATCTTAATGAGGAAAAAAAAAAGCGATTATAATATTTGTTTCCGGATCTCCATCCTTCCATTTTTAATTAAGCATGAAAAGAGACTAAGAATCTTTTCTTGATGTCTAAATTAACAAGCATTCCTTGCCTGTTTCAAGTTCTTGTCAGATAACTCTATTGAGAAACAGCCAGTTTCAAGCTCCTTCTACCATTATTTTCCCCTTTATGCACTTATTTGTCAAACATTTCCCATGATTCTTAATAACAATGTGGGTTTAAGCTTATAAATGGAAGCATATTTAAAGAAAATACTCCTCAACAGCCAAAGCAACATGGTGGTTAGTGAGAAAGGGTTCTTTCTTGTTTTTTTTTTTTTTTTTTACTTATGTCAAGGATTTTGAAATAATTTGTAGGAAGACAAAATTTTACTGATATCTTAAAGCAAACAAACCAGTCCTTACTGTTTTTGGCATTTACTTGACAAATAAAATATAATATTTGTTCATTATAAAGGTCAGATAAGAAAAAACAAGGTGATGTTACTTTAATATATTATTAATTTGAAGTGTGGTTTGAAAGGTGATGTTTCGCATTTGGACAGTTGTTTTACACAGCATTTCTGTTAATCACACTTAAGAAGATCTTCATTGGTCTTTTTCTAGCATCCAAATCCAATTAAAATAGAATTTTGCAAACATCACTCAACATTTTCTAATCCTTCAAATAAACAAATATCTGCAAATTTGTTGAGTGGGAACTGGGAAAAGGAGGGCATTCTCATTATTAATTTTGTTTTTTCTTGGTGTCCTTTTCACCGCATGAAATGCAAATAACTTCAATTAATCTAACTTAAACCTTCCAAATTAAAATCATTTTGTTTCCAATCTAAAAAGATTGATAGGCGAAAAAAGAGTTCAAAAAAAAAAAAAAAAGAGTGAGAGTGTGAGTGTGAGTGCATATACCCACAATTATCATGAAGTGCATGCAAACTAACATATCACTTTCATTTGTGAATCAAGGGTTAGTCATAGAAGAGCAGAGAATTGAAGGTTTGCTGTCCTTTCACTTGAATGCAAAGGATGTTTGGTTTGTTTCACCAGAATTGAGAGTGCATGACATAAATGAAAAATTATGAATTTATATTTGATGCATTATTCGTATGTATATTTTATATATTATCAATTAATTAAATAATATTATTTAATAATAAATAAATATCATTTAAAATAAATATATAAAAAATAATTTTTTAAAAAAATTTATTTATTAATGTGTTAGTATCGTTCGATTTACTTACAGAATAAAATCTATAAACTGATATTTCATTAAATATAAACTCAAAAAATATATAGACAAAGCCTAATAAAACTCAGGCAATGGGGACAACTGTAAAAGAAGAACCAGTCCTTTTCTCCCTGTCTGCTACGTTTGGTTTCCTTTAAATAGAAAAAGAAAACCCACATCTCATAATAACTTTTTTCGGTTGAAATAAAATTTTAAAGATAAAATCATTAGCATATAAATCAGTAGGAATTTGGGTTTGGGTAGTTTTGCAACTATTTACTTTGTTGTGTTTTGAATCCTAAAGCAAGAGGTTAAGCTTTTTGATCATTTCTAATAGCAAAGATGTCTTTGCCATGTTTCCATAAAAGTTTACTCCAATTTTATCTACTTTTTCTCTTATGTATTCGGTTTTTTGCTGTGGAATGTGTGGTAGAGTAAAAAGTCGGTAGAAGTTTTAGTGCGCGTAAAAGGCCATCACCTCTCCTCTGTGTCTGAGACTCTGAGTTCTCCTACTATAAATCATCCCCTAACCCTTTCATTTTCATTTCATCTTCACTGCTTTGTTTCTTACCTCTTTCTCTCCCTCCCCAAAACCACCCATCTTCATTTACAACCAAAAACCAAATACAAGGTTTTTTTTTTTTTTTAAGGTAGCTTTCTCTTTCATTTCAATCCCCACCTCCCGTTTGATCTCAGAAAACTCCAAAAAGAGGTGAGGAAAACTATTTTTTTCCTTTCATTTGAGCTACCCTGTTACTCCCCTGTTTCCTCTGTTTTTCCCAACATTTTATGGTGGATAAGAAAATGTCCTCAAGTGTATGTCATGGGTTCCAATCATGCCTCGAGCCAAGGCTCGTCGAACCACGTTTTTTGTGGCTGAAACTGGCTCCACCAAAAACGAATTTTCCTGGCTCCACTGTTTCTACGCCCTGTTTCAATAACCCTTCCCCTACCGAGCCCAAGCCTATGCCCCATAATCAAGAAAAAAATACCACCATCAGCAACAATAAGAACAACGGGAATGATTGCAAACTGATAGGCAATCAAAATATTGACATGGGTGGCTGGAGTTTCCTCCAGGCGCTCGCCAATTCCAAAGATTCTACCGAGCATGACAAAGTTTATTTGGACCCTCTTGTTAAGAGTTCAGCTTCTACGCTAAGTGAAAAAAGTCTTCAAATGTGCACCGAAAGCTTAGGTAGTGAAACTGGAAGTGAAGTTAGCGAGAGCAGCGATGACATTTCCTTGCTTTCATTAGAAGCTGTGGTTTGCAATCCATCAAAACCAAGGGAAAGTTTGGTGACAAGAAAAAGTCTACAGTGCTTCTACATCGTTGACAATCATTAGTGTTTAAGGTTCAATCATATATCTCACAAACGGCGCATATCTTAAATACAGCTATCCTCCTTGTCATAGTTCTTCATGGAAAGCATTTCCTGGGGAGGCTTAGCTTTTTTCAAGGATACTCCCTAATATTACAAGAGTTGAAGTGGATGAAGTAAATGGAGGTAACAGAGGAAAAATGAAAAAGTTTTATATGAGAAATTAATTCCAGAAGGAAGTTGAGAGGTGTTATGAGCACTGAGATATGGAAGAATTAGTGGAATTCGATAAATTCAAAGCTCCAGGCCAAAGCATTCAAAGAAGATAGCTCTTGCAAAGGTTTCTTAATTGCATCATTCTTTTTTTTTAATAAGCTATAAGTTGGAAGATTTTCACTCATCCCCAGAGAGAATTACTATTACTATTTTGGATTCCCTAATTTCCCATTTTTCTCCCTTTAATTTTTATTTCTAATTTTAAGTAATTAAAAGTTTGAGATTACCGTACTATCAATATCTCTCCCTTCCTTTGTCTGTCTTGTTTTTCTTTCCAATTTCCAATCCAATACTTTAGTTATGGCATTGCATTCTCAATTAAGCAAAATTTACACAAACAAACGACATCTTTCTGAATTAAAACATAGGGACATCAATCGAGGATTGGCCTAATTCTCCAACCACCAAGCATAGTGAATTGGCTGGTCCCAAGCAGTATCTGTTGACGTGTTTCATCTAATTTATGTTCTCATCGCTTTCATAGGGCTCATTTTCGTGGGCCATCATTGAAGAAAAGGAAATACGAGATGGGAAAAAAAAATTTCTATCAACGTCCAAATATATGGTACAAATGTGTACTTGCTTTGCGAAATAGTTACCATAAAATTGTTTTCCCATTTGTTTTAAGGGATGTTTTAGCTTTTAAACTCTAAGATAGGTCAAATCTAGAAGACATTAACTTAAAATTAATAAAGAAGACGATGCTTTTTTTATGCGAATACGTATGGCCCGGTGACAAACATGGAGATGGCATTGAACATAGCTTTATTGCAACGAACGTGAATGGTTTCAGTAGCACGTAGGGCAAGATATAGCATCATCCTTTTTGGATAGTTAGAGATATATATTGGAATAAAAGTGCCCACAGGAAACTCAAAACTTACTTTGCTCTGTCACTGTAGAACACAGCTGCATTTGCCTTTTGATTTTAATAGAAATCAATGAAACTCACGTACACACGCACGGATAATAAGGTTTTATGTTTGTATTATAAATATGGTCTCATACATACTTCTTCTTCGATATAATATAACCAAACATTAATAATATTTCAAAGAGTTCATAGTCCTTCTACTCATATATATTATTCCATCAATTGTCAAATGGCTGGTTATAGATGGTTGGAACTTGGAAGAGTTAAAGCGGGGATGCCGAATGCTAGATTACTGTGTAATGCTGATCGCTGAAAAAAAAAAGACTATTATTCCGGTAATTGTAGTTGAATGGTGAATGAATAAGGCTGGCAAGGGGGGGTATGGTAGTTAATTTACAGTGTGGAAGAGGAGCAAGTTGGGAGGGGGGGGGTACGATTGGAGTACGAATGCCATGTAACTGTCAAGTTTCGGACCCACGAAGGCAACATGCAACTGACCTCATTTCACATGATCATCCATGTGCTCGGGTAGCTGCTGCTTCCCCAAATTTACTCAGATTCCAATCAGTTAAAACTTCTTTCCAAGCCATTCCTGAATGCCTGATGAAGATCATGATTTATGAGGTTTCTTCTTCATGTCATGCGACAGACAATTTCACTTAAAAAATGACCTCACAGTTCTTACCCTTTCTACTTTGAGAAAATTGTCACACTGTAAACTTCCTTGTGTCCATTTTTTTTTTTCTTCCCTCACATTTTATTCATTCTTTTCATTTTATTTTTTCATTTTTACCAAACTTAGTGTAAAAGAGAGGGACAATATCCCATAGTGGAGTTTGGGTATCCATACATTGAGGTCCTTTTTTTTTTTCTTTCTTTTATTCTTAAGACGGGGATGCAGAAATCTTCAAACATTGCATATGCATCATTGTGCCTTAACATCATGTGCTTTGAGAACCTTAGGGACCTTCCTTTACGCACATATTCTCTCACCATATCTCTCCACAAGTAAGCAAAATCTTTAGGCAATCAGCATGTCTCCCAATTTTCTTTTTACTGTCACATGAAAAAAAAATCATTTATGTTCGCTAAAAAAGATGCTTAATTGATATAAAGACGTCTCCTTTAGTTTGCTAGGCAGGGATTCGGAAATTTTTGTACTGCAAATCTTTGACGATCATAATTCACTTTTATGATTTTCAACACAGCACGACTGGTGCAGCTTCCGGAGATTACTCTACACCCAAAAAGGAACAAAAACAAACCCAATACCTATAATATATATTTCAATTGGTTCAATCATCAAAGGGTTTCGAGATGGCTGAGCAGAGTTGAATATCTGTTTCTATTTTCATTGTTAAATTCAATGCCATATCCTTTTGAGATTCCACAAACTAAGTAAAATAAATGTCAATAACTAATCCAATTGCGTGTGGCAAGGAGTTATTACCAAAGTAAAAGAGGAAAAGAAGAAGTCAAAACCCTTTAGCTGCTTGAATAGAAACTGTTCCTAAATTTATGGAGGATGTCAGCATAAAAAATTTGGTGGCCCTTCCTTCTTCTAGTGATCACTGTGGTTGGTTTATTCAACCCAACCCATCAGAAGTAGATATTTTAAAGAATCTGAATGTGCTATAATTACTCTTTCTTTCTAATTTTTCCTTCAAACTCCACCTACTCCCATTTGGAAATATAGAACATTTTAATTAACGTTTTCTAACAAAAAAAAATCATAATCTGATATAAATCATAATCATACACATGTTCAGTTTTAAACCTCTATCTTTACTCTAAAATTTTATGTACCTAATGAAACAAAAAATAAAAAATAAAAAAATTTTGTGAATAAAAAAACTGAAACAATTAATTTAACAGATATATAATTTTCAACATCGTCTTGAATATATGGAGTGAACTTGTTCTTTGTTTTAATTTGTTCTATTATTTTTTATTCCACTCAAAAAGGAGAAACGATCCACTTAATGCTATTTTTGTCCTCTTACAAGGGATATGATATGTGACCTCAAACAGGAAAAAAGGAAATTGCCCCATCCATCCGATTAACGATCTTGGTCTTTCATACGTGGTTATTGTGAAATTAATCTGTTGATTTTGATTTGTCTCCACTTGATATTTGGGAGAAAGAGAGACGAGGGGGCCTTCACCCACTCTCATCTCATCCTCCCAAAACTTTTGGAAGATGATGAAGCTCCAACACTAGGCAAGAAGGCGATAGCTAATACGATCATGATGATAACGATGATAATGCAATTGCACGTATGAAAATAAACAAATTAGGAGAACAAAAAAAAAAAGGAAAATATTTGATTGTTTGATTAATTATAAATATAAAAAATATATATTCATAAAATTATTATTTGTTGTGTTTAAATAGCATTTGCTGGTGATGAAATGAAACAATCGAAAATCAAACAAAAATAATAGTATTACTCATATGGACAATAACTTAGGTTTTGTTGGGTGAATTGATATATATCATCTCTCATCATCATCGACGAGGAAAGGATTTAGCTTTAACCCTTTTTATAATAAAACACAACCAAGACGTCTAACCCAACCACTCCGTCGACCAAGGTCCACCCATGAACCAACCATCCATCGGCAAAAAACAAAAGCCATAGCCCCAAAAAATTGATGACGAATAAGAAACTCTCATCACCTTTTCTTATCCGGTTGAGCTCTCTCTTTGGTAACTTGTTCATTGTGCTTCTCTCTCTCTCTCTCTCTCTCTCTCTCTCTCTCTCTCTCTCAAATATTGCTAAGATTGAGTTATCTTTGTCGCTGTGCTAATGACAAGGCAAGTATACCGGAAAAACGCACCACATAAACACTCGACAATGTCACATATTAAGGCGGACCGCACTACACCAATTTAAAACCTTAAATTCTATAAAGAAAAAAAAAAAAGTCAATGAGGACATATTTCCATTGGTCGGCCTCATCGTGCCAACGCGAAGAATTGTATAATATATCCCCCACCAATTTTTTGTGGTCTACCACTCATGTCACCCACTTTTCCTACGTGTTCAACTTCATTGTTCTCCACATGTATTTGATTGCAACATTTATATATAGTCGTTGACATCCATGTCACCAACCTAATCCAGTTTCTTTCCCTTCAATCCGTTCAAATTAGGACTCCTCAAGTCTTTGAATTTCAGCCCTTGAGCAGCTGGTTTCCTTTAATTATTGTCTAATTGAAAGTTTTTGTACTATAAGTACGAAGTTCTTGTTAAATACTCTTTAGGAGAAACAATTTCACATCTAATAATTAAACACTGGGCTATGATTTTATGAACAAAGACTATCTTTCTTCTATTGAGATTTTTTTTTCAAAAGATAAAATCATAAAAAAAATAAGTCAATCCTCGCATAAAAAATAATATACTACTTAATTTTAAGTTCTTGCATTTGTGGCCACAAGAGTACTAATTGTTCTCATGCGGGGTTAAAACAATGTTTCCATTTTAAAACGAGCAATTGAAAGAAAATGAGAACCATAAGCCCTGAAAGGGCCCATATGTACATATATAAACAGTGGCTTACAACCAAAGGCCACCCATAAGTTTTTTGGTGCTTATCTTTTCGTTGTGTGATTGCTATGGTGGTTTTGGTGATGGTGGTAGTTGTTTGTTTTGATTTATGTGAAGCTTAAAAGTTTCTTCGAATCTTTTATTGGTTAAAATAAGAAACAGAAAATACCACTAATTAATTGAGTGGATATACATTTTTTTTTTTACGTGAAAGAGAAAGAGTTGATAATGCAAAACAAAAGAATAATTAAATGAAACGAAAACCCTAGGCAAAACATGGCACGATGGTGAGATCAGCTCCATCTAAACAAATTTGCCAGCTCGTGTTTTGTAGATGTGTCACAATTAATTTACGCAATCGAGTGAGAAAAATAAATACCATATCGTAGCAGTGATAAGTAAGAGTAGAATTGCGGGCGATGGTGAAGGGTGGCATGGCTGGCTGACCTGGTGGCTCTTTTCTCACTGGTTTGACAAGTGTCGAAATGGGATTTTCGGAGGATATACCTACAAGGGTATCCAAAAAAGTACCGACGTACGCCATATAATTCTATCACCATTACATTCTGCATGTATATCTTCTTTTCTCTGTTGGATATACATTCTTTTGGACTGATCATGTTTCTTGTCTTCTTTCCTGATAGGCAAATATTCTTATGTTAACCCTTTGTTCTTTTTTTTTTTTTCACTTTAATCTTGTATAATTAAATTAAAAAAAAAAAAAAACACAGCATACTGTTTACTGCTACAGCCTTCTAGTAATATGTCTTCACTTTGGTTATCAGACAGGGCCCACTCATAGATTGATCATAGATTGTTAACGTCAATCAGAAATAATTGCTGCACTGAATCATAAATGTTTCCCAACTACTAAACAAATTATATTTAATTTCAAAAATATGTGATTAACCCTTGAAAATGATTACTAGGAAATTTGATTAACGAGTTTTTGCTCACACTAGTTAAGATTAGTTAAAGAATGTTGTTAACGAATTTTTTTTAAAATATTTGTAGTAATATTTGTAATAATATTTTTATATTAAATGCGTAATGTTAAAAAATTCAATGCATTCCAAAAATAAATGATTTAATATAATAACTAAATCATTTTTATTAAATTAAAAAAAATAATACAAAATTATATATTTTGATTAATGGGTGTTTTATAAACACATACTTTTAACATTATTGTAACTGTATTTTTTTACCTAGAAATTAAAGAAGGATGTAAAAAGAAACAAGAAAAGTTGCAAATTGCAATGGTGTTAAACACGTGAGCCTATAGACCATAGGAGATTTTGATTCATTGAATATTTGAGGCAAATTAGAAGCAAAGCAGAAGACAAAAAGATGATTTAGCCATGAGTGACGACTATGCCCATGATCATGGAGAAAGAAAAAGAAACACTATCCACAAAGCACGCGGCGGAAAGTTTCTAACCTTTTTTCACCTTTGCATTCATAGATATAAAAATTATGGTAGAGGAAAAGCATGCCTCGGGTTTTGAACTTTAAAACTTGAGAGACCGCATCCCCTCTGATAATTATTATTATTTGAATTAATGTTCCTAATAATTTTTAAATTATAATAAAAAAGTTAGTATAATATTTAATTTTTAAAAATATTTAATATAATATTTAAATTATAAATTTATTAACTAATGTGATATCAATATTTAAAAATTTATTTATCCATAATATTTTATCATTTAAAATTAATTACATTAAAAATAAATATTATATTAATTAACAAATTTATAATTTATATATTATCTTAAAAATTATTTAAATTTAATATCACATTGAATATTTTAAAAACTATTTGTAACATTAACCTTTATGGTTTTTTTTTTACCGATTGGAGAATCAAAGGTAAAAACGAAAACTAGAGTAAACAAAATGAAATTTGCCATAAATTTCGGGAAGGGATTTATATGTACTACACCCAAGAACCTAGTGAAATCAAACTCCCATGGTTCTCTTATTTGCTTTTTCAACTTTTAAATTGGTTTGTTAGACTTCTTTTTAGGACTCCTTGTTTGGAGCTCAAAGAAAAAGAAAAAAAAAATTTACACTTGTATGATAGAAATAAGCATTTATTTCAGACTTGACCATTTAGTAACAAAAACAAAACCCTATAACCAAACAACCCAAACTAAATTCATAAATCATGATTGATGAATTAAAACTTGTTTTGATTCATACTTTTACTGTATATATTTGGATTTTCATTTTTTAAGAATATATAAAAATAAATCAACCAAACAAATTTTTTATTTCTATTTTTTCAGAATGCTAATCTCCAATACAAAGGCCTTAATTCCTACACCACATTTGGTATTCCAAAACTGACTTAGTAATCTTGGTAACTAAATTTATATTCAGTCCCTTGGGCTGAAATGAAAAATGGACGGGCAGTAATTTTCTGACCCGCGGACTTTGCCAACACCCCATGTATTTAGCAGGATTGAGGAGAATAGACTGAAAAAAATAGTATCCTACCATTTATATTCGAATCCTACCTTTTTCACTTCATTCTTCCAAAGTGCTATTTTTGGTGTAACCATAACTAGGTACGCAGCAGATCATGCATGTAAGGAACAAGTATCTAAAGGCTAGAGGCAAACATTGTTGATTTGATTGCTCCTTCCAAACAAGAGGACCTACAAACCTGCCTGCTACTCATCCTCATTCAAGAATGCAAGCCAACTAAATAGTTTCAGCATTTTTTTTTTTTTTTTGGGGGGGGGGTGGGTTTAGATTTGAACTAGTATTCTTACGTTTGGGAAGGTGCTGCTGCCACTAGGCTATGCCTCAACCACAAGCCAATATAAACAATAGCACTTTATTTCAACGTTCGCTGATTCTATACTTTTGCGACAGATAATCGGCATGATATGTCACCATGGAAAATGATACAAAACTGCATTTAGTTTACAAAAATTTTGGTAGACAAGGGAAAAATCAAAAGAAACTTAAACTAATAAAGGTAAATTATGTGGTTCCAGATAAGCGAAAGTAGAAAAGATTACCTCCTGCCTTGCTGAAATAATGGCAAAAAATATATACAAGTTTCAGGTTGAAAATCCAATAAAGCGTGCATGTAGTAGCGATTTATTTGAGTTGTAAATGCAGCTAAAAACCAATGGCTGTTGCTGAACAAACAGACCATCTTTCAAGTATTCTTCCTTGCAGCATAGGCACGATAAGCCCGCCAGTCCAACAACAGACAGCAGCCCCTACTGTAATTTGAGCAGGAACCCAGTCATTACAAGCAAATGTAAAAGCAACTATTATAAATGTTCATTTCATTGAAGGAAAGAGGTGAATGGAGAAGTGAGATAATACTAACCTGAAACAAATATAGTGAGCTATTAACGACCCGGCGATATTGCTTCCTTTTCTTCCTTGCTCAGTTTCGGGAATGTCAAATGAGGGTGTTCTGCTGCACTTAACGATTCTAGAAACACATTTTTAGAATCTCTTAATTTTACACCTACAGCAATTGGAGCTTCATTCCCCAACTGCTGAGTAACCTGAAAATAAAATTGAAATTAACACCATATCTCATCCATTATCATAGTCGTGTATGATATGGATAAAACAAAGCAGGCAATGATAAGATATATACTCTTGCTGAGTTTTGCAGTGCCATTGGATATGGATCCAAGTCATCCTTTGCTGCAATGAGGAGGCAAGGTACTCCATAACCACTTTCCTCTCCTAGCCTAGCAACATCCAGAAGCAATTCTCTTGATCTTTTCCATGAATATTCATCTGAACTGGCAATAGGAATACAATATCATGTGAGATAAAAGGCCATCTAACGAAAAATCAACATATTTCCACACCCCTTTGAGGTGCTGCTTATTCTTTAATTTCTGGATATTCACAGGTTTGTAGATAGAGCACAAAACAGAAGCAGGCAAAAGGGGGAAAGCATGATGAGTAATAAAGGACATTAAAAACCATTAAAATGCTATTTGAAAGAAGTTCACAAACACTAGTCTATAAGTAAGCCATAGCATATTCACATTGATATACTCGTCTTGCAACTTCAGACAAATAGAATATTCTTTAACTTTACCTGTCATACAAAAACACAGCTACATCACAGGCTGCCAAACATTCCTTATTGGAAAGGAATTTCTTAACTCCATCCTCTGGTATCTCTTGCAAAATAAGGGTCTTCTGAGTACCCTGAAAAGTCAATAGGGTCACAAAGATTGCCACATCAAATCTGAAACTTCTCATCAGAAATGAACAGCCATGTTTCCAATACACAGGAATCATAAAAACAAAAAGAAAAAGGCTAGATGGCCAAAAATGCCCTTGAATTATAATTCAATAATCATTTAAATCCATAATAATTTATTGCAATCAATCAAGCCCCTAATCTTCTACTTCGACTCAATTGAATCCTTAATGAACGAAAACTAGTTACATGACAAAATTTAATCAATTAATACCCAAACAACAGTCAATTGAATCCTTACAGGGATCTTAGAGAGAAAGGAACAAAGAATTATAGAGAAGAAAGAATAAAGAAGAAAAAGGAAAAAAAATTGTTTATTTTATTTAATTTTCACATATATTAATTGGCATCATGTGACAATCTTTCATCTATTTTATTGATGTCATATGGGATTTTATCTTAGTTGACAAAAAAATTAACGGTGTTAACTTTTAATCCAAATAAGGGCTTAATTGGATGTAAATAAATATTGGAGAAGTTGATTGATTACAATAAAAAATAAGGGTTTGGATGATTTTTTTAATTATAGTTCACGGGCTTTTTATACCCTTTAGCAAAGAAAAATAAAACTTTTAGGTAGCGTTTAATATTATTTTCAAAATCACCATGGTGATTTAATTGCCATAGTGATAAGATTACCAAGGTGATTTGATCACCAGTGATCTTAAATTATCATGTTTGATATAATATTATAAATCATTAATACTTTTAACTTATTGTATTTGGTAATTCTATGAAACAATAAATTATATAATACAAAATATCCAAAATAACCTTGAAAAAAATATTTAATACTTATTGAATCAACAATTTATAAAATAGTTAAAACACTATTTATAAAAAACTATAAAGTATTAATCAATTTATATAAAAATAATTTTTTAAAAAAATATTAAATAAATTTATTATCTTTTTTTAATCAATAAAAATTTATAACATAAGATCTTTTTTTTATATAAGTGATTAAAAAAATCCACTTTTTATAATTTTTAATGACCAAATTCTTGAGATAATGTTAAATACATTTTTTGTTAGGGTAAATTAGTCAGAAAATACTATTGAAAATTATTTTCCCATAATGATAAAACTTTCCCATCCTTTAGGTTGGGAATCCAAGGCAGTGATCTTATCACCATAGTGATTTGAGATTACTACCACATATGATTTCTAAATTATTACCAAACAAGGTGATTTAATTACTAAATGCAGATCACCAAGATTTTTAAACGAATCACCTTATAGTAAACACTCTCTTAGTTTATTTTCACAAGGACACTACTGTCACCTTGTCATTTTGAACAAATATTTTACTCACTATATTCAAGGTCAATGATCTCACAAGGAAAAAATTTTGTGGTAGAAAAGAATGAGGATACAAAGAAAATTCCATGAAAACACCAGGACATATGGCATATCTACAGCTATTACTCACCCCAATCTGTTCAACAACATTCGTCACATAACATACACCATTTGTTGGAGTATAGTTGCTTGAGAAAGGCCTGCAGTTCAAATAAATGAAGTCATAGTATCTAGACTCTGAAGACAAAAATAATAGTATAATTTTACTAGATGGATCAAAGAAGCTGTAGATGAAACTAGAAAGATCAACATCAACAGATTACATAGGTCCGCAAACAATACCTTCCTAAAAATGAATTCAACAAAGCAGACTTCCCAGATCTTTTAGGACCAAAAACAAAGCAGTGAAAAACATTTCTTTCTGTCCGTTGCTTCCTACGATCTGCAGATCTTCTCCTAGTAACACGAAGGGCTGAAGTTGGATCTCCACCATATCCAATGCAAATCAAATTAGCCAAACTATATGATGGATCCAGACTTGTCATTAAGGCCCACTGCAAACCATAGATACAATGAGTTACAGTTACGAAGTAGATTAGCAAGATTAAAAATGTTCAAATACCAATTAATATCAACAGGACAAAGAAAACCTTGTCTCCTATATTTTCTAAGAAATACAAGAATAAATCTGGTCAGTGTTGGAACTCTGAATTAAGTCCCAAGCTAAAAGAAAAAAGAGAAGAGAGATAGAGATATACCAAAAATATTCACAGAGGAGACAACTGTATTGTTCCACATATAGATCAAAGCAGTAATATGGGCATCAAAGTTTAATGGACAATAGAAATAAGAATTTTCAGGGATAATTCAGTGAAAGAATACAAGAATCTAAACCTAATAATATTAGCCATTTAGTCAGATTATGTACTATAAATAAGTGATAGTTCTGCTCAACAGCATTCCACTGGTCAATTCTTACTGAAATATGGTTTACAAATGCAAATTAGCCGATGCACATAAAACTTGGGATATTCTTAAACAATACTCATGGTATGGTTAGGATCCTTAAGAACCTGTGCTGTCATGCCAATAATGCAATTTTAGGATATAAATGAAACTCATGACATAGATAAATGGACAATATAGCCACTAAACATATTATCATGTGTTATAACACAAGTAAGAATCAAGGAAGTAGCAATAAGCACAACAAACCTCAGATAAAAACCCATTAAGAGTTAAATTTCCTCGAGATGTTCTCTCTGCAGCATCTACATAAGGACCCGCAGTCCATGGACTGAATTACAGAGAACATATATGTTAATAGAAATATATTCCTGGAAATCAAATTGAATCAGGGAGAAAATGGATAAACAACAGCAGAGGCTAAGTCTAAAAGTTAACTTGCCATATGACAAAAAAAGGATCCTTATTAACACCATTAGAAGCCAAAGGCTTTTGCAGGAAAAATATTAAAAGCAATTAGTATGATTATTTATATATGCAATCATGTATGTATATGTATGTGTGTGTGTGTCACGGTCCATGCGCACCGTGACATATGCACACAAACACACATGCTTATACTAGAAATAAGACATTAACAAGTTTAAACCAAGTTTAATCAATTTGGTTTAGGTTGAATTCTTTTGCAACCTCAATATTAGCTGTTCCATCTCCACCATTTGCAAGAAGATACTTGGAATCAATTCAACACAAGTCTTCAAGTGTTGGGACTGTTTGATAATTGGAGCCATAGAAATATGCTGAGAAAACACTGTTAACTCTATACAAGTCTATAAATAAAGAAGATAAATCCCGTAACTACATTCACCTTTCTGGGGCAGTTACGAAGATATCATCAAGCTCAGAAGTTTGTAAGGATCCATCCTGGTAAGCTCAAAATTGAAACAGAAATTCAGTTATTGTCCATAAGTTAGCATTAGCATTATAGAAACTCTAAGTATGATAAAGAACTTGTGATAAACAATTTTTGTCTTCTTATTTCTGTAAAAGCGATAAGGATTTAGGAGATTAACACATACATTATCACTGTCATACAATCGGAAGAGCCCACGCAAATAGTCTACAGCTTCATCTGTAAGCTCCACACTCTATAAGATATCTAGAAGTAAGTATATTGCAATCCCCATAAAGGAAGTTATCATGAAAGGTAAAATGATAGGAAGTACAGGACATAAAGAAAAGGGAAGGCAGGGTGGGGTAGGGTTCATTAGCATGATGGCATAAACCAGTTAAAACTTCAGAATTAGGGATATATGCAACATAAAGCTCTATGTTTCCTTCATATTGTGATCCATAGTGACCAAGATAGTTATGTCTTGAACGCCATTTTGGAATAACTAATAGTTATGTCTAAGGTCAAAATTATGAGCTACCTGATCAGGGGCATGCTTGTTTGGAACTGGAAGAATATCATCCCTAAGCTTTAAATCATCATCATATCCAAAATTTCTCAAGACAGCCCAAGTTGTCTCAAGACGCCCTTTTTCTATAAAAAGAGCATGAAGAAAGAGAAACCCTTCAAGCGTAAGACCAAGGTCACTGACTCCTCCTCTTATCCTCTCTTGCACCACCCTCTTTACACCCACTATCTCAGCAGGTTGTAATGGAGCATTAAAACATTTAACCTGTTTATCATTGCTCAACATGTCAAACTTTTCCAATTTTTTAGGAGTAGCCATGGTTAAGAAAAGGACAAACAAAGAGAAAAAGAAACCTGAAACTCATTCAACTCTGCATCACTAAGGACTCCGTCCATGTCATGATCACAAAGCATAAATATCCGTTTCAATGCCCTGATACATCGTGGTTTCAGACTTTGTTTCTCTTGATCAAACAATGGAGCTGTCGGGTGCAAAACTGCTTTTTGAGCATAATAGAACACGTCAGGGACCTGGAGAATGTAAAACAAAAAACCCTTACATTTCAGCCTCCAAATATCTGTAGCTACCAAAACACGCAAATGATAAATGGATTTAACAAACATAAGGACAACATAAATTAATAGAACATTTATCAATTGGTGAAAAAATAATTAAATAGAAAATAGTTTCCAACAGAAAAAACTGGAAGCTTGTCTCTCTATACCCACTAGAGTTTAGTGCCACCAGTTAAAAGGTTAACTGCTAATTGCTAAACACTAATGCCATAACTTCATAAAGATAGAAGGGTTGGCAACTACAAAATGATAACACTCATAAGCATTTGATGTTAACCTAAAAAAATAATAATAACAAATAAAAACCTGAATTAGTGTAGCAGATGAACATTCTATGCAGGTCTCAATCTCCCTGAACTGTTGCATGATTGGTGCCATGACTTGTTCCAAGTTCATGGTCTGCCGCTCATCTCGTAAATCTAGTTTGCACCCAACAACAATCACTGGAGCCTTAACCTATTCAGATATAACATATAAACATAATAAAAGCAATGCCATTTTATCAGTAAACATGAAATATATATATATATATATCTTATGTCAAAGAATTATGCCGACTGCAAACCTCTAATTTACGAAGCTCAGGAAGCCAAAAAGTAGTGAGACGACTGAGTGTCATAGGTTGATCACAAGCATATGTCAAAACCACAGCATCAGCTCGCTTCAACTCATCAATAAGCTTTACTCTGCTCTCCACGCTAAAGGCCAATAGCAATGCGAAAGTATCAGCATACGTTCACAACTCATCAAACTTCTAAAACACTTATTAAGGTTGCTTTTGCTACTTGTTTTTTCACTATTTACTCGTTACTTAAATAAAATAACAATTCCGACATTATGATTTCATTTTTAAAAATAAAACAATGAATTTTGTTGTTCAGATATATATTTTTTAATTCTTTTTTTTTTAAATGAGGTTATTTCTCAAACAACAAGATAACACGTTTAAAAAAGGTGAATCAGAATCCCAAAACTGACCATCTATTTAATAAAAGCTACTACAAATTTTTTGTACGGCCGGATCAAAAAACCCATTAATAACATTCACGTGCGTAGAAAATTGAGAAAAGTTCAAAACTAATACCTAGAGGAGGTGTCAACAATGGTGACGGGGATGCCATCGGGATAGTAGTCAGAGGGGAGGCAAGTTGGGGTAAGAACCGCCGGAACATACTCAGGGAAAGAATCGTAAGCCGCAGCGGCGATGAGGCTCGATTTACCGGTGCCGCGGTCGCCAGCGACGACGACTCTCACGCTGGTTCGTATACCGGCGGTTGATCTGCTTGGCATTGGGTCGCTGATATTGCAACTGAGAAGAAAAGAGAAAAAAAAAAAGGGGATTTCTGATCTCTTTTTTTTTTTTTTTATGGAGGGGTGCGTTGAAGGCTTGAAAAATCAGACAAGTGAGAGAATAGTTCGACAGCAGTAGTTGTGGGCGATTATTAGCGAAGAACAGTTCAAATCATGGCGTGAGGAGGAATTTGAGGCTGCCTTTGCGTGTACTCGCCTTCGTTAACGGACTATTGGCTCTCGTTGTTTGGGTCTGTTCGAGTCGGCGTGGGCCTTTCAAAGCCCATAAAAGCCACTTAAGCCCCTGACCTAACTGGGTTTAAAACCTTACAGGATTGGGTGCGCCAAACGCGGTGCCGTTTTAATCTGTCTGCCCTAATTCTTCTCCCCCTAACTCTGATCGATAATTTACCGGTTCAAAAAAACTCAGACAATGTTGATGCGCTACGTTCGCGCGTCCCTCTTCGCCGCGCGCTTGTTCTCCACTGAAGCAGTGGCAACTTCGGCGGCGAAGAAAGCAGTAACCACTACCGAAGGCGCTGCGAAAAGCGGTGGAGGTGGCCGAGACACGCTGGGATATAGGCTTATAGGCCTCGTGTATCCGAAACGCAGCGCTGTGGTTGCAATACGGAAATGGAAAGAGGAAGGCCATACGGCCCGTAAATACGAGCTCAATAGAGTCGTCCGAGAGCTTCGCAAGCTCAAGCGCTATAAGCACGCCCTTGAGGTATCATTTTTATTGCCCCTTTATTTATCTACTTTGTTCATTTATTGACTCTTATAAACCTGGAATTTTTCACTAGATTTTTAATTTCAGTTGAGAACTAGGCTTGATTCTGAAATGCATTCTTATTCTGGTTAATCAGAACAGGTTGTTTGTTAAAAGTATAGGTTATACCTCAGCCTTGCTCCCAGTGTGAAATGAGGACCCATTTATGGGATAATTATGCCTATTGAAACTGGGTATGTAGAATTGCTTGGAATTTGTATTCGATAACTGGCGTTATGTAACCATGGCTATTGTATTGTAGATATGTGAATGGATGAGATTGCAGCAAGATATCAAGCTTTTACCTGGTGACTATGCCATTCACTTGGACTTGATTGCAAAAGTTCGTGGCTTAACTAGTGCAGAAAAATTCTTCGAAGACCTTCCTGACAAGATGAGAAATCAAGCCACATGCACAGCTCTTCTCCACACATATGTCCAGAACAAGTTGTCTGCTAAAGCAGAGGCTTTGATGGAGAAAATGTCAGAATGTGGTTTTGTGAAGTACGCTCTTCCTTATAACCACATGCTCTCGCTATATATCTCAGAAGGTCAACTAGAAAAGGTTCCTGAAATAGTGAAGGAATTAAAGAAAAATGCTTCACCTGATATCGTTACTTATAATTTATTGTTATCTGTTTGTGCCTCCCAAAATAACATTGAAACTGCAGGAAAAATCTTTCTTGAGCTAAAGAAGGCGAAAATAGAGCCTGACTGGGTAACATATAGTTCGCTGACCAATCTGTACATAAAAGGAAAACAATTTGAGAATGCAAAATCTACTTTGAAGGAAATGGAGAAGAAGGCTTCTCAAAAAAATCGAGTTGCTTATTCCTCCCTTCTCAGTTTGCATACAAACATGGGGGATAAAGATGGGGTTCAGCGGATCTGGAAGAAGCTGAAATCATGCTTCTGCAAAATGAATGATGCCGAGTATACATGTATGATATCGTCACTTGTGAAACTTGGGGATTTTGAAGAAGCTGAGAAACTCTACAATGAATGGGAGTCTGTTTCTGGAAGTGGTGATGCGAGAGTTCCAAACATACTCCTTGCAGCTTACATCAATGCAGACCGGATGGAAATTGCTGAAAACTTTTATCAGAGAATCGTGCAGAAGGGTATTTGCCCTTGTTACACTACTTGGGAACTTCTTACTTGGGGCTATTTAAAGAAGCAGCAAATGGAAAAAGTATTAGATTATTTTAAGCAAGCTGTTGGTAGTGTGAAAAAATGGAATCCAAATGACAGGTTGGTTGGAGAAGTATTTAAGAAACTCGGGGATCTAGGTGATACTGAAGGGGTGGAGAAGTTTTTAGTTATTCTTCGGAAAGCTGGCCATGTCAGTACTAAGGTATATAATTCGCTTCTTCGAGCATATGCAAAAGCTGGTAAAATGCCACTTATAGTTGCTGAGCGGATGCAGAAGGACAATGTACCACAGGACGAGGAAACACATAAGCTCATAAAATTAACTAGCAAAATGCGTGTCAGTGAAGTTTCAAGCAATTTGTGAGTAGAATAGGGCAGAGTAAGAATTACTTTGAGATAAATGGTGATTTATTTTACCGGCTACAATTTGAGTACGAGTAGTGATCCTCAGTATGCATAATATGATTTTTTCTATAGTGAATAGATATTAGATGCAGCATTATCATGCTAAATATTGATTGCAGAAAGTGTTGAAAAATGATAGAACAATCCATCTGAAATTCATTTGGAAAAGAAAATCAGGCTAAATTTCCTTCTCCAAATCAGTCTATTAACTGTGATTGCTGAATAGGAAGTTCTCTGTTAATTGCTAGTAGCTACAAGTAAAGAAAACAGCAATTTTTTTTCTTGACTGAATGGAAGAACAGCCCACGTCAATTCCACGATTTTTGTCTTAATGGTTTTAAGACCGTTAGAGGTAAAGAATTTTAAAATAAAAAAAAATAAAAAAATTATCATCAATTTTTTTTAAGGTGTGGTTGTTTATCTAAATATTTATCTTTTTAATAAAATTATAAAAACAGGCTTAAAGTTTATCAAAAAGATAAATTTTGATCTACGAAAAATTATGTTGGATTCGAGAATCGGTTACGTGTGATGAAGAATTAGCATTTTCACAATGATTATAAATTGGTATCATTTAATCATGCATTATTTTCGGTGTTAGATAAAATTGTTTTGATTTGAAATTTAATAATAATCTTTTTATATTATTTTAAAAGAAATTTTAATTTTATCAAAATTTTTTATTTAGAAATATCGAAAAAAATTTTAAGTTAAAAAATTATTTTAAAATTCTTCAACCTTTAGCTAGAAATTTGAAGATAATGCTTTTAACTGATATTTATAACGACATCATTTAAAAAGGAAAACAATATTTTTTGAAAAAGATAGTTGTTAATAACTCTTCAACATATAGGTAGAATATCAAAAATTATTTCTTTTGATATGTTATTTTTGTTTTATTTCATAGTTTTTAAATTAAACACATTTTTATACGAAGATACCAACGATTATATTATCAGATAACAGATAAAAATTAAAGACAGAAAAATGCAAAATGAATGTCAACATTAACATAATGATGTATGTATGTCAATGATTGTTATACGAGGTTATGAAATACAATTTAAAAATAGATTCTTAAATATAATGAGACTACCTTAATTTTTCAACATATAGGTAAAACGTTTGTGGATTATTTATATTTAAGGTCCCATTATATCTATTCATTTGTTTGTTTAATCCCTTTGTTAATACAAATTAAGGACTCGTATGAAAATTTAATGAAATAAAATTTCTTAAATATCACATTATTTAGGCGACATTTGAAAACAAATAATTTCAAGCATGATTCTTACACGTATCCTTAGAATCTTGGAATAGTTTTGAATAAGAGTTTATGGGTCGAGATTTTAAAGATTGAATAATTTTTTTGTGATAATTCGAGTTTACATGTCAAATTTAGGCTTTAGGTTTTGAGGTTTGAGATTTTGCATTTTAAGATTTTTGAATTTTAAGGTTTTGAGGATCTATGGTTTTAAGGGTTTGATTTTAGGATTTGGAATTTCAATGTTTAATGTTTGGAGGGGTTTAGGGCTTAGAGTTTTTAAAAACCCGAACACTTTTAAAAATTTTCAATATCTATGTAGATTTTAAAATCAAATTCGATTTTTATGATTTTTAAAAATTAATTAAAATATTTTTCATATATTTCCCTTGTTTATGAAAATTTATTATTATTATTATTATTATTGTTGTTGTTGTTGTTGTTGTTGTTAGTGTTATTGTTTTATTAATTGTTATCATTTTTTATTGTATCTTTTTTATATATTTTTAAAATTTTTATTTTTTTATAATTCTCCAACATCTAGACGAAATTATTTTTAGAAAAATGTTTTTATTTCTTCCAACATCCAAGCATGAAAAAAATTATTACTCTATTTTATAAGCATTTTATTATTATTATTATTATTATTATTATTATTATTATTATTATTATTATTATTCTGTATGGTTTATAAAAAAATTAACCATATATTTCATTATTTATTTTTATTATTATTTTTTGTATATTGTTTCCATTTTTATTATTATTAAAAATAATCAAATAATTATTCTAACAAATTAAAAAATTTATCATGTATAAATATTAAAAATAAAACTCAAAATAACAAAAATAATAATATAAAAAATTAAAAAAAAATTGAATCGGATCGATCAACGGTCTGATCAACACTGGTCTGGGTCACTTAGTGATTAAGTGGTTCGGTTCGGTTGAACCGAATGAGAGATGGTTCGGTGAGGGTTTGATTGAACAAATTCGAGGTTGGCTGAAGGAAAGGTTACCGGATCGAGTTAAATGGATCTCGGGTCAGGTTCGGGTCCAAGTACAGATCTTTCTTGGCTTAAATAGCGTTTTGGGCTTTTAGTTTTTTATATAAAGCCTTTTTTTTTTTACTTCATTTCAAACCTTTCAACCAAAAAAATTTTTCATAGCTCCAATAGCTCTACCGGCATTCGAACTCCACAGTCATGCCGATCACCTTGTCAGGCGTCGTCAATGGTTGCCATCAGTTGTCGAAAAATACAAAAAAACTCTTAAATGTTCTCTTCAACATGATCTTTTCAAATCTGATTTTTTTTAAACCGGAAACAACCTTAATCATCATAGATTGAGGCTTAAAGTTTCGTTCTCTCTTCTCTTTTTTTTAAAAAAAAAAAAAAACTAAAACTGATGCATTTTTTATTTTTGTAGGTAACTCTTTAGTGCTGGATTCCTTACCTAATTGACAGGGATTGTGTGTTTTTATTTGTGAATTTATTATTATTATTATTTTTTTTTTGTTGTGGTTTGGTGTTTTGGGTTCCTAGCTTTCTAATAGGTGAGGGGTTCTTGGCTTGGTTAGTGTCTAGGTTAGAGGGTAAGGGCTCATAGGGCTTGGACGTGGCTAGGCAAAGTGATGGGTCAGGGTGGAGCCTTAGATTCGTGGGCGTGTGCTAGGGATTTCTAAACGTGAAAGACTCGAGGGTTTAGGATTTTTGGGTATGCGAGAGCAGAGTGTCTGAGGGTCTGGCCTTTTGGGTTCTTTAGTTTGGCCAAAGGGTTTTCTGAACTTGGGAGCCTCAAATTTGGTAGAAGTTTGGTGCTTTAAAGGGCTAGCCTTCTAGGTATGTGGGGTTATGGCTCTAGTAAACAGGGGGTGAACAAGGTTTGTAGGGTATGAGTATCGACAGGGTATGGCTAGGGTTACAAAGAAGCATAATGGTTGTAGGGGTAGGTGGCCAGTGGTGTCGTGCAAGGCATCATTATCACCTCTGTCTCTTTTATTTTTTTTTTAATTTTTTATTATTAATATATTTAACTAATAAATTAATATAAAAAAAATAAATAAAAGATAATCAGGCTTTGGGCTTAAAAAAAAAAATGAGGTTTTAGGCCTGATTGAATCGAATTGGACCTGAAGCTCAATTGAATCAAAATCAAATTTAGAATACAATTGAATCGAAATCGAGTTTGAGTCTTAAAATCTAATATATTCGATGAATTTTAAATCGAATCTCAATTAAGATTTGAACAAATTTGATGTCCACAAACTCATCCTTGTTTTTATACGTGAGATATATGCCAGTGATTATGATTTACTCCAGACTTGTCTCACTACTAATTACTGCCTGCAGAAGTTTTGTCAATTACTCGGGTGATTTACTCTCTGCTAAAATCATTAGCATACTTGCAGTTGTTACCTATAAAAGCTGAGAGTACAAAGTCTCACACGACATTGCCACCCCAATAAAAGAACTTGACAGCACTTTGACAAGTGATCAAGCTTTGGATAATTGGATGAACTTGAATAAACTATATCCTACTAGTGACAGGTTTAGTAAATTTTGGGATATCTTTGGTTGCTGAATGAAACTAAATAACTGGTTTACACGTCCACAAAAAAAAAAAAAAAAAAAAAACCAGCAAAATTAGCAGTCGGTAGTTCACCAACATCATCCCATTTACCCTTTGGGATGAATGCCATGAATAGTTTTATCAGCTGGAAGGGACCTAGGTTCCCAAACCAAACATTTTCAAGATGTGAAGTGAAATGTCAGAGTTGGTGCGGTTGTTAAGAACAGGCATGAGCTGCTTGCGTATATTTGCATGGCTTCACAGAGTTGCCTGAAGTCATCAAATTGTACTCTTAATTGCAAAATCTATTCCAACTCTTCAAACTTACAAATTTGAAGCATAACTATTCAAACTTGCAAAAAAAAAAAAACTATTCAAGGAAAGGACAATTAGTAAGATTTTGCGGTGAAAAAATTGTGAACAATTGGCAACTAACAAAAATATTTCAACATTTCACTGATTTTACCTCTCTTTTTTTTTTTTTGGGACCAATTTATTAATTAAAATTATTTCAATTGAGAAGGTGTAGTCAGAGGAAGAAAGCTAAAGGGGTAAATTGAGAGCTAAGAAGACAACAAAAAATAGAAGCTTCTAAATACACCATCTTTTTTCTCTTCACACTTTTTTTTTAATTTTTACAAATAAAATTACTTAATTATCTTTTTTATAAATTTTCTATTTTTTTTCAAAAATTATATAATTTTAGAGGATATTTTTCAAGAAAATTATTAAAATTTTCAAAAATTAATTTTTAAAAAGTAAGTGTGTAAACTTTCTAAGAAAATTACGAAAAGTAAATTTTATTAGAAATTTTTATTAATTGATGTAATAAAAAAGTTATTGTTAGAGATCATAAATTTTAAATTAATAAAAAATATGTTAATTTTACTATTTTGATCTTAAAAAAATAAAATCTTATGAGATACTAATTAAATATTTTACCTCTTGATGTTACTAAAAATGATAAATGAACTATAGATTTTATCAATATTGGAGGGGTGAAACTATTAAAAACTATATAAATAATACTTTAAATATTATATAATTTTATTAAAATCTAATTTATTAATTTGATAAACTCATCATAATAAGTACATAAAAAAGTTTTTTCAAAAAATTCAGTTTAATTAGAATTATTAAAAAAATTTTATAATCGATACCAAAAAATAATTTATTCAAAAATGATAAATTTTAAATTTATAAAAAAATTACATTTACTATTTTTTCTTTAGTCTAATTAAGACCTCATAAGATTTTTTTTAAATCAAAATAATAAAATTAATTTTTTTATTAATTTTAAAATTTATGATTTTTTTCTATAATAATTTTTTTATTACCTCAATTAATAAAAATATGCAGTAAAATTCTTTTTATAATTTTTTTAATTTTAAAAAATTACCTTTTCCTAAATGAATTTTCAGTAAGTTATATAATTTATCATATTTTAACATTCAATAAATTTTAAAATTTATTGAATATAAATATACAAAATATTATTAAAAATAATTAAATAATTTTATTTTAAAATAATTTTAAAAAAATATGAAAAGAATTGCATTTAGAAACTCTCCACCAAAAAATAGTAATGATTGATGCGTAATTCTGGTCGCTTATCAAGGTCAATTTACAGTTTACACGCACAATTCCATTTGATTACAAGAGCTCTTGAACTAAAAGCGACGTCGTTTTTCTAATTCCAAACTTGGATTCTACGCGCTTTAACAGGCAAGTGAATGGAACTTTCCCATCTGGCCCCGAGTACTCCGATTTATGTATCGCTTTCTCCCTCTATATTTTATTTTCCTACATAACACATAAAATTGTAGTTAAGTTGCAGGTTAGAAGTTGGAGCTCAAAGGACTCCCTGTCTCTGGGCTCTGGCTCGTCTCTCTCTTAATTTCTCCCAGAGAACAAGAAAGAAAACCGAAAAGCAATTCTCTCTTTTAGACAATGGCTGCGAACGTCGAAGATATTGAGGTTGCCTTCGAAGAAGCAATGTCGTGGCTGCCATCTAATCATGCTCTCGATGAGGCGATATTGGAAACCAAGAAAAAAAGGGTCTTCATCAATCTCATCCAACCTTTTTTTCCTTGCTCTATTCGTCAATGTCTTCACAGCTAGATCTTTTTTCCTTGTCTTTTTTTTTTTCTTCAGTGTCGTTTTATGCTAAAAGAGCTGCTGATTCAGTACAAAAGTTTATTATGTGTGTGTGTGTATATATATATATATTATTGTTTTTCTGTTCATTTACAGGATGAAGTGAAGTACCAGTATCATCGCCATCGCTCAAAGTTGCCTGCTAAGCCCTTTCCACCTGTACACAATTTTTTCTTTTCTTTTCTTTTATCTTTGCATTTCCTTTTAAAACGAAAAACGTGAAGAAACTTGATAAACTTGATCGTCGTTGTTTGAAAACTGTAAAAAACTTTCTTATCTCTTCTTTTTTTCTTCTTTCGGCTGATATTCCTGAGAATAATAAGTTGGTATTCGCTGAGATTTAAATATTGTTGTGATGCTGCAAATTCCGAAACAAGTGGAGGAAAATGTTGGGACTTCGGAGAAAAATCAAAGAAAATTTCAAGAAACAGGGAATTATGGGATGAAAAACAAATATCAGTTGACTAGTTAGAAAGATATTTTACAGGAAATTATGTGACCAATGATCATTGAGTTCTGGACTTAATTTCCTAATGGTCATATGGGATTGTGAAATTTTTAGCAATTTATATATTTTCTTTTTTACTTTCCTTTTTTTTTCTGAGTGAATATACTGTTGAATTCTGTCTAGAGAGCTTTCCTTGTTTAATTTCCAGTCCAACCAGCAATGGCTCCAAAGTAGGAAATGCTAGTACTATTTGTTGTATAATTAACTTGTATTTTTCCTTTTTATAACCATAATGGATGACCAAATTGCATCTATAAGCTGTAATTTCTTTTTTATAATTTTATTTTTATAATGATTTTAAATTTTAAATGTTTTATTTTTTGAATTTATTTAATCTTCATTTTTTGAATTTCATTTGATTTAATAATTTAAATTTTAAATAGATAAAGTTTATCACCTGGACTTAAGTGAACATACACTTTAATGACCGTATTGATAGTTAAATAGATAGACATATAAATTTGAAACAAATTTAAAAAGTTTCAAATGAAAAAAAAATTTGAATGACAGATTAATTGAGAAATTTACTCTACAAGCAGTTAATGTTTTGGGGTCATTAATGTTGTTGGCATTGTGTATTTTTTTTTCCTGGTAATATGTTGTTTATTTCGAGGAAACTGTTCTTTTGGATGGAGGAAATCGGCGTGTCAAGCTCTACTTTTTAGATAATCACAAAGCAATGCAGTAATGACAGCTTTATGATCTATAAACTATTCTATTGTTTGACCCTTTTTTTTTTTTTTGGTTTGAGAATCGCATCAGGTTGCAAATCTTCATCAGTATTTCTGATCACTTTCATTTTCATTGATTTGCTTAAAAACTAATGATCTCTTGATTCTGCGGGATTCTGATTCTTTTCCTTTTGACGTAAGCACTCAAAGACTAGCTCAAGACGGCATCATAAACCAATATACTCGGGTAACTGGGCATCAGGAGGACCTGGAATGCAGGCACTTTTCCTAGATTCCGGCAAAAAATCATGCGGGACTGCCGTTTTTCTTCCTTAAATGGCTGGCACCAATTTCCAGTCAAGCAGAAGACCAGGCAATAACATTTAATCAGATGACATAATATTAATTCAATAAATGTGGTGATGACTGATGTTAAAATTTGACATTGTTGGTGCTGCTTGCTCTCCAGTTCCCCTCCCTTCCCGGGTTGTTCAAACTCTAAACCTTAAGGTTCATGAATTAGGCCTGCAAATTTCTCCCCGGCCAGGTTTACCACTAACTTGTGTTTTTTTTTTTTTTGAATAATCTTGACCTTTTATCGCTACAAATGGTATTTCTTCATTTCCATGCAGATTCCAAAAATAAAACTACACGAGGTGGAGAGTTGAATTCAATTAATGATAATAAGAAAAATGGGAAGGATGTTTCTTCGCCGGAGATATTTCTTCCTAAGGAATGGACTTACTAGCTTATTTATTTATATTTTTATGGTACATGTTTTCTTAAGCTTTTATATAATAAAATAATAATTAAAATGTAATATTCTTTTATCTTATAAATTAATTTCACTTTTATTGGTATTACGATTTTGAACTCGATTATTCCAAATTAGAGTTTTACAGAGATCTTTGCTTATAGCATTGTGATCAAATGAATGGTTCTCTTATGCCATAAGCATAAATATGAGCGCAATTAAGTAATTTATTGATTTTTTATGGGATCATATTCAAAATTACTGCTTTACTTAGGATAAAAATTTAAAGACTAAAATATTAAAAAAAGTTTTTGAATTATTTTATTTTTAAAATAAATTTTTATATATTTTATTATATTAAAATAACTCATTATTCTTTGATTTGTATCAAAATAAATTTTTATTTCAAACAAAATATTGTTTTATATTGAGAATATTTTTAAATATAAATTAAAAATTAAAAATTTATTTGAGTGTAAATTAAAGGTTAATGACTTATTTAAATATAATAAAAATATATAGATTTATATAAATAAATTGATAAAATTCATAATTTTTATTATTATTTTGGTCATGTTTAAATGTATCATTCATATTTAACCGATAAATGTTTAAATGTATTTGAAAAGCAGATTGATAGTATTACAACCATCTTGCAATTCATATAGGATGTTGTTCGCTGCAAGCTTCACGGAATTCAACTTCTAGTTGATAATTCTGTTAATCGGTCTTCATAGTAATTGAAATCTTGATGAGTTGATTTTTTAATACACGAGATTAGGGGAAGGGGATAGCAGAAATCAAACCCATACCTTACATACTTAAGACCTCTTAACTATATATCTTCTTAAGGCCTCTTAAAGAGTTGATGTTTAATTGACTTATATTTATTTTTTGTTTGAAAATCAGGATTTGTATTGCTTTTAAAAGAATAAAATCACATTCATATATATATATATATATATATATATATATAAAAAAGAATTTTATATGGTTCCACGCCCGAAGCCTAACGGATATCTTAGTTTTTCTAACATTTTTGGATACTCGAAATATGGTTTCCTCTTTCGTTGGACAGTGGAAGCGACTCTGCTTGGCTCTCGTACCTTCCACACTGTTTTCTTCGCGACAAAACCTCTTAAAATTTCTTGTCTTCCGCTGTTTGTTTCCTTAGAAAAACCTAAAAGAAAAAAAAGGAGAGAGAGAGAGTTTCTGTTAGCGGTCTCTTTCATTTTATCTTTTCATGTGCGCATGATTTTGCTGATTTTATATCCAGTTTGTTGAATTTTGACCTTAGTTTACATACTTATATCATGGGTTTTTATTTATTTTGATTGAGAAATTCGGTTTTGGCAAATTGGTGCTACTGTTTGTGCCTGGTGTTCTAGATATGAAATTAATTTGTTAATATGGGTTTGAGTGTAAGTGCTTTTTAGTTGTAGGTTTAGAGAAAATCAAGGCTTCTAAAGAATGTGTTGTCTCTCTTTGTTTTAACTATGCTTCGTTTGGAACTTCATTTTGCTAGATAAAAGGAAAATCGTAAAATCCAGTTCAAAATGGGGGAAAAGAGGTGATGCAGAAGTTGAATACAAACCACAGTGTAATTTGGGTGGAAGGGATAGAAATTTGTTAGGCATATATCTGACATTTTATCTAAGGTAATAGGAAGGATAATTTGTTAACTTTTATGCGGTAATGGAGCAATTCTATGCACTGGGTTTTTTTATTCTGATTTGGCATGCAGATGGACGTTTGGCTCCTGACCTACGATTTTATCATCCACTCTATGCCAAACCCCACCATACTCTCGAGATGAAATTGGTAAACCTCAGTAGGAGATGCAGCTAAATGGATTTCCGTCATGAATAATAATTCAAATCTCATAAAAGATTTATTTGATATTTATTAAAAATTTATTTGAAATTTATCATATATTATTTTATGGACAAGAAGACTTGTAAAATAAAAATTTTAAAAGAAAGAAAATTCTTAATAGGTAAGTTTGATTTGTAGGAAAAGAATTCTAAGAGGAAAGGAATTCTTAATAGGTAAGTTTGATTTACATAAGAAAAATTCTAAGAAGAAAGATATTCTTATTAGGTAAGATTGTATGGTTATAAATAGTCAAAATCTTTACAAAATTAAGTATAAGAAAAATATGTAAGAGAATTACAGGGTTTTATGGGATAGACACCCCATAGGAGTATTAGAGCTTTATGTCTTATAAGTGTGTATGTTTATTTGTGAGTAAACTAGAGAAAACTGAGAGGGTCCATATAGATGTGATGTAGGGGTGCATATGGGTATGTGTTTGATTGTGTTGAAAGGGTGCACATTGATATATGTTTGTTTGGGTTGAGAATACTCCATAAGACTAAAGAAAATTGAGATGATCTATGGGTATTAATTATTGACCATCTTCCGAAGTTCTAAATAATCTACTGATCAAAGGCTGTAGGGGCGGACTGCTCTACATTCAGCCACGCCACAGTGACCCCCGAAGCGATCTTCTTCTATTTGCGGGACGAAATCCGGCAGCCAATTGCTGGCTCTGAATAACCAGCCCAGCAATAAGTTCAATTCTTCCATAACATAACGGGGCGGGGTTGTTGGGTGAGATTATTTTGATGTATGTTTATAATTCTCTACAACTAGTGGATATTGTTTCTTATCCGTGGATGTAAGTCAGTTAGATCGAATCACGTTAAATTATTATCTTTTGTGTATTTGATTCATTGATTATTTGATTATGCTTCTGTTAGTATGATTGGATTAGGGCATTTTGGCCTAACAAGTGATATCAGAGCTGTGATTATTTGATTATGCTTCCGCTAGTATGATTGGATTAAGGCCTTTTAGCTTAATAAATGATATCAGAGCTGTGGTGATCCTTAACAAGTTGTATCAGAGTTATGTGAGAAGGGCCGAAGGTTCAAGAGATGGGAAAAGCATGGTTCGAGACATGAGAAGATGCAAGCTTAGAGGAGCGTGATTCAAGAGAAGAGTTTGAGTTCATGTTTTGAGGATTGAGGATCGATTTGCTTAAAACGTGAAGACACATAAGAGAAGAGAAGATAATTGTAAGACTTTCATTGCAAGTGGAGCCAAGCATGTGTAGCATGAAGATAAATGATTGATGGAATTTGAGTCAAGGTCGATATTATTAGGAATAATGACTCAAATCCCATAAGAAATTTGTTTGGGATTTGTTAGACATTTGTTTGAGATTTGCCTAACATTGCCCCAAAGCGATCTTCTTCTATTTACGGGATGAAATCCGACAGCCAATTGCTGGCTCTGAATAACCAGCCCAGCAATAAGTTCAATTCTTCCATAACATAACGGGGCGGGGTTGTTGGGTGAGATTATTTTGATGTATGTTTATAATTCTCTACAACTAGTGGATATTATTTCTTATCCGTGGATGTAGGTCAGTTGGACCGAACCACGTTAAATTATTATCTTTTATGTGTTTGATTCATTGATTATTTGATTATGCTTCTGTTAGTATGATTGGATTAGGGCATTTTGGCCTAACAAGTGATATCAGAGCTGTGATTATTTGATTATGCTTCCGCTAGTATGATTGGATTAAGGCCTTTTAGCCTAATAAATGATATCAGAGCTGTGGTGATCCTTAACAAGTTGTATCAGAGTTATGTGAGAAGGGCCGAAGGTTCAAGAGATGGGAAAAGCATGGTTCGAGACATGAGAAGATGCAAGCTTAGAGGAGCATGATTCAATAGAAGAGTTTGAGTTCATGTTTTGAGGATTGAGGATCGATTTGCTTAAAACGTGAAGACACATAAGAGAAGAAAAGATAATTGTGAGACTTCCATTGCAAGTGGAGCCAAGCATGTGTAGCATAAAAATAAATGATTGATGGAATTTGAGTCAAGGTCGATATTATTAGGAATAATGACTCAAATCCCATAGGAGATTTGTTTGGGATTTGTTAGACATTTGTTTGAGATTTGCCTAACATTGTTTGATGGACAAAAAGACTTACAAAAGAAGAATTTTAAGAGAAAGATGATTCTTAATAGGTAAGTTTAATTTGCAGGAAAAGAATTTTAAGAGAAAAATGATTCTTAATAGGTAAGTTTAATTTACAGAAAAAGAATTCTAAGAGAAAATGGATTTTTAATAGGCAAGTTTGTATGGTTATAAATAGGTGAAGTATTTATATAGTTACGCATGAAAAAAAGATATAAGAGAGTTGTAAGGTTTTGTAGGATAGACAAGTATTGGAGTTTTACGTCTTATAGGTGTGTGTGTTTGTTTATGAGTGAATTAAAAGAAACTGAGAGGGTTCACATAGATGTGATGTATGGGTATATATGGGTATGTGTTTGGGTGTGTTAAAATGGTGCATATAGATATATGTTTGTTTGGGTTGAGAATACTCCATAGGACTAGAGGAGATTGAGATGGTCTATGAGTATTAATTGTTGATTGAGATTGTTTTGATGTATATTTGTAATTCTCTACAACTAATGGATCTTGTTTCTTATCCGTAAATGTAGGTCAGTTGGATTGAACCATGTTAAATTATTGTCTTTGATTATTTGATTATACTTGTGCTAGTATGATTGGATTAAGATTTTTTTACCTAACAAGTGATAATCAGAGCTGTGGTGATTCCTAACAATTTCTGGTCAATAACAAATATAAAATGGTCGAGGAATTCTTCAGACCAGCTTTGAAGTGACTATATAAATGTCGAATCGTCATCCTCAGATTCTTCAAATCTTGAAGTTATTCCTTCAAATTCAGATGAGGGGGCAGATATTTCAAATTATAATGTTGTTAATAACATTGAGACTTCTCATGTTCGACCTAAATATTTTAGAAATAGGTTTCTAAACTTTGGACGCCTGAATTCTGTCATAACGAATGCTGCGGAATCATTCTTTAAGAGTGAGATTCGACGGAGGTTATTTGTGACAGCTGTACTGCTTGTAATTAGTCTTGTTGGATATTTCATTCCTCTACCTGGATTTCATAGAAGGTTGGTGATTAGTGTCTATGATCTCCATAGACAAGATTGGAATAACTACAACCTTGTGATAGGATAAATGTACAGGAATAGGAATCTCTTCATATTTTGCTGTGTTGTTTGCTCTTGTATAATATATTTATGAATGGGTAAAATTTTCTTGTTCAGTTAGTCTTTGGTGATTAGTGTCTATAATCTCTATAGACATATTTGTTAACTTAGCTTCAAAACGAAAAGTAAAAGTCGGCATGATTTTCCCTGGCAAGAGAAAGGTACCCCATAGAGTTTTGCTTTTGGCCTAAGTTTTGTTTTTAGGAATTCTTTTATGTTTGGTGCATCCATATTTCTTTTCTCTCTCTTTTCCATCTCATGGTGTTGATGATTTCTTCATATTGTGGATTCTCATGAACTGGTTGAAAACAGGTGCTCTGTCATGTTGTTCCATCCTTGGTGAAGTTGAGGAAGGAAGGATTGGATGACTAAGAGAAGATTAAGAGTTATATGTGTGTCTAGTTTTTCATCTCAAGCAGTGAGACGAGTCTGTGCTACATAATTTTTAATTGTATTATTCTTGATAAAACTTCTTGGAAGTTTATAAAGCATGTTTGGCAGATGGTGGATTTCACTTGGTTTTGCAATATTAGAAGCCATTATAGTTGGTTGTTATTCTCTTGCATATTCAATTTATGCAGCCAGTTACAGGTATTCTATCAATATGAACATGAAATTAACAATGTTCTGATTTTATATTCTTGCAAGAAGTTGGCAGGATTTGAGGCATATTTCCTGGAATAATTTACATGTGAAATAAATGTTAAAACCATTTTCGCACCGGAGCTCTGTGCATTTTTTTTCATCTATATGTGATATCGGAACCTTTATTTGTTAATTAAAGTCTATGGTTTTCACGGGGTCAAGCGTGTGATGGTGAATGCTTTTCTATTGGTTTGTGGTGCAATGACTATGACATGGATCTGTGATATGATATCAGAATCTGGATTTGGTATCATTCTAAAAATGTTTACTCCTTATTCCTTGTTCTTACCAATTTTAATGGACAAGTTTTTTCTTTTTATGATAATAAGAACAACTAGCCAAATAAATGTACAGCTAGTGATTCTTTTCTCCTGAATTTATATTAAAAGAGAGTTTTGGAAAGAGAGCTTGAATCTAAAAGAGCTATTGGATGTGAGAAGAGCTTACCTTTGATTGGAGGAAATAATTGTATTATATTCACCTTGAGAAAGAGGAAATATGCTTCCATCCAAGATTTTCATAATGGTTATGATGCATGCTGCAATTACATATTCTCACTTTGGTACTCCATCTTTTGCGAATATAAATAATTTCCACCAAATATGTTAGACATTTATAATTGGTGCCACAAGATAATTGGATTGCCTCTAAAATTTTTTGCACCTTAGTACTAGAAATATTTGTTTTATGTCATTATCTGCACCAAAGATATATTAGTTCATCTTGTAACATCTGTGTGTTGAAACTCCAAGGAAATGTCTTTGTTAAGATTATAACACTAATTTAGTCCAAGTATTTGTCAAATTTTTAAGAGGCTTTTATAGAATTTTGATTCATTGGCAGAATATCTTACTTTCTGACTCCTGTTAACTGTTAAATCAACATCCTATCATCGCTAGAAAATGAGTTTTGTTTTTGCAAGTTGTAGATTATATCATAAATAGAAGAAATTTTTTATAAGATTCAGCTTCTGATGGTGCTGGTTTAGGCCTTTTGGCTTGTCCATAGTCAAGGAAAATTACAGAATGGGTGGAAGTGCTTATTATAGATGCCCGTTTTCTTAGATGTTGAAGGTGATGAAGTTACATATTAGTTCAATGTATGAGAACTGGTAGCCTTCTTAATTGATCTATTGCGCACGTTTCAGGTCAAGGTTCATCTCTAATTATAAGTGTTGGAATATTAACCAGATACACTGATACACTATACAAGATGTTGACTCAGCTCTCGGGTATGTCATATTTGCTGAGTGAGGTCTTACTGCAGTTTAAGTTGGCTGGAGTTTTTGTCAAAATTATAATTCTCTAGTTTGCCATGAAAGTAAAAAATGATTAATAGTATTTTCCCTGCAAAATTCTTAATAGCACTGAATGAAAATACCTTGAGCAATTATTAATTAACAAATTAAGCTTGGACTTGGTAGGTTCCCTTTTGCTTCTACACCAGCTTTCGATTTTAGAGTAAGAGTGGATCCTTTGTTGATCCATTCTTACATTCTGTAAATATTTTCAAGAAGGTAACCTATATATGGGTTAGATCTGTAACAGCATTTGATTTCCGAGTAAGAGTGGGTCATTTTCTGATCAATTCTGACATTCTGTAAATATTTTGAAGAAAGTGATACGGTATGTGGGTTAGAGGAAGGTGAGGACGGTGGTGTGACATTGTACCTGTGGATCATTCTTTAATGATTATTGCTCTACTAGAATGTAGCAACTGCCAATTGTTGGTTTTCCATAGATGTGAGCTTCAACAGAGCATGTACACTGAAAATTTGTTGAAAATATTCTTCATTTTGTGTAATATTATTTTAATTTTCAGTGTATTAAAGCTGTTGATTTTGAGCTGCTGCAGGAAGTGTTGTGAGTTGGTTGCTATATATGCTTGCTGTACTGGGTGTTTGTACTGTAGTCACAATGCGGGCCGTAGTTGTAACTGAGGGTTGCAGGAAAATAAAGCTGCGGTATTATGGATTCAAACTAGCGTCTGCTGCAACGTAAAACCAGTGTTACTGCCTGGACATTAGATGCATTCTGTGGAGAGAAAGGCTTTTGATTCAATTCTTCTCGGTTGAATAGTATATATACTAAGAACAAAGAGAATTTCTGTGGTTACCTATGAAGGCAGGCACTCTCTTAGGAGCTAGGTACGTGGTATATATTTATACACAATGCTAATCTGAACAATGACTAATTTTGTGTGAACTAAGGCTATAGTTGAATTTATTTCAGGAGATTGTAACTTTTTCTTTTCGATCATTAACTAATAATAAGTGTTCATCAATCTTTTTCATTTTCACTTTCTATTTTAATTTTGTGTTTTGGACAGGGAAGTTTCCCTAATTGCTGAAGTAGAACCCCATATCCCTTTCAATATTAATCCATCAGGAACGCCGCCTGTTCTCACAACCACATATCTCTTAGCATTTCCAAGTATTCTTGCTAGGTAATTGCGCCCAAAAGTGATTTAAAAGCTTACTTTGAATCCTTTGTACTATTTGCATCTTCAGGGTCATATTCCTTTGATGCATTAGTTTAGGTTGGGTTTGTTCATTTGCCAATGCACTCACCTTCAGGTTATCTACTGTCGAATGCCCTGCAATTATCTAACACGGGGCATTCTTGGTAGTATCCTTGGTTCGCCTTTTTGGGAGCATGTTAAGGAGATATTGAACCTTGAAACATCAGTTGGTGCATAGCCATGGGTATACTATTCAACATGTGCGTTTTTTGTTTTTATATTCAATATATTTGATATTGTGAGTACTTTGAGCCTGGTGATTCCAAGTTTCTGATTATAATGTGCCTATTGTCACTGCTGCTGAAATCTAAATTGCTTCTCGTGCCATGATATCTTCTTTTCTGACTTTGCTTTCTTTTCCCCAATATCTGAATGTCACAAGAAAATAAGGCACTATTCTCTTTTACATTTTTATATTTCATGTTGCTTTGTTATTTCTTTAAATATACAGTATTAGCTGAACTGATGGACTTTCAGTGAGAAATATTTTGGAAAGATCTACAGTTAAAGTTGGAACATAAAACTTAACACCTCCTTATAGCAATACAAAAATACAGAATAAAGTGATGCACGAAAATGCATTAGAAAGCTTGTCAAAATAATCTCCGTACTTTTCCTATCATTATGGACAGTGGATGTGTAGGAATAACCTGAAGCTTGAGTATTTACCTCATAGTACAGAAGTGGCTAATGCTAGCGTGGGTTTAACTTTAAGCTTTGGTCCACTGTCTTATTAAATTTTTTCTATTTGTATACAATTGCATTAAAGTTTGAAATAATTAATTAATTCATGAATGTGTTTAAATTGTCTGAAGAATTATATAACTTTGGCTCCTATTAACTTATTCTATTACTCGTTGCTTCTTCCTAATTGTTGTTTGTTTGGAAACCCTCATGTAGGCCAATTTGCCAAAGGAAATTGCAGATTACCTGAATAAGATGGGTGCCAGGATACAAATGTAAAGCCTAGGAAGGCTACTACTGAATATCTCTCAAAGATTCAGGCATCAACACGTTTTTGGGGTATTTTTTTGTTTGAGAAATAATTACAGTATGTAGTTGAAAGCTTATGCCATTGTCAGGGCTATATGTTGAAAGCACTTCCCATTGCTTTTGGGCATTTTGGCTGTTCTTTGGCATCACATCCACACGAGGGCTACTGTTAAGTATTTTGGCAACTACAACAACCATACTTGATCATTACTTGCGACGTATAAACAAGGGATTGGCAATTGGGTTTACGTCGATTTTAATCATTGCATGTGCAATGCCAAGTTCTTGTTTGTAGATGCACTGATATTCAGTCTAATAACATCATTAGGAAGTCAAACCATTACAGTGGTTGCAGTAAATTTCTATGAAATACTGTCCCTTGAGTGATGAGAGTGTACTGTTCTGCGTTTTGTTTAATGCATACACCATTGTTTTGATTAGGTGGGTTCCATAATTGAGCTAAGAAGATCGTACCAAGCATATAATTTTCATGCCAAGTTTAAGCAAAGCTCTAAGGCGATAGGGTGTAACATTTCAAGAGGTTCTTCTCGGCCTTTGAGGCACTACTTTATTCCATCTTGGAGTGTAATTCCTGCTTCACCCTGGCTAATGGTAAGGAAAATTTTATTCCCATGGTGCAGATATTCTCCTCAAGGTGTTGGTATTGCTTTGTCATGTCCTACTGGGTTCCACATAAGAACACAATTTTGTTCATACAGTTCAGTTGAATTGCTGCTGCTGCTTTTGGTTGTAAAAGATGTAAAGCCGGAGCCGGAGCTGATTCCTCCGAATTCTCATTTCTGGAGTTGGACATGGCTTCTCTAGTCAGTGAGAAGTCAATTTTACTTTGAAGTTATTGTAATAGGCTAAGTGGATTAGACTTATCAATCTAAAACATAACACGGATATAATATAAAAATAAAACATAAAAGTGATATTGTTTAAAGTTTTAATAATAATTATATATAAATTTAATAAAATTAAAAAATATATATTTTATATATTCATTTTCAAATAAATTATTATATATAATTTTTGTATAAAATATAATATAAATATATAAATTTTAAATTTTATAAGATACGAAATATTTGTATTGTCATATCTAAAATGGATATACAACAGGTAAAGCATGGTGCCAACGAAGAACTGGGAAAGGAATGGGGTATCCTGATGTCTGTAGAAATAAGGTGTAGACTGATGTAAGCAAAGGCAATTTGAGGTAAAATGGTTGGTGCCAACGAAGAATTGGGGAAGGAAGGGCTTACCAGTTGAATATTCATACATGGTTATGGATGAGACTTGAGAGCAGAAGGGGCTGTAATTTTGTTGGATTCATCGTGCACATGTCCGTAGAATATTCATACATGGTTTTATATTAATTGTAAGGTTTTATTAAATTGATTCGATTAATTTTGAATTAAATTAATTAAAATTAAATTAATAAAATTATTATATATTTTATTTTTTTAATATAAATTTATAAAATTAATCGATCAAATTTAATTTAATCAAACAATTAATTTTTTTGATTAATCGAATAATGAATATATAAAAATTAAATTATATTTTAAATTCTTAATTTTTTATATTTTAAATAAATTAAATAAAATTATCTAATAAAGTATTTAAATATCAAAATATTATGTTAAAAATTTTAACTTATGAAATTAAATAATCTATTTTTTATTTTATATTTGAATTATATTATATTTTGATTAATTTGATTCAAAAATTGAATTAATCAAAAACTAAATTTTTTTTAAAATTTATTTTTATTAATCAATTGAAATTAATTTAATAATCGATTGATTAATTAAATTAAATTGATTCAATTGATTATTTTGATTAAAATTAAATTATAAACACTCTTAATAAAATTATGACTTTAGATAATTTATAGATAAATTTATGGTTTATATTATAATTTAGATGGCTATTCAAATCTTGCATCTCACGCCCACGACTTATGCTTTTACTTGTTTAAATTAATTTTTTAATTTCATAAATATAATTATTATTTTTATTATTATTATATAAAAGATTAAGAATGAATTTGATGACTTACTTAAATTCAATAAATATGTATGGTATAAGTATAACATAAGTGAAACGTAATAGTCATATGGTTATATTTTCTATTTTTTTAATTTATTAGGTTAAATTTGAATACTAAAAATTTTTTTAAAAATTTACTCTTACATACGGCGCGCTCTCAGTTTTCATTTGTTCTTGGTATTTTTCCGGTCCAAATTGTCCTCGGACCTACCTCATGTAATAGTAGCTCTCTGGATAAAAGCACGTGACATGAGGTGCATCACATGATTGTCACAATATCACCTGTTGTTACTCTTAAATTATTTGTATTCCGTACTGGTTTGTTCTTTTCCCGCCCAAACTTCCATTCAAATAATAAACCTCATCCAATCCGAATGCGGAAAGAAAATGGAATTGACGGAAGGAGAAGGAAGCTCAGAGATGGAGTTCACGAAGATCGAGACGACCACTGAGTTCTTGGATGGATCCGTCATCTTCCACGTCGTCAAGGACGCCATTGGTATAGTTCTCTACATGCACCAGCAAATTCCTTCGTTTGCTCTCTCTTAGTCCTTCCTCTGCACGAAAATCAAACCGCAAAAGAAAAAAAACTCATAAATTTCTCCTTTTTATTAGCCAAAAAAAATAAATTTCTCCATTTTTTCTGTATCGAAAATTTTCTTTTTATCGATTTGGTAACATTGAAGGTTTCTGTTCTTCTTTTTCTTAACAATATATTTATTTTAATAAATTATGTGATAACATCAATTACATTATATCCAGCATTTTCCAGGACATCAGTCTTGAATGGGATTCGATGCATACTGAATATAAAGAATTGGTATGTTAGCTTTGTTGAGTCAATAATTTTGCTTTTGTTTTAGTATTTGGTCTTGTCTTTTGCGTTTTAGGAGATGGATCTCACAAAAACTAAGGCAAAGTCATCTTTTTGACGAAAGCACTTTGGCAGAGTGAGAGAGGTTAAACAAGGGATTAGAAGCATGAAAAAGTTTATGAGTAGAGTTTCAAGTTTTCAAACTGTATTGCAATTGATAAGCGAGATCCCTAACATCCAGGAAGTTATTTTGGTCGTTGGGGTAAGTGAATCTTTGGAAGTAAAGTTGATGGTTTTCATATAGATAGGTTACTCGGTTCTTCAGATTAGAGCAAGATGAGTTATATTTGACAGTCTAAGACAGGTGACTATAAGTTATGTGCATTTGAGATGATCTCAATAAATGATCATGGCAGGACTTGAATCCAAGACCTATTCATTGAAGAGAACAACCTTAATCGATTGAATCGACCACTCGTTGGTGGTTCTATTAAGTTGTTTTTAATGGTTAAAGCTCCCACCTTCTTTTAATCTGCCTTTGCATTTTCTTCCAAAACTTGACTTCAGATACAGCAAAAAGGTACAGAGGAATTTACACAAATGCTCACCCATGATTGGACTTTTTAATTTACATACTGAGATCTTTTAAAAATCTTAATAAACTTCAATATTTTAACAACTTGTTTATACTGGTGGGTGCATACGTTTATTTTCATTTATATTTTGTAAGCAGTAGTTTCAATGCAATTTTCCTTTCCCATATTGTACCTTTCAGACTACTGTTCAGAAGCAGAACCCAAGGTTTGAAAATGGATTCTTCTGACAATAATCCGCAGTCTGGCAGATCAGCTGGTTTGACAGATTCTTCTTCAAATGATCTCATTTGGTATGGGGATTGATATCTTGTTTGTATCTAACTTATTTACTTAATATTATAGTTGCTGTCAAGTGCTGTAGTTCAGAGGAATGCTTTTATTAGATTCCATTCTAGGTAATAAACCTTGTTGTAAAACATTATAAACAGGGTAAAGGTTAATATATGTTAAGGTGGCAAACTCCAGACGGTCCAGCCATGAAATAAAGTTTTGACCTATTGTTCTGAACCAAGGAGACTATGTGGTAATTATAATCCTGTGGTCCAAGGCCATTAATGTTATCCTAAGAATAGTTTCTGGCTGACTTCCAAGTTTCCCACCTTCACATTGAGAACATAGTCTTTCTCCACTCTCCAGCTGTATGTTTATATCATACTTTTCTAATTCAAGCATGCAGAGGAGATTTCCACATATGATTATTGACAAACAAATGTGTCTCGCCACTTTGGAAGATGTTATGTGGTATCAATGTTCTTTTTGACAAATTATCCTAGAGCATTTCGCTTTTCATGCAATTGAGGTTGTCCCAAGCTTGCTTATACCTATTTCATTCTTTACAGGTTTCAATATTGGCATGCAATAAAGGGCTTAGCATTCAAGACAACCGGAGAAGAACAAGAAAGTTCATCTCCCATGATCAAAGGCTTGTCTTCTTGCCCCATTCTCAGGTTCTGTTTTTTTAAGAGGCTTGTTAAGTACAACTTTTCATATGCATAGATGTAAGAGTTCGTACATATTGATTATTGATAAACAATACTGCAAATTTGATGTCTGTGGTTATAAGTCGGTACTATTACAGCACTCAACTTCATCTGCTAACCTGCACTCTGAACTACAACTTCAACTTGTGTATTACTGTGTAATTGAATCGACTTTATATTGTAGCTCCCAAGAACCGGCAGAGCCTCCACGGTAGAGTTGGCACTAATTGAGTTGAAGTGCAAAGGTACAAAGGTCAAAGTTTAGAAAGACAAGCTTTGAAACGTATGAGACAGAGGATATTGCCATATAGGAGACAATGACAACTAAATCTAATCCACATTAACCCTCAAATTTAGAAGATTTCGATTTGTGTTAGGAAAATTATAAGAGTTTGAAGATATAGTGATTCAAATAATCTAAATAAAATTTTTTTATACGTATTGTTTAATTTTCCTTTCTCATTTTTTTTGGTGTTGAAATTCAGTATTATTTCATTCTTCTATTGGGTGAGAAAAAGAACAATTATTTGCTGATGTTTAAATAGGTAGTATTGAATGTTAAGATAAATGCTGAAGTCGTAATCCATGGCACCGACAAAGTTTTCTGTTTTCGCCCGGAAAACATATGCTGAGCTTATATGATCTGATCTCCCTTTTCCTTTCCTTTTCCTTTTCCTTGACAATCATAGATAGAATTTGAACGTAGTATTATGTGCAAATTAAAATGACTTGGAATTTTTGTACAAGAGAAAGAGGTTTGATCATCCGTTATGTTAGATTACAATAGGAATGGCTGCTTAACCTCACCAATATCCTAAAAAACCTTAATTTATTAGAGTCAAGTAGTATTAGCTAGGCTGCAGCATGCGGATCTAATAATCTCCTTAATTTATTATCTCTTCCCAAAATATTACATTGATTAGAATTGAGGTATTACTTGATATATCGCCTTCTTCACCTCTGTTATGCTTACTTTCTTCCCCTTCACATTATCCTTCACCTGCCATCCATAAATAAAACTCCATGATCATTAACAATTAACATCAAAACATTTTTACTATTCATTAATTCATTAGTTTAACAAGTAATTCACGAGTTTTACCTTGGCTCTCAACTCAGCTACAAACACCCCATTATTCACAGACGACTGAACCGCTGTTATCTCAATCCGAAGCTGCTCCCTTAACATCTGCATTATATCAAGCAACAACCCTTCCCTGTACCCGCATTGCAACTCCAGCAACGCGTCACTTTCTATTATCGACACTTCAACTGACGTCTCTGCCGTTTGCTGCTGCGGTGACTCCACTGCCTTTGGCTTAGCTACGCCTCCACTCCCTTCGACGATTCTCATCTTCCTTTTATCCGGCCCTGGAGGTCCCGAACCCAATGATCGTGCCCGCTCTGACACCGTTACCCCACTTCTCTGTTCCTTCAAACTACTCGTTCTCTGCATTGAATCCGCTGATCTCGAACGTTCATTATCAGCTTCCATTTGCCTGTTAAGTGTTTCCAGTTCTTGAATCTTTTTACGTAACTGTTTCACGTACTCAATGGTGTCCCCCAGTATGGAAGCTTTATCCATTTTGGTAACGAATGGAACCAACGATCTTAATATGACGAACCGCTCGTTGAGCTTCTCGCGTCGTCGCCTCTCTGCAAGGACGTGGTTGGCGCTGAGTTCGTCCTGAGGGATTCCCCTGCGGAACCGAGCAGCGGCGTCGGTGTCACGTGACTTGGGGGAGTTCTCGTCGCGGTATTTGCTGTGGAGGAATGGTACACTCAATAGAATGTACTTGAGGAGCCACTGTGACGTGCCCTCGACGGAAACGTGGAGATGGTAGTCGGAACGGGTTGTCCACTTGGCAAATGCTGATTGGGTGGAGTAGCCGGTTGAGGATGACTCAGCCCAGCGGGTTGATTGACCTTGGAGGATGGTGGAGACAGTCTGAGAATAGTGGGTATCTTCTTGTGACAGTTCATCCAATGGCTGAGGCCCTACAAAATGCTCAAAAATCAAATCCAAATTGGAATGATTAGACTAAACTTAAAAGAAAAACACTGAATAATTCAACTATGAGATTATCAATAGAGTTGAAATTATATTAGAATAATTTTAAAAAAAATAATTTTTTAAAACATTCATTAAAAACAAGTCACTTCACATTTTGTTAAAATTCTAGTACTATTTAATGCCATACATCTATTACCACCAAAATAGCTCTAATCGCTTTATTACTCTAAAATTAAAAAATCACTAATTAAATATTAAGTTAAAGAGAAAAACAACAAATACAAATGGTATTTCTTTTACAAATACCCGTTATGATCACTTTTTTAAAAAATGTAAGTCAAAAGATTTTATTATCACAAAAAAGAAATTACAAAAATTAAAGTGTACGAAATTTTTTTAAAAAAAATTAAGAAATAAACCATGATAGAAAAAATTTATATTGCCACAATAATATGCACTTAAATATTATTATGGTGCAGGTTAAAAAACTCTAATTTTGAGAAAAAGCACAAAGAGAAGGAAAAAATTCCTGATGGAATTTCATCCACTAATTGAAATTGTTATTATCCACCCCATATTGATTTAAACCAAATTTTGTAAACACATGAGCTAAACCAATAATGGGAGGAATAACATGGCAAGAAGAATAGGACAAATAAACCACGGGATCAAGAAATATTAATGAGAGTTAATTTGTTGTTATTAAATTTATGATATTATTCAAGATTTTTAAAAAATTTATGAAGAGATATGTCCTTTATGAACCTACAAGAAATATTTTTTAGAATTATTCTAATATAACTTAAGGGTTTGATTAACGAGCGTCTAAAAATATTATTTTAAAAATTTTATATATAATGTATTTTTTATTAAATTAAAAAATAAAAAGGATCATTAAATATATCTATTAACATTTCATATAATATAATATAAACTCTTATCAATAATAAAATTAAGTGATATTTGATAACATCGATATAAATATGATGCACTTGGGAAGAACCCAAGAAGCAAGTTTTTTGGGGGTCAAATAAGGCGCTTTTGTCAACGATAACCATTTAATCTTCGCATAGGCATAGGTTAGTTGAAATTTCGCTTTGTCAGAAGAGATTTGGCAGGTTTCGACAAATAAGCCAATAAGGCAGACCCCATGCCATTGCCAGGCTTTTGTCGTACACTAAGGTTTTCTACTGGCAGACATATATTGTTTGAGGTCAAAGCCTCAAGCAAACAACTCGATCCTTAGGGTCAGAAAGTTCCAAGACTCATACAAAAGCTATCCTGAACGTGTCCGCAGTCGGACACCCCAAGTGCCCCACCGGGGACCACACTTGGAAATAATAATCCAGGAGGGTAAATAATTTTGTGGGAGGGAGTAAAAATTAATTTCAGTGACGGCCATGTGCATGGCACTGAGTGGACGACAGGGGCGCATAGTTTTCATGTCACCGTCAAAGGGAGGTGATCGATTTGGTCCCCAACGTGGAAACCAATTTGGGAAACCAATTTATTATCGGCCCTGATCAATTTATCCTACAACTAAGATTTTTTGTTAGATTTCTGCTGATTGGCTGACAATGGGTTAGAAAATTTATATAGAGTCCAACTACCATTATCTTTTTACCTGATGAAGGTGGTTGAAGGCTATTGCTAATCGGTTCCTGTAGCGTTTGCCACCTCCTACTCGACTCGGCTTTAAATGAGTCGGCTCGCCGTTGCTGTTCGGCTGGGTTCCCGCTTTGACTCACGGCTAGCATATGAAAATCTGAGTCCAAGTTATTTGATGCGTCGTCCGGTGAACCAAGCTTGATATCTTCTGACATTTCCATCTGCATTAGCTCGCTTGGCTCAGCTGCGGCTGCTACTGCTTGAGTGTTTTGTGTGGGGACTTCGCGGATATTTCGACCTGTTTCAGCAGAGTCTGATTCGGGTTCTTCTCCGTCATCTTCTTCTTCTTCTTCATCATCTTCATCATCATCGTCTTCTTGGTTAGCGTTTACTGGGGGGTCAGCAGCTGCGTACGTGGGAGGAATGGAAGGGGAGTGGAAGCGAGTGTGGTCCGATGAGGTGGCGGGGTTTGAGGTGGAGTGCTCGGAGAGAGCAGGTTTTGGTGGGGGAGGGATTGGGTTATGACTATCATTGAAGAAGGTTTTGACATGTTGGACTAACCCTAGATCCTCTTGGACCTGAAATGCAATTAAGTTGGTATCTTCTGTCAGCATATTGAATGAAGAAGTCGCTTCATATTCATATCATCTTTGTTTTGTTTTGTTGTGTTTTTCTTTTTTTAACTTTAATTACCTTTTCTGTAGTGCCAAGTTCAAGGACACCATCAAGAAGAGGAATGCAAAGCACAGTCTACAACAATAAAACAGAAACCATCTCAAATTAAATTTACAAGAGACAAGTGTTTAGTGAAGATTTGATTTAAATCTACATTGATGGGTTAAAAAGGAGATATAATACCTGTATACAAGCACTCTATTGCGACCGCACGGCATTATTCATGTAGACAAACAGGAAGATACGGGTACAGTTAGTGTACTGAATTAATGCAGTAAAACATGCAAATGAAGAACAAGAGACAGTAATCATTAACTAAGCTGCAGTTCTGAAAATTATAACTCCGTTGCTTTGGATTTCAAGCCCTGCAGTATATTGGCAAGAAACAAGGTTCCTTTTGGGGTGGTGACCAACCGTGGAGTTCAGTTTATTTTTATTGGCCACAGCCATGGAGTTTAACGTACGTATTTCACTATCTCAAAAAATGAATGGCATGCTTCTCATTATTGGTGATCAAAAAGTCAGACAAAAAATTGATTAAATCCATCCCAGGACCCTCCAAATTCAGATAATTAAATAATCAGTAGGAACAGCATGTCTTTATTCAATTATGATATAGTAATTGGGAAAAGGCAATGTCATGATGATACCTTGGCAAGAACAGCTCTTGAAAAGGTTTTGCTGTCAACCTCATTTGCACCTGTAAGCCATACATGTTGCCGCCTTGCATATGCCTTTCCCGGTAACCTACACAATATATGAATATATGTTTCACTGTTAAATTAAGAAGTATCCATATTAATTAATATGGCAGAGATTAATTAAAGAAAGGAAAGAAATGTTAATTATTTAATTTAATAAAAATCAGCCTAAAGATGAGTTCTGATGTCTATAGCTGAGTTCTTTTCACTCGAATTTCCAAAACACCAATTAAGTTCACAGTTTTGAAAGGTGATAGAGGAGCATCCTTGTCATTACTCAATATATCCTGCTATAGTGCTACCTAAAATGTCTTGTTCTAAGTAAAGAGAAGACCCTACTTGTCTGCCTGCCTTCCTCTCCATGGTTATTGATGGCCTTGAAGAATAAGGTAAGGATGGTTTGGACGTAAAATCGTGGCTGTAAAAAGAATTGCAGGTCTAAAAGCTAGCAGAGTTCATAGTAAATATTATAAAGATTCGGAGCAATGATTACTATGGTCGCTTAGGTGGGTTTCAAACTTTGAAGGCTTAATTATGAAATTTGGTTCTTTTTGCCGAAGTAGCATTCCCATAGTAGAAAAAATTCGGTGACAGTGAACCATCATTTAACGTCTACTTATTACTGCTACTTTACCCATTTCAAGTATTGTGACAGCAGTTTCCGGAATATATTCCTAAAGAGTCCTTTGAGTAGTTTTCACCCTTAAATTTGTCAAAAGACAAATTCAAGCAAGTTAACTTTCAGTACTGAATTGCAAAAAACACGAGAATCTCATAAGTCCCCCACAAAAATGAAGAAGACGACGATATAAAAGGCTCTCACCTAACCTCTTGCAAAAGGAAACATCAACCTGAGTCAATGCCTTAAAGCCGGGACTGGTGGATCAACTTAATTTCTTCAGATAACAAATTAAAACTGGGAATTGTCTTCGCTACTCACTAGTACTCTATATTAATCAATGTGGTTAACTATTTCTTCAATCTACTACTTCAAAATTGCTGCTGCCATAAAGAATGTTAACCGTCTCATTTACTCTTCTTAATTGTTTGTATGTAATTGCCTTATCACTTACCATTCCAGTGACTACAGTCCCGCCGCAACGGACGTATTTTTTACACTGAGTAGTGAGTGAGGAAGAATGGCTACTCCATTTTTTTTTTTTTTGCTTTTCAAAAAGGAAAAAATAATTCATTTGTGTGCTCGATATGATAGATGTCCTACTATCTTGGAATGGAAACTTTGAATTGTTTATAAAAGAGTTTTAAGAAAAATAGAATAGAATAGGCAGCATAGAAATTTTTTTTGCCTACTGACAAAGAGCGTAAAACAAAAAAGATCATCCCAGTACCCATAAGTTTTTTCTCCTTTTACTTGCATAATCGAGCAGTGAGGTTCACTAGAATAAGTAATTCACATTAAAGTTAAAGGAAACAAGTGAATGAATGGTAGAAAAGGAGAGAGCAAAAGTCAATTGGCTAACAGCTAAGTAGTTTTGTGAAGAAAAGCTCCTATATGGGAGAACTTACCCTACTCCAGGAGGAAAAGAGAAGGAGACGCACATCAAATAGAACCACTCGGACTCAGTTAAGTCCTCTGGTGACAACGCTGCACATGGTCGACGGGCTGGCTGGTTCGTCTCTCCTGCAGACAATGACTCGTAGAGCTCTCTAAGCTGTTGGCTTCTTTGCAAAGACGCCTCCTCCGCACTAACCTCCATAGGTTGCACTGTCTTTCTTGTCTTAATTGCTCCATTGTAGTATCCGTCTGACCATATTAAGATCCTAATTAAAACACAATCAAATTGATCATTAAAACACATTTTTCACGAAAACAAACCAAGGCACTAAATTAATTATATCGGAATTAGTAAAGAAGAATCAGGTGTAGCTATTGGTTGCTGTGAAGGAAGAAAGTTTACCTTTGTTGTGGACAAATTTGCCAGAAAAGACTGTACGTCCATTGAACTGATTGCACCGCCGCCTGCAACATATTCTGAAGCCTACTACTAGGCGGCACAGCCATTCTTCCAACTTTACTCTCTCTCAAATATTATTCACTCGACTTTCAAATTCGAATCTGAATATTAATGTCAGAAAGAGTAAAAAAAAAGAAAATAAACAATTTCCCTTTGGAGATACTAAGATTAGCAAAGAAACGAAGCAGAAGAATCATCAGTCATCCTAATCATGATCTCCAGCTGAAAATCAAAAGCCTTCTAGTCCCCAACTGCAAAAACCCAAAAAAAGAAAAGGTGGGAAAGAAAAAAGAAGGGTAGACAGAGAAGTCCGAGGAAGGAAGAGAAGGTATATAGAAGAAGAAGAGACCAGCAGGTGGGGGAGAAAAAGAGACAGACGAATTTAAAAAAGGTAGATGACTTTGAGGAGAGATTTGTTTTAGTTGCCCAAGAATTTATGACCCACTTTGTAAGATGAAATCGAAAAGCGAAAGAAAAACTTGAAGGGTCGTTAGCTTAGAGATTGATGTGTGTATAAACTAAAAACAAGATTTGTACTAGCAAAAGTAGTAGTTAGGGTTCATAAGTGCGAGAGTTTTTATTGTTGTATGAAAAATGAGATTTGACTGGTCGGTCTACCAGACAGTTTGATGCGAAACCTGACAAGGTTCCGCTGCGTGCGTAGATTTTGTTAGTTGCGTGGTCTCGCCTACGGGCGTGTGTTGTCGCTGCTTACATCAGAGAAAGAGTGTGCTGTTTGATTAGGTGGCGAAGACTGGACGTTGGGAGGAACTGTCCAGTGTTCATACATCATAATAAAAAAGAAAAGAAAGAAAGAAAACAAAGTCGTGATTTTTTTTTTTTTTTTTGCACAACCCATTTCTTCACGTGCTTTTGGATTTCGCTTCTGTTTTTATTATAGCTAATTTTCTCTTTTTAATTTTTTTTCATAAAAATTAAATTTATGATTTAGCTTGCATAAAAAATTATTATATTTGAATTAGTCTTAATTATAAATTTTTTTAGTCAAATATATTATTCTTATTGTTAATTACTTACTTTGTCATATAACTTTAAAAAAAAAAACATAAAATAAATGGTTATGTTATGTATAAAGTGACCAAAAAAAAAAATGTATTTAGCCTGATGATAGAAGTATAGGTTAAGGAAATTAATTTTAAAAGAAATGAAAAGATAAAAACACAGAAAATGATCAAATCTTTTGTTTTTCATTATTTAAAAAAAATGTATATTTTTTTTATTTTATAATTAGGCTTAGCATTGTCCGTACAATTGAAAAGTGGCAAAAAGATTTTGATTGACAAATCATGATTAAAAAGTACTACAATTTGCAATATAAATGATTTACATAATATGCATTTGAGTTATGAAAAGAGAAACTAATTAAACTAAGAATAATTTCTCCCAAAACCCACTCCTTTTGTAGGTAGCATCAAAGTATCTCTTTCCCTTCTTTTACTTTCACTAGTTTGAAAACCAACTTTCATGATAAAATCCCATTTTTATACTTGTGTTGTGTAATATGTTGATCAAGTGTTGATGTTTAATTTCGATGATTAAGATTTAATTCTTGATAATTTTAAAAGTCATAAAAAAAAAAACTCTTAGTTGATTTTTCTTCTTTATTTGATATTTTCCACATTTTTTTCTTGTTTAAGATTCACTACAATATCCCAAGTATATTACCCCAAGTATTAAATTTTATATTTGATAGTTGAGGACGCTTTTAACATGGATGGAGTAGTGGTACTTTTACATAAATTCCACATTTCAAAGGAAATTTAGAAGAGGAATCTATATATATATATATATATATATATATATATATATAGATCTCCATTTGAACATCTTTTTCAAGTTTTCATTTTGTTTAAGGAAATGATTATATGAAAATAATAAGAGTTATGGGATGGTTATGCTAGAGTTATCTCTAATCAACTAAAAGACCATAGGTTTCCACTAGCAAAAAAAAAAAAAGGAAAGAGTGGTAATTAAGAAGATGAAATGAAGCTGTTTTTCTTCAACAAAGCAAAAAAAAAATTGATTAAAAATAAAATAATTTTGCAGGCAAATTCCCACCGAAATATTTTGAGGTGACCCATGGCTGACCTATTTTTAATTTGGAATTAAATTTTGTATGATCCAGGGGAGCTCACCTTAGAGACGTTTTTATGTTTTAAGGTACATATTTTTATTATAATAATAATATATAAGATGCAGTATCTTAGTTTCCTAAAGAACAATTATATTTGAAAAGTAAGTCACGTTTCTCATTGTAATCAAATATGCTTATTAATTAGTTTATGGTCATACTGAACCAAATAAAATATATATATATATATATATATATACCCCTATTTATAATATATTTTCTTATTATCTAAAATGACATAATATATTTAATGTCAGTCCAAGCCTGCGTTCAATAAATATTCCACATTTCAATAAATAAATATATATTTCTATCTCCATTTCATTGGCATTTTGTTCACAATTTGAGTGGTTATTAACGAGCAAAATTTTGGATATGATATGGTCTTTTTCGATAAATATATATTGAATGATTGGAATATTATTCCAATTAAAAAAATGTTTTCAATTAACTTAAAATTTGACATGCTTTTCATCTGCATGAATAGAATATAAATTTTAATAATTAAATCGATAAATTAATTATATATATATATATAATTTTTTGCATGAAGTTATATTTTTCCATCTCGAGAAAGGATTGGGTGGCTGGTGACGCTCTTGAGACGTGTTTTAGTTTGACTAATTGTTGCCTTGATAAGTTTTTATTTTTCGAATTTCTTAATGTAGTCTTGATCTTTTAATTTTTATATTTATTTAATTGAAGATTAGGATGTTACGAACATAAAATTTTATGAATTTCTGATTCTTAAACGTCAATTTCAATAATATTCCAATTGGTTCCAACCTCTTACCTTTTATATCAACTTGGAACTTAAGAAAATAACCCCACAGCTTAATTTGGTCGCAGAATAAAAAATAGTCATTGATGAATCACCAAGCCAAGAAAAGAAAAGAAACAAAATATGACAAGGTTCTATAAACCGAATTGAAAGAAAAAAAAAAATTAATCATATTCTCGAAGTTCATCCCAAATTAGTCCATAGAACTGATAATATTGAAAAGTCTCGAAGATAAAGTTCATGGTCCTCTGAAATGTTTAAGCTTTTTATATACTACCATGCATGGTCAGCCTTCAATTTGATCCTAGCTAGTAAAATCTCTGGATCCTGCACCGAAATTTATAATGCAACCTCATATAAGTATATACTATTTCTATTATTTGTCACCGGGTTAATCACTTTTTAATTATTAATAATTAAACACTCAAATATTTAATTCAACAATAAATATGGATTCAAATCTTTCTCTTTTTCGAATTAAAACAATATATATTAATAACTGGAATCGAAAACAATATACAGCCTTTACATATCTCTTGACTTAATTGGCTTCCCAATCTCCTTTCTACTAGGATGCCAATCTTGAGATATCCAGCGTTTTTGCTATTTCTTCTTATAGTATTTGTGCACAAGTGTTAAGTCATCTCTATATTCTGGTTTGATAATTGAATAGTGAACAAACCTGGTGAGATTTTTATTGTTGCATCAACTTTAATAGATAAGAGTAGTGGTAATTAATAAAGAACTCTTTCAAATCATTATGCATTATTGGAAGTGGTTTGTCGGTTGGCTGTGAGGCACAATCCCAATCAACGTTTTAGACAAGTAGTCCAGCTCTTAATTAAATGCAGTCTGGACATGACCCTTCTTTTTGCAACAAAATTTTGAGCACTCGATTTTCTTGTTTCTTTGTTTGTATACAGGTGGAAAGATAGCTGCAGATGCTAAGGGCTATGGCCATATAGAAAGATATATAGTCACTAAGTGCAAATTGCTTATTTTTCTTCCGATCGTTTGGGAAATTAAGATCCCAAATATCTAAGAACTTTGAACCAAAGATTGCAGATGCACTAGAGTAGTTCTTATTTCTCATCTTCCTTTTCATTGTTACCTATCTAAAACTCATGACTCAGGAAGCCGTTGCTTGTTGATGTGGCCTCAGCCTTAAATGAAACTCAAAAGACCTGAAATCAGTGATAGCCTATTTGCACTTGATGTTAATTCAACTCTCTTTGCTGCCATAAACAGGTTTCTGGAAAGTCGATTGCGTGGCTTAGATGTGACCGTGCATGTCATATCACCAAAAAAGAGCTTTAGTCTGGCATATTAAACGAAGAATGTTAGATGGTAAAGCTGAGGCAGCGAGGCTCAGCTAGAATTGTGCTAGTGCAGCTACTGACCTTGCCTCTCTTCTCTTCGCCTAACCTTCTCACCTGCCGTTCTAATAAATTGGGGTGGTTGTCCAGCACCGCACCCAGGCCTAGATTTTTTTTTCCCCTTTTGATGGTTTAGGCCTTTCTGGATGGGCCAGTCGGTCTTAGGCCATGTATAGAAAGACAAGCCACAGGGAAAATTTTCATCGTTGTGACGTTGGGCAAGGGTTAGTGAGCCTGCATCCCAATCGTCCTCTGGCCCAAACAGTGGGCAGGCCCATTACATTTTAATCATGATAATCAAGTAGAGTTGCAAATAAACGCTCCATGAAAGGGCTCGTTGTAAGAAGAGCTTGTGTTGTGCCAGTGATAGGGAGAACTACCCTACTGGTACCAGGTCCAGGGGAGAGCAACGGGGCATTCTACAGATTGTTCCTTAAATCAGTTGGAGTGAATATAACAAACCACTAGTCAAGGACAACACAAGCTACTAACAAAGAAGATTTTCTTAAACACCACCAAGAGAATCTGATCAGAAAGATGGTAACCTTTTTATTACTTGAAGCAAAATTGAATCTTTACATCAAATGAAAAAAGGTTGAGAGTTTGTTAGAACATCTTTAGTAAGGTGTTAAATTAAAGCATCACCTACATTTACAAGACGTAATACCAAAAAGTGACAAAAGCAGCAATGCCGCTTAAGATACAAAGTCTGTCTAACCTGCTTTCATTCCTCATCTTCTCCTCTTTTAGCTCACTCTGCACTTTTGAGTACAAATTACAGGACTCAATAACTTCACTGTAGTTTTTGCTTCGGTTGCAGCTTAGAGCTTCCTTAAGGATAAGCAAACTGTTTCTTCCATTAACATGTGCACCTTCCATATCTTCCAATTGCATGCTTAGCTCTGTCAATTTGAGAGTTGTCTCTACACCCTCGCCCTCAGTGTGAATGACTCTAAACTTCATGATAAGAATGCATTCTACCACTTGACATGGAAGGATGTCTTTGGCAGGAAGAATAGACCCAAATCTTATCACAAAATCCTTGTCTGTGGGCCAATGCCTCTGTCCCCCAAGAGGGCTCCAGCTAGCAAGATTAGCAGCCTGCTTCATTTTTCTGTTTACGACAATCCAACTAAGCCAGAGGCCATCTCGGAGCTCCTTCCACAGCTTTCCATCTTTTCTCTCCCTTTCCATAGAGATTATTGGTGGCAGGCCATCAGAAACTGAAAGGATAACCTCACCTTCACTATCATCATCTCTAGCAGCATAAGTAAGAAGATCAATCCGAAATGGGCAGTTGTAAAACCAACTATTGGATCCATTTGCATTAGGAATACCCCAGAGAACTTTTGAACATATTGTTTTATCTTTATACCTGATATCCACAATGGAAACAAAATCTAAAGGTGAAATACTTTCTAGTCCATTGGTATCACCATAATATTCAGCTTCAGTCCATTCTTCAGGGTACTCAAGATAACCATTCCACTGATACTCTGTTACTTCCTTATTAACAATAAGCGGGAAACAATCTGCATAGAATTTTCTGAATCCACCAATTGAAGAAATTAAACTTTTGACATCTTCTCGGTTGGTTGAAGGCCACATAGAAGAACAAACATTTTCCCACAGTCTCTCCTCTCTAGAGATTGAACAAAATGTCACACATGCACATGCTGCAGTGGCCAAAGTTGGTCCATCAAGACGCCTCAATATGTCATAGAAGAGATCGGTACTCAATGTTGCCATGCTCTCAATAACAGCTATCGACATAGCTCCAGACCTCTAATCTACAGAGAACCACATTAAATGGAATTACAGATAATTACTCAACAAGAAAAATTTAAGAACTCCAGTCAATGGTGAGAATCATCTTTTCCAGCCAAGCGTAAAATTGAAATACTGTACTTGTATTATTTGCAAATTGTTTCAATGCAAGTACCTGCCACTGGTCCACAACACATCAAGATGCCACTTCTTAGGAAGGAAAAAGTGGGGGAGAGATTTGAGGCAAACGACAAATGCACTCATTTGACTATGGATATGACAAGGCTATGATTCCAAATGGCTTAACAAATCTCTACAATCAAAGATAATCAGATTCCACCTTCCACTATAAAAGCCATACACTCTAAAGTGCTCCTCGACCGGAATACATTTTGTAAACACTAGTGATAAGATAAATGAAGAAAGCAATCACTGTTAGTTCTTGGATCCTTTGATGGAAGCAACAAATGAGTATAAACGCTTTTACGTCCAAGATAGCAGAGTTATTCTATTCAGATAATCCTAATATACTCCGGAAGGGATACAAACCAAACTATGACATGGTCAGGGACTAAAATTTTTTAGTTGAGTAGCAGAACTGAGTGAAACTGAACTCATCCAAGGGCATCTATTCAGGTTAATGCAACAAAACCCTAACACCCACCAAAATTAGAGAAAATCTCAATAACAAGTCAAATAAGAAGGCTTCATAACAATAAAAATTACCCCAAAATCAACTCCACGTGATAACTACATGCAGTAACAATAATATTCAAAAATAATAAAAAGAATGACTTTTATTTTGTACAAGTGGAGTAATACCCAGATTCCACAACTCAATTTCCAATGATCATGATAGATCAATTGACAAATTACTTACATAAATACCAAAATCCAACCATAAACACAAAAATTTAAACTTTTGTGGGCAGCTGGGGCACCCCATTGTTCTTTATCTAAACCAAATATGCAACCAACAATTAAAAAAAAGAACACCACCAAGAAGAAGATTACCTTAAATTGGGCATGCAAATGTAGGAAATATGATGGCGAAGCAAAACTAGAAAGGGAAGGGACAGGAAAAACAGGAAGCCAAAGAGGTTATTGTTGCTTTTTGAAGAAGTAATGCGAGGTGGGAATTAAAGTCAAATGAAAGGGAAGAGAAGATATAAAACGAAATATGGCAGATTCGATATAGGTCTGATGTGGACTCGGATTACAATGCTAGAGATCAAACCAGTTTTGAGCTCACTTGCCGCTCTGCCATATCGGAATCTTTCTTTGGTAATGTGTTTTGTCTGTACCTTCGGAGTTCGTCATATTTAGGATTTTTTTTTTTTACTTTGCCCGTTCCTCTGTTTTCTCCGGTTCTCATGGTCCAGTTATATGAGTCTCCACGCATTTCTTACCACGTCATCATGTGGTGTTTTCTTGTCCAATAATACCCAAGAAAAAGAAACAAAAAATTCAATGTCGGCCATTTTATTTGATAATGCAAAGAAAAAATTTTTAATACTAACTACATATTTTTCTTGATCTAAATAAAAATATTATAAATTTTTGTTTGGATTTAATTTATTTTCTTGATGAGAATGTATTCTTTTATATAAATTTAATTTTTTTTAAATTTTGTTTGAATTTAATTTATTTTTATAATGACTTTAAGAACATATTATCTTTTTTTTAAAATGCATTATCTTATATAAATCTAATTTATTTAAATTTAATTTCAAAAATAATTTTTGCAAAACACTAATTTTGTGTTCTTATGTTATATTCCACTTTACTGCTTTATTAGGGATAATAACGGATCAAGTCGGAATGAATTTTTATTCGTCTTGAATTCGATATGACTTTAAACATGTAAAATTCGAATTTGATTCGATTCGATAATTTTTTATTATTTTTATACTTGAATCCGACCTGATCTGACATTAGATAAAATCATATCCGACTCGATCAGACCAAAAATTAATAAAATATTATTTTTAATATAAATATAAAATTAAATATATATAAATATATAAAAATAATTATAAAATTAAATAAATAATTTAAAAAACTATTTATATATCGGATCGAGTAAAGTCGGATTTGTCTAAAATCAACCCCAATTTTTTCTCATGTCACTCGACTCGACCTGACCCGATACTCAATTTTTTTTAAAAAAAAAAAATTTTAAAGGTCGAATCAAATTGAAATCCGTTGATTTCGAATTTTTTTACCTTTTCTAACTTTTATTAAAAGAATTTAATCAAATGTTAGGTGATTAGAAGGGAAAAACATAAAAACTTTTCTCCCATTTTAGTTCCAGAGTTTTATTTTTAGACGTTTGATATTGGTTGTTCATATCTTCTTTTCTGATATGAACATCATATCTTTCTCACCTGACCACCTAATACAATTTCTGTGCCATAAATATCTAACCTGAACTCAAATCCATTAATTTATTGTCAATGTGACACAGACAAAAGGCCCAATTACCATTTTCGGAGGTTGTTATGAGGAGCTTTCTAGAAGATAAAATGGAAGTTGATTGTGAAACTAAAAGTACCACAGTATCAGTTATTCCATATTTTCGCGTGGCACCACCTTGAAGCAATCTGCATCGTCAATTACTCATGAAGAAATGATGGGTATCGAGTAAACCATCTGCTGAAAGTTTCTTGTAAGAGGGAGTACCGTTTTAAAATTATAAAGCTGGATCTAACTAACACTGTAAAAGAATCATCTGAGCAGTGAGCACAAAGATTTCAATTTATGCAAATGAAAATGACCTTTAGATTTCAGCTTTTAATTTTCATTAGTGGGATAGTACAAAAATCGAAGAATTATTGGAGTTTGAGCAATGAAGCACATACCGCCACGTGCTTGATTTTGCACCGATGGATGAAGTGATTCAATTTAAGGAGCTATTTCAAGAAAATGACTCCCGAACCATAAAAAAAAAAAACAAGGTGAGCTCTTAAGGCAACGCATTTTTGGTTATTACAATAGAAAAAGGAAAGCAGTAGGCGACCTAAATAGGGATAAGGAGCAGTAAAATAATGTATTGATAATAGATATAATAAATAAAAAATAAACATGGCTAATAATTTACTCGACAGTACCCTGGTGGCTTGCTACCTCTTGTGCCTGCTGCTGTGCCGTTGGCCGCGTGGCCAGCGCACCTGGTGGTGGAAAATCACATTTCAATTCCAGGGCAAAAAATCTCAAATGAGCGAAGCAGGTGTACCTGATCAGTTTAGGTGTGGTGTCCATTAATTTTGGCTACAAATTACAAACATCATAGCAATCATTTAGGATGATAATCAATGATGGAGAGAGTTTTCAATTCAACTGATTACACCAATTTTACCACTTTTTTCCCCATTACTTTTAAAAAAAATAAATAAAAAATTTGTAATTCTAAAATTAATCTCGTTATTATTCAATTTAGATTGGATATTTACAAAGTGAAAATCATGGGATTGATTGTGTTGGATCAATGGTTGAATTATTCAAGTTCATACATACATATACACAAACAGACACTTGCATCGTATGAAAAACATGAATGATTCATTTAAACGTATAGGTTTTTCATGGAACCTGAAGTCGGTCTAATATTCTTTTTTCTACATCATCGCTGAAACTTTAAAATTCTATAAACAAGATTAAAATATCGATACATGTTTTTTTATTTATTATATTAATGTACTAATTATTTTAATAAGTACCAATAATAAAGATTAAAACTCCAGCAATGCTGTATGATTTAATTTCTGTTTCTTTTTTTTTTCTTTTTCAGTAAGTAGTCTTCAATTCAATGGACGGAAATAGGCCGCAACTTTTATGACCTGCCTAGCGAAGTCCGAAATCAAAACCTAGAAGGAAGGAGCAAACAGGACCATTAACCAAAAAGGCCACTTCACATTTGAGTGAGCTTACACATACAATTAGTTCCCAGGTTTGTCAAGAAAGGAAAAAAAAATTGCCCAAACTTAATTTTCAGGGATTGATAATTTGTAGTTTTCAAATCTTGATTTGGATTTTTAAAGGATTTGAAGTACCAAACCTAAATCTAATGGATTAAACTTAAGTTGAGAATTGTTGTTCAAATTTCAAATACCCAAAAACTAATGCTAAAGTTGATGGAATTTGAGATGAATTTATTTATAAATATCGAAATATCTTGAGCTAAACTAGTAGCAACAGCAGCCGCAGCAACCAATTCAAAATACTAACAGCGACAGCGATAATTTCAGTAATCCTAAAATTTAAAAGACATTAAAGAAAGAAGCACGCTACTGTCATTACTTAGACGGACCATACACCAAACCAAGGGGTCTTGTTCCTAAGTTAAACCTTACTAATTTACGCGACCGCTGAGTTCTTCGCCACGGCATCAGCATAAGAGATAGGCCTCCGACTAGGAGAATCATCGCCGCCTTCCACGGCGTCGTTGGTATTGCGATCAAAGTCGTCGTTGCGCACGGCGATATCGTCCGGATCGCGATCAGGGTCGGACTTATCCATGGCGGCGCGAGCCTTGTCCAGAAAGGGCTTCAAAGCCATCTCTATCGCCATCCACCCAAACGCTAGTGCCCCGAAAACCACCGCCGCTTGTTTTATAGTCGTTGATTTCCCCATTTCCCTTTCTCTTGATTTCCACTGCAAGTCTGATATTTGATTAAATTTGACTTTGCTATACTGCACCAGTTGCCCGATATATATAAATTTACTTCACTCACAAGAATGAGAGAGGGGATTAAGGAACCATATGGGACCCACAAAACAGCGTTGTTGCTTATGGACGGTCCAGATTCAAAATTAGAGGATAGTCGGAAAAGTTGGGCTCAAAACGTGCCTATCCGCCCTGACGACACCAACGTAAGCTGACGGTCTGCCCAGGTTTCACCTTGGAAATGATAGAACAAAAACGTAACAAAAACAGTTCTAACCGTCTCTCAAAAACATATACAAACGTAACTAATGTGCTCATATCATCGTAATCGTATATTTGATACCTCCACCATCTTACAAGCAGGCTCAACGTCAACACTACTATAGTTGTTAGGATTATAATAATCCAAGACTGCTCCCTATTTTTCACTTTTTTATCTTTTTAAATAGTGACAATGAGAAAAAAGGAGTAGATTATCGGTTCAGCTATTAGCTTTATAGATCAAATCATCCAATGTCAGGAATCTCAGGATTCATCATTAAACTACCAAACCCAGGCTAATTATCACACAGAATAGTTCCAATACAATTCCTTTAATATTCGTAACATCACCCACAAATTCTCCCTACTACAAAGATGTCGACACATCCAGCTGTCACAAAAATTTGGAAGCAGGGCAACATATTTAACGGCCTCGACCGCGTCCACGTCCACGCCCACGACCCCGACCACGTCCCAAAGGCCTCCCTGTATTTGGAAGTCATCGGAAAGATCAATACTACAAGAAAACAAGCTTATACAAGTAGGACATTCAAACAGAGAAAAAAGGCCAGATAGAAATAGCAATACCAGCTGTTGGCTTCTTGGGTTTCACCCTGGGTGTTTCTTCAACCAGCAATGTCTCGAGATTTATGCTGTCAGGCAGGATATAATAGCGAATATTGTTACCCCTCACACTAAGGTGATCCATAGTCACTGGATTTTTCCCCTTTAATGTAAGTTTCACTGTTTTCAGATGGGTGTTCATACTGATATCCACACCTAAAACAAACACCACAAATCAATCAGCCAGAAAAGTAGCATGCCAAAATGTGTATGTTCGATCAGGAAATCACTAAAGTCTATTTAGCCATCTTTAAACTCTAATACTCATGGTCAAAACAGATGCTGTCCAAGTTAGAAACATAAAGAGAAAACTTTAGTTTATAGAAATACGAAATAAGAAGGAATGAGACATAGCAGCACATTAGTGACCAAGAAATCCAGCAATGTAGACGACTAAATCTATTACTGCTACCTGCCTAACAATAGGGGATCTTGACTTCTAGATAACAGAGGCACACATGTTTATGTGTTTTTGTATCAAAGTGTATGCTCTTAGAAATTATTGTCTGGAAAATGAGTTTAAAGTTCATAATATCATTAACATTAAGAACAGTAACTACAGCGTTCTTACAACAGAAAACCCAAAGTAGATTCTTTATATGACGTTATGAGCTGGTAAGAAGCTAATCACTTGTTCATGAAACCAGCAAATCAATAATTCAATGAGGTACAAATAGACAGGGGTTAGATTGCTAAGAAGAATTCCCCGTTGTCACACAACCCTTCCACTATTCAGCAAGCTAGAGAGTAGAAAATTACAATGCTCTTTTAAGTAATCCAATAACAGCAAAAAGGTGAAATGAAATGGTGCACACAGTTATTGGATAATAACATAAAAAAAAGTCCGCAATTCCAATTTCATCAACTATGGGTAACTAACATATAAGACATCATATGTGCAAATCCATCTCCAAACTGAATAACTTATCAAAACGTAAACTGCCTTTCAGAAATGTTTCACAGTCAACAGCATACTAAGTCCAATAACAGTTCATCTTAAAAGGTAATAACAAGTGATATCGAGTGTGAACACCTAAATCCATCCCAATTTTAAAGTTACTAATTTAACCGAAAGGCCAGCTACAAAATACACAATTAAGATGGGAATTATGATTACAGTAGGCATTACCCATTTTAGAAAAAAAAACTGAGAAAACAATTAACCCTCAATTCCCATGGCACATTGACAAGAAATTTTAACAAATAATCTTAAGCTTTGACAAATTCGCTAAACGCAGAGTTAGGGTTTAGTTAAACCCTAATGTTGGGAAAAAGGAGACGAGAGGGGAAAGAGAAGGAACCTGTGATGGTGCCGTGAACAACGGTTCCGTTCTTGAGCTCAATCGACACCGTTTCATTGTTCAACTTCATCAAAAACCTGCACATGATTTTTGAAATCAGATATTAAGAATCTAAAAAGATATTTTCCGCATCACTTGGTAAGCACAAAGAAAAAAAAAGATATTTTCTCAGTAAAAGAAAAGATGAAAATCGATAAACTGACCTGACGAGCTTCATGTTGAGGAGAGAGAGGAGAAGTAAGGGTTGAAGCAAAAGGCGAGAGAACCAGTCAAGCTATCGAAGGAAGCGGGAGAGAGAGGGAGGGACCTGTTCGCTGCCAGGTTTGCTCTGGAGGGTTGGGATTTAGGGCTCGGGCTGACTTTTCGAGTTTACAAAAGGACGACGTCGTAATTATAATAGTGTTTGATACTTGGGCCAAACCTTTATTATTGGGTAACAACAGCCCAACACTCTTCCACCGACCGATTTATAGTCCAAGATTTCGACTTCTAATCTATAACATAACATAATCTAACAGCTATACCTGTAGATTAAAAGATTCTTTAATGAGATTAATGGCTGAACCCTATTTAATATTACAAAATAATATTATTATCTTTTAATTAAAATTAAAAAAAAATTGATTTAAGGACAACCCACAGATAAAAGGGACAAAAGTGAAGAAAAAATTTATTGTTGAAGAAGACAAGCCGAAGCGTTTGTCAAACAAGAAAGTCTTGTCAAAATTCAAATCCATGCGAAAGTGATCGCCCTCTTGGCTTCATCAAAATTCAAATTCATACCAAACTTTTTTAAAATCTTTGTCAGCCGACTTAACAAATAGAAATGGTCCATAATCTTTTGGAAAATCAAAATATTCTATACTCTTTGTAGGCCCAGGAGACTCGAGAGGCCCATACAAGTGGGCCATTATTGGAACCTTTGGGCTATTATTTTCTGTTATACAATGTAATTTTAACCCACTAACCAACAATCTATTATAATACATTATTAAAGTATAGCATTTACATATTGTTAATAGATCACGTAATAAAATTTTTATAAAATATTAATTTTGGATATATTTTTAAAAAATTTAATGAATAAATATATTGTTATAATGTGCCGACGATATTTAACATTTATACACTAACATTTTATAAAATATAAATTCACTAACCAATCCCTTTGATTTTGCTCGTTATAAAAGTCAAGAATTTTTATTCACCAGCCCATCGCGATATGCGTGCAAGAATTAGCAAAACAGGAAGGCAAAAAAAATCTGGTTGCGATTAAATTCTGAAAACCGATAACTTGTAACAATTCAATTATCCAAAATTTCGTTTTTTCTCCATTGAGAAGCACATAAAAAGAAAAAAAACAAGCGATTGGATTTCTAGATAGCAATGTATAAAAAAACAAAACAAAACAAAAAATAATTGAAAAATATGGTGTTTTTTTTTTTTTTGTTGGCCTTTCTATAAGAAAAATCAAAGGTGAGCTGTGGGATCGCCCCACAAACAGCATCAAACCACATCTTTAAAATCACAGTAATAAATAACTAATTTACATATAATAACTTCCCCACGTGTCATTGTCTCCTGTCTTCTTTACTTCTGTCTTGGTCCCCCGTGTTTCTCTTTTGTTCAAACTCAGTACTTCTCTCTAGTTCAGCTCAGCCAATCACTACTATTAACAAAACCCAGAAAAGCCATGTGCTTCCATTCCTTTTTCCTCTTCTTTTTCTTTTTGCTCTCTCTCTTCTCCATTCCTTCTCCAGCTCGTGCCATTTCGTTTGTAGCACCTATTGACAAAGACAATTCTACCCTCCTCTACTCCCTCACTATCTACCTTAAAACCCCACTCCAACCCACGCGCCTTCACCTTGACCTCGGCGCATCTTTCACTTGGGTGGACTGCGACACCGACTACAATTCCTCCACCTACCAACACATTCCCTGCGCTTCCCCTCTCTGCAGTTCCCTCGGTCATAACCTCTCTTGCTCCAACTGTTTCAAACCTCCCAGCCCCTCCTGCGCCAACGACTCCTGCTCCCTCTTCCCCGAAAACTCCGTTACCCGAAAAACCGCCATCTCAACCGCCTTAACTGATTCCCTCGCATTGCCCACCTCGGATGGGTCAACTCAAGGTCCACCAATTCTTCTTCCAACTTACATTTTCTCTTGTTCTCCGCCGTCACTCCTTGAGGGTCTAGCTAACAACGTGACTGGGTTGGCAGCGCTCGGTAGGTCGAATTATTCGCTTCCAGCGCAAGTTAGCAACAGCTTCTCTGTTTCTCGTTCTTTTGCGCTGTGTCTCCCTGGGTCCACGTCGGATCCTGGCGTGGCTCTCATTGGATCCGTTGGGCCTTACTATTTTTCCTCTCAAAAGATCGACGTCTCCAAATCACTCGTTTACACTCCCCTCATTTTGAATCCCGTTGGGAGCACCGTTATAACTTACGCAGGCGAACCTTCCGATGAGTATTACATCAATGTGACTTCAATCAACGTCAATGGGAAACCCATTCAGATCAATTCCTCATCATTAACCGTCGATGAGAACGGATTCGGCGGGACAAAACTAAGCACGGCTACACCCTATACTGTTTTGGAGACTTCTATTTACAATGCTCTAACCGACGCGTTCGAGAACGAATCATCTGCGTTGAACCTCACGGTAACCAATGCTGTGAAACCATTCAGCGTGTGTTATTCCGCGGCTGATATAATCATAACGCGTGTGGGACCGGGCGTGCCGACAGTTGATATGGTAATGCAAAACGATGATGTGTTTTGGAGGGTGTTTGGGTCGAATTCAATGGTGAGGATTGCGGGAGAAGGTGGGGATGTTTGGTGCTTAGGATTCGTGGATGGTGGGGTCAACCCGAGAACAGCGGTGGTGATTGGCGGACATCAGATGGAGGATAATTTGCTACAGTTTGATCTCGACTCCAACAGATTAGGCTTCACTTCCTCCGTTTTGTTAAAGGGTACCACGTGTTCCAATTTCAACTTTCCTTGAAAAGCATAATTCGCATGCGTTTTTTTTTTTCTTTTTATCTTTTGCCAAGCATGTGATTTTTTTTTCTTGCGTAAAAAACTTATATTTACTTGTATTTCGCTTATTTTTATTTAATGTTTGAAAATTTCAAATGTGAAGGCAGGTTTAAGAACCATAGATATGGAATTATTGTCTACTTTTTACTTTGAAAACCTTTTATTTATTAAAAGAAAAGAAAATTTCTTAAATATTTTATTCCTCCCATGTGAAAGTAAATATGTTAATTTTAACCTGAAATGATAATATAATATAAAATAATATAAAATGATATGATTTAAAATTTTAATAAAATTATATATAAATTTTAAAAAAATATTTGGTATGTAACATGGTGAGTCCAGAGAAGCACTCTCTGATCTGATTCCGTTTACAATATTCTACAACTTAATAAGCCTTCACGTTTGGAAAGTAAAAATGGGATGGATTACTTGTGGAAATTCGAGCATGGGTTAGAAATTAGAAATAAATGGTGGTTTAATGTATTAACGGACAAGGCAGTCAGACATAATCCACAACTTTAAAGTTTGTCATAAAATCGGAAACAACATTAATCCAACAAAGCAGGGGTCAGATACGAACCCTAGTTATTACACACCAGCTGCGTTAGCATTGGAAAGCGAAGGGAATTATTCGACACAATCACCACCAACGTCTACTTCAGTTTAATGATACATATATAAAGAAATCAAGTTGGAAATCTAAACCAAAAGAGTGCCTTCCATCACAGTGACAGCTTTTCCCCGCATAAGCACTCTCTGATTCTTCTCATCTAAATGAAGGCCCAATATTCCACCTCTAGCTGATGCCTATACAATGGAATTACAACTTAATCAATGCGAAATAATGTGAAGATAAACAACGCATGGTTTCATACTTCCATTTCAATCATAGACAGAAAGGCAGGGTTACTGTAGTACCTGATAAGCGATGAAATCACATTTTCCCAGCTTTTGGCTCCAATAGGGTGCCAGGGTACAATGTGCACCCCCAGTAACAGGATCCTGATAGGTTTGAGAATGAGATTTGAACAAGTGATTATATATATATATATATATATTTATATATACATAAAAGTGAGCACACCGGTCTTATCTTATCTTTACAGACGCTGTAAATAATGATCTGCCAATGAAGGGTGAGATAAACAAATATCTTCAAAGATGCCTTGAATATAAATGCCTGTATCTCTTCTTTCTACGGTCACGACTTTTTAGGTTGTTACTGATTCAAGTTGCTTCAGTTGTGAGAAAAGGGCATGAAACACAATATAAATTCATTACCATTGTAGGTGCTTATAAGAAATAATAAACGGTTTGGAAGGACAATAATATTATATTACCTCATTTATGCCACATTTTGGGAAGAAGCATCGACTAGCAAAATCAAATCCAGACTCCGTAGAAGCAGCCCCTGAAGCAATTATTCCTTCTCCACCACATTTACGTATGTCATCTATCTGTGGCTGTAATTCTATGACGGATTTTGCAGATGGGAGCACAACCTACAATATTCAAGGAACTTTAATCTTTCATGCTTACAGTAAACAACAAATAAGTTGCCCAAGGCATAAGCTTATAATAGCCAAGAAGTCCTAAGTTATTTTTTTTATATATTAAGATTAAATTTATCATAGGGGGAAAAGTAGTACAAATAAACCAAATATATATACAATATCCCTTTCTAGTGAGAGATCAAAATTATTAAAAGACAACAAGAAGATGATTTTACTTTAAAAAAAAACACAGAAGAAGATGATTTTACTTGATACTACTATCTTGGTGAGTTGTCATTGTCAATGATCAAATAATGCATATATGGAAGCCGAAAAAAAAAAAGAAAAACAAGAGAAAGAAAGCCAAGAGAAATTGAGAAATTACAAGGAGGAGACCATCTGGAGTCCTCTTAATGTCAATAACAGCAGCACCGCTCAATGCTTTGGAGATTGCTGAAACCTCAGTAGAATCGAATTCGGTGTAGGGAACTATAGGAAAATCCAACTCAACCGAAAAGCAATTTTGATGCTCTTCGCCACCCTGAATCTGAGAGACATCAGAAATTGGAGCCTTGAAATCTGGACCCTTTTTGGCAGTAAGAATTCCGGATAGTGTATCGAATTCAATCATGTCTGAATTTACCAACCCAGTTGTGAAGAGAATATATGCAGATGCTAATGTTGCATGGCCACAAAGCTCGACCTGCAGCCAAAATCTTGAGTGTGAATGGTAAAGAAATGAAGGGTAATAAACAAATACAAACTCCAACTAGAAAATGAAGAAAAACTGACCTCAGTCACAGGAGTGAACCATCTAAGACTAAACCTGGGAGTATGAGAGGAGAAGCCCTTGCTCCGAGTCAAGTAACAAGTCTCAGAAAGATTAAACTCAGCTGCTACAGCTTGCAACCACTGGTCATCTCTGTCTTCCTCCAACAAACAAACCGCTGCTGGGTTTCCCTTGAAAGCCGAATCAGTAAACGCGTCAACCTGTTCAAGATTCAAAACTTTCAAACTCACTCAAAGGCAGCGTACTTTCAATCATGCCTTGCAACACAAATACTACTTAACTACGAAGAGACAGAGACTGAGATAATTACCACATAGTATTTGACGGGTTTTTTGGCCATTTTATTGAGACAGAAAGATCTGATGTACTACTAAAGAAGAGTTCTGTTTTTTGAGAAGATGAATCAGGCTTGAAGAAAACAGCAATTAGATTGAAACATTAATTTAAAAGGAAGACAGAAGTTGGTGACTGGCTGACTTTAGAACTGGAAAGTATGGAAGAAAGAATTTAGGAAGGTTCTCTGTTGTTTCTTGTTATTATTATAGTTTTCTAAGTTGATTATCCTCTTGATTTTTCAAAATTTTTCCCATCTAGTAGTGTTTCTTCAACGGCAAGAAGCACGTGCTCGTACTCGTGGTTGGCCTGTCTCCATCGGTCGCCATTAGTCAGGAAAAAATGAGGGAAAAGGAGAACAAAACAGCGACAGAGAGGGGAAAGGAGGGAGGGAGAGAGAGAGAGAGAGAGAGAGAAAGGACCAACGAACGAAACATGGAGTGCAACTGTGTACCTTGTCACTTCCAATCAGTGTCTAAGATGCTAGCCACAAATCTGTTGAGAATGTGGGGTCCAGCCCCATTGTTTCCACACCAACCAAAGACCCAAACCCTTTTGACTTTTAACCCCAGAGCCCTATTTTTAACAGAAGTAGGGCTGTCTTTTATTGAGCGGGTGTGAGAAACGGGTAGCCGCCAGAGAAAGAAAACAAAAGCTGCCCTATTTCTAATAAAAGTGAGGAGTGTCTTTTGTCAAGTGGGTGTGAAGTCGCCAGACAAGGAAACAAAGTTGCCGAAACATGAGAGAAAATAAGGAGAGGAGGAGAGTTGTTAGTTCGATGAAAAAGTTGAACAGAGAGGTTGATTTATGATTTAATTAAATTAAAATTTTATTAATATGTTTATGATTTAATGTTTTATATTTTAATTAGTGAAGAACAAATTTAAATTTTTTTTAAAATAAATTTACGGTATATTTGTTAAATAAGTTATTTGATGAGATTTATTTTGAGTTGTTGATTAACTTTAATTTTTATTAGATGAGAACTTTATATATTAATTATTTGATAGTAAATTTTTTTTATGATTTAATATTTTTACTTTACATTGAAGAATTTTTCATATAAATTTTAATGTGTTTTATTTTTTTATGTTGTTAATTATTAATTGTTATCTATTGTTATGAGTTTTATTACGATATATATTTTTGTATTATTATGTTTGTTGTTTTAAGCTCAATAAATGATATCAAAATTATAATTATTTTTGAAATATTGAGATATGATAAAAGTAAATTCTATTTTAAATTATAAAAAATGATACAGGTTTTATAATAAAATTAATAATATCAAATTATTCAATTTAAAAGCTAAAAGAATAAATGTTCGAGTATGAGACGGAAACATTGAAAAATTTGTTTGCGAGACAAAAGATGAAATTGATGGGCACATCATTTCCCTAACAATAAAAGCTTTGCTAGAATGAGTGTGGAAGAATATCACAATCCGCACATTGATCCAGGTCCAGGGTTCGATTTAAGTTGAGTGACAATGCCAATTCTAGCAAGAAATACCAGGCCTTGAGACACATTGAAGATCTAAAATGCGAGAAAGTAGCCCAGAACAATAATGCGGGCGGTGATCAAGACTCCAATGGTTTAGGCAAGGTGTTTAGGTTTGACAGAATTAAGCTAGACACAAGTGCATACCTTGATGAACAAGGTGTGGGCTTAGGACTCAAAATGGAAGTGCCTAAACATTTCATGGATGGTCTAAAAGTCGTGGGTAAAGATTGAGTTGGGAAACTGTAGTTATAAAAAATATATATGTTGAACAAGTATTTAATAGATTCAACATTCAACATGTTAAATCAGTTAACAGTCCATTTAACAATCATTTTAATTTGAGTAAAAAATCTTATTCGGTGACTAAAAAAAGTAACAAATTATGTCTAATATTCCTTATTATTCTATAGTTAGTTCTTTTATGTATTTTATGGTTTGGACATGATCTGACATTACTCATATAGTCGGTGTAGTGAACAGATTTCTTTCTAATACAAGAAAAATGCATTAGAAAGCAATGAAATAAATTTTTAGATATTTGAGAGGAACCTTAAAAATGTGTTTAAGTTATGTAACTGCACAACTAATTTTAAGAGGGTTTATTGACGCTCATATGATAGGTGATTTTAATGATAAAAAATTTATTTTAAGGTATTTGTTCATTTTTACAGGAGAAGCTGTGTTTTGACAGTATAAGTTGTAAAAATATGTTGCCTTGTCAACTACATAGCCTGAATACATAGCAACAACCGAATCAAGTAAACAAATGTTTTCAAAAAAACGTTTTCTTTTATAACTTGGGTTGAATAAAAAAGAGTATGTAGTGTTTTATGACAATCAAAGTATTTTAAATTTAAGTAAAAATATCATGCATCATACTATAACAAAATATATTGATTTAGATATCACTAGTTACGTTCAATGATTAAGAGCAACAAATATAATTGAAAAAAATTCATACAAATGAGAATACGATAAATGTAATTGAAAAAAGTTCACATTAATAAAAATATAATAGATATATTGACAAAGATATTTATAAAAAAATTTAAATTTTACAATAACTTAATTGGAATTAATTTCTTAATTAAGATAAATTTCAAATAAAATTATTTTACTAATGAATTTCTTCATAATGAGCTGAAGGTAGAGATTATTGAGAATTTATGGTCCAGTCCTATTGTTTCCATCAATTAAAAGCCCGAAGTCTTTTGACTTTTAACACCAATAGCCCTATTTTTAATAGAAGTAGGGGCTGTATTTTATTAAGTGGGTGTGAGAAATGTAAAGTCGCCAGAGAAAAAAACATAGTTGCCCAAGCGTGACAGAAAATAAGGAGAAGGGGAGAGTTGTCAATTTAATCAGGTTGAATAGAGGTTGATTTTTTATTTGATTTAGCTAAAATTTTATTAGTATTTTCATAATTTAGTGTTTTATATTTTGAATGATAGAAATTAAATTTAAAGCTCTCTATAAATGAATTTATGATATATTTATTGAGTATCTATTTAATTAAGATTTTTAATTATTAATAAATTTTAATTTTAACTAAAAAAATATTATATATTTATTATTTAATAATAGAGATTTTTGTAGTGATCCCTATTTTTTTTTCTACATTGAATTTTAATGTAAATCGTGATGGTTTTATTTGTTTACATTATTGATTATTAATCGTTGTCAATTATGTAAATTTGTTATAATATATTACTTCTACGATATTAAGATCGTCACTTCAGCACAACAAAATCTTCACGGTTTGTAAAACCTGAGCAAGGTTGACCGGGAAAAATAGAATTCACAGAGGTATACAGGAAATGGACCTCAGAGAGTCCTCTTGTACTGACTTTCATGCATGAATTGATAAGGGTTATCATAAAAATTTTCAAATTCAATGATCTTATTACATTTGGTGCCAAAGTTAACAGAGATGAAAGAGAGACATCATGTTATCAGCTGATAGCACATTTCCCACAGCTAGGTAATCAAGCTTGAGCATGAGCAGAACTTAAAGTCTATAATTAAAAATTACAGGGAATTGCACCCAACAACTGTCATCAGAACCCGGAATTCACCATACATCTAGGGCAGAATAAACTCCAAATTTACACCAAAAGAGAGCCTTCCATCACAGTAACAGCTTTTCCTCGCAGAAACACTCTCTGATTCTGCTCATCTAAATGGATATTCAGTTTTCCACCTCTAGGAGAAGCCTGCGCAAAGTAAACACCACAATCAATATGATAATAAGTGATAACAACAATGGTTTCATTGAATGATTCAAACGAAAAGAAACGCATAGATACCGCATGTGCAATGAAATCACATTTTCCCAGCTTTTGGCTCCAATACGGTGCCAGGGCACAGTGTGCACTTCCACAAACTGGATCCTGATAGATATGAGAAAGAGACATGAACAAGTGGCTTAATATAAGCACGTCTGTACTTACCATGGCAGCACCTATACAACCCGTCTTGTAGACAAATAATGATCCAGCAATTAACGTCAAAGAGAAATATCTACCAGGCAAGCTATAGATGCCTTGAGCATATATGCACATATCTCATCAGAATAAAATTTGGTCAGCACTTGACCAGCTATCGAGTACTTTTCAGATTTACAAAATTAGAATGGTCTTGCTAAAATAAAAACTTGAGATGAATTGACTTATTTTGTTTATTTTTGCAAGTCCAGGCTTTGATCCTCATCAGCTACAGCAGACAAATTTGATAATTAATGTCAAAAAGTTCTTTCAGGGGACATAATATATTAGAGTCACGCATCTCATGAGACGTTTCATCCTCACAAATTGGAATATGCTCCAGTTGCAAAAAAAGGGCAAGCAGCATAAGTAAATTAAAGAAACTAGAAGCTTAGAACAAAAAACAACTGTTTGAGACTAAGTGTGATATATCACCTCGTTAATACCATATTTAGGACAGAAGAAGCGACTAATAAAATCAAATTCAGAATCTGGAGGAGCAACCCCAGAAACGATTAAGCCTCGTCCAGGACATTTCAGTATGTCACCAAACTGTGGCTCCATCTCAATAACAGATTTTCCGGATGGAAGCACAACCTGCAAATAATAGTCCTTTCAGAGAAAGAGGTCTAAGTACAAATCCGCCATCACCTCTCTATAATAAGAAACATAATAGTATAAAATAAGCCACCAAACATATACTATGGCTCTTTCAGTCACTTATGTTATGCAAACACAGAACTTGGAGAACCAGTAACAGCATATCTGCATACAGTTTCCAAATCATAAATAGACAGCAATAAGAATGCTCTTTGCTTATGAAAATAAATAAATAAACAAAACAAGATGATGGTTTATGCCGCTTCTTTTAATCATACTTCTATTTCAAAAATTGCTTTAATCCGTTCCAATGAAAATGGAAGAAAGTCGATCTAATTTAGAAAAGACAAGCATAAGAAGAGAAAATCAAGAAACCAAAGAATAAAGGAATTACAAAGATATCATCTGCGGTAGTTGTCCTCTTAATATCAATCAGAGGGGCACCATTTAAGGCTTTGGCAATGGCTGAAACCTCATCAGAATTAAATTCAGTAATGGGAACAGTAGGAAAATTCAGTTCAATTAGAAAGCACTCATGCGCTCCACCCTTTTGAATCTTGGAGATAGCGGTTGGATGAACATCTGGAACCTTTTTAGCAGTTAGAATTCCAGATAGTGTGTCAAACTCAATTATGTCTGAATTTACCAAACCAGTTGTAAAGAGAGTGTGCGCAGATGCTAAGGTTGCATGACCACATAGCTTAACCTGCCAAGAAAGGCAGAATATAAATATGCAACACGAAATTGTAAAAAGAAAGGAAAGAAAGAAAAATCAATATACATTCCAAGTAGGTTCCTAAATTAGCATTTAGAATTGAGTCAAAGTTTAAAGGTTCGATCAAGAATATAATTGAGCTATTGAGCTAGCTGTCGGCCCATGAAGCACTTAATAAATAGTTAATGGATCACACGAAAATCATTGTGAAAATATTGATGAAGGGTGTGGGGAAACAGGAAAACTGACCTCAGCAACCGGGGTGAACCATCTAAGACGAAACCTGGCGTTTGGAGAGGCGGAGTCAGTGATCCGAGTCAAGTAACAAGTCTCAGAGATATTAAACTCAGCAGCAACTGCTTGCAGCCATTTCTCATCTCTCTCTTCCTCCAACAAACAAACCGCTGCTGGGTTTCCCTTAAAGGCTGAGTCAGTGAAAGCGTCAACCTGCTCAAGAATCAAGACTTTAAAACCCACCTATGACTCAACCCCGACTCATTCTTTCAAGCTAACATTGAGCACATAACCAAACAAGCAAGGATAAAGATAAAGAGACAGATAGATTACCACATAGTACTTGATGGGTGTTTTTGCCATGTTTTTCAGACGAAGATTTGAGTTTGAGAAAAGAAAAAGTCTTCCTTTCGTCGGAGTTGAAAACAGGAGATCCAATCGGTTTTTAAATATAAAAATTACTCCTAAATTATATTTTTTGTTGTTAATTTAGTTTTTAAAATTATAAAATTTTTAGTATGATATTTTAATTTTTATGTTTTTATTACGTTGATAATTTGAATTAACGTTGATAGTATAAAGTATAAAATATTGACTTAATATAAATATTTAATAAGATATTAATATATATTAAAAAAATTTAATTAGTATTATATTATCAATATTAGGAAAGTATAAAAAATTTTGAAAATTAAAAAAATTTTAAAAAATGTGAAATTTTTTTTAAATTTTAAAAATTTAAAATTCAAGTGTTATGAAGAAGTCAAAAGCCAGCCGCACATGTTCTAAATTACAAACGACTTTTTTTTAATGTGCATCTAAATTACTCGGCACTACTTTTTTATTACCTCCATTTTCTATCCACATAATGTATATCGATTAAATACCAAATAAAAAAGTATAAAATATATTATTGATAATTTAATTATAATTATATTTTTAAAATAAGTATTTAATTATTAAATATTTTAATTTATTAAATTTTGATCAAATAAATTTTTTATCATTTAAATATTTATCTGTATGCTGATATCAATAATAACATTACTACGTCAACAAAAAAATTTTTAAAAAATTTAAATGCAACTTAACTCTAAAAGGTTGATCTGATTGGGTTTTTATTTCATCATCAACCAAACAAAAAAGACTAAATGGATAAAAGTTTCTACCTTTACGAATCCCAATCAAGGGAGATGATAGGAGAAGGTCGGCTTCACTTTGCAGAATCTCAGGAAATTCCTGTGATTGATTTCTTCAATGATTGAGTAACTTAGGTGATGATCAGATTTGTGGTTGATGGGTATTTTCCTGATTTTTTAGAGGAAAGATTGAAACCAAACGCGTCCTTATTCTTATTATCAAATGCCAAGTTCGTTGCTTTCGAACGATTCTCTTTGATTCTTTCTACAATGTTCTTTAACCTTTAATTTCTAGTAATTTTCTTGCCCGATAACGACGATAAGTTATTTTGGATGAGGGAAAATGCCCTAAAATGCAAAAAAAAAAAGAAAAGAAAACCTTTGGCTGCTATGCTTTCTTGCCAAATATAGAAAAGTCCAAGTGATGTTGAGAAATTTTATACATACTTTGTTTTCAATTGTGATTTTGTTATCTTTCGGAGATCTTTAAGTTCATTCCTTATTGGCCAAGCCTTTTTCGACTCCAAAAAACGAAACAACTCTGACTATAAGCTTTAGAGCAGTTTTGATTAAGGATGTAAATGAATAAAATATAAAAATAATATAAATTTTTTTATTTTCGTATTTATATTTAATAAATATTTTAAATTTAAATTTATTTTTATTTTTATGGATATTTAATGAATATCGATAATTTTTATATTGGTAATTTTTTAAAAAATAAAATACATATTTTTAACTTTTAATTTTTATCTTATATATTTAAATAACTTTTTATAAATATTTATTTTTATAAAAATATATTAATTTTAATTAATTTAAAATAATAATTTATATTATTTAATAAAAATTTATTTATTAAATATATATAATCATATATGTAAGTTACGATTACGAGATGTTATATTATTCGTTTTTATTTTATATTTAATAAAAATTTAAAATTATATTTATTTTTATTCTTATATCTATAATATAATATTTATTTTTATTCTCATTCGAAAAAAAAAATTTTTTTTCATTAAATATAAGTAAAATTAATATCCCTATCCCAACAAAATTATCATTTATTATTCGCTAAACCACAGCTCATTAATTTGTTTACAACCCAATGCATCCAAGTGTAATTCTCCCAAATATATTTTTTTAATAATAAATAAATTTATGAAGGATATGGGCCGAGCTCTCCAAAGTTTTGGGCCTAATATGGCCTGCCTGGCTTCCTCGGGGCTGTCAGGGCTCGGCCATGGTTCTTTCCCTCTTAAGCCCAATTAAACACAAGCAAAAAAACCATGTTTATTGAGACATGAGCTTAGAGCAGGAGTCGAATAGGAATTTCACCAAGACCTGCTCCGCTGCAATGATCTGTTAACAAAAATATACGTACATCAATCCCCCGAAAGGTGACAGAACCTGCGCTGCCCGCTCCCCATTTTCTCTCCTTTTTTTTTTTTTTTTCCTTAAACCCTAAATTTCTAAAACCCCAACTTTTATCACCAATGTAAGTTACTCTCCACCTTTGTTATGTTAAAATTACATGAATATACGTTTCACATGTTGCATTGGCCTATGGCTGACTTGTCGTCATTTTTCACGACCAAAGCATTCTTCAACTCAGAATCTTATTTATTTATTAATGTTATCTATTCTTCTGTGATTTTTTTAACATGGGTATTTTCTTTTTCAATCTTTAATAGCAGGAAAGTTGCTCCCCCCCCCCCTCCTTTTTTTGAGTTTGTGTTCTTGCACTGTGAATTTCTTGTTTGGATATGGTTGCATATGAGCTGTTTGTCACGGTTTGTTGGGTTTTCTTTGCTTTGGCCAGTTGAATATTTAGAAATCTTTTTTGTGCTTGAATTTTGTTTTACTTTGGTGGGTTTTGAACAAAATTTGGAAAAGATGATAGCAAACTCATGGTTTTTAGTCATTTTCTACATCCATGTTTTGGTTTTTCCCCTCTGTATACTTGTTCTGTTGTCTGTTGTCTGTTGACTGTTGACAGCTCTTTAATGTTACTTAAAAGTTTTACAACTATTTCTTGATATTAACTTGTCTCTCGTGAGATAAGTTATTATAGGATTCATGTTATGGCCCTGTTTTTCCTTCTCGAAGTTCGTTCATTTGATTTCAACTAAGTTAAACTGGAGAACATGTTCCTGCCTTCTTAGCATAATCAATAATTGACGGTGTTAAATCTTTGATTGAATAGTAGTACTACAGATTGACTGTGCCTGTTTCATTTCATTATAGACTCTTCTATCTATTTCATCCACTTTGTTTCCACCGCCCACATTCTCATTTTTTTTATTAGCATTTTTTTATTATCCTTATAGTTTCTTTATCCAAATGCTGATTAAGTTATAATCATGCATGGTCCAAGTGCCTGCTGAAGATTTGGCCATGCAATATGTGTTTACTTCTACTTCAGTTCCAAGAGATGGAACTATATCATTTTTGGTTATTGGTTGTTGCTATGATATGCATGTTATATTTTCCTAAGCAAGCCTGGCTATAGGCTAAAATAATCTCTATGCTCCAGTTTTTCTCTTTTCAAAGGGATTAAGCGTCATTTTCATGCTTCTTTATGCAATATTTGATGGGCCAAGTATAATTTTTTTTTTTTTTAAATTTTAGTAGTAATTGATTTATTCTTTATTTTTTTATTAGTTAAGGATCAAGTGATTTTACTTCTGCGGATATGGATGGACAACCTGGTCATGAGAACTCTTTCACGTCACTGAACTCTGGTAGGAGTGCCAATGATTTCTACCATATGGATGATCCAAACCCACTTTTTCCTGTGACAGCTGGAAGGAGTGCGAATCAGTCTATTCCCCTGTCATTATCTCAGTGGATTGATTGTCCCAAAACACCTCAAAGCTATGTTGAATTTCTAACAGATAATCTTGAAAAGGTCCCGACTGCGGATGTCTTAGAGAGCATTGGTTCTCCAATTGGTGGCATACACGCTGTTGACGGGATCTCTGAAATTCAAAGAGAATTGCTGCATGGCAATGAAGCAAAGGCTTTCAGCTCTGAGCCTGATGACTATTCCCTTGAGTCAGAGCATGCGAAGTTAAAGCTATCTGCCTACACTACCAACATCAGCAATTATGAAGCTTCAGCAAGCGTATAAGAAAAATGCCTCATAAAAATGATTGTTCTCATTCTTCTTTCTTGTAGGGATCATTCTTGATAAACTTATTTGATATTAATTCCAGAAGACTGATTATGTTTGTGTCTCACAGGAAAGATTTTCGAGGCCACATGATAGACTTTGTGTGAGCAAATTTTCAAGCTCAGAATATGAGTCCCATGCAGAGGTCAATTTCTTCTTCTCTATCTTCTAGTTATGTTGCATCCATCTGAGACTGTTGCTTCAAGAACCTATTCAAACTTGGAATTAACAGAATGTAGTGATAATGCAACATCATGTCTTTCAGCAAAATCATGCTTTCTGGATGCAAGAACCAAACGAATACAATTGTAATGTTTTTCAACTTCAACCAAAAGAAACCATTTCTGTACCCAGTTTCCTGTCCCAACCACATTCCAGTGTACCCAAATCAAGAACTTCTGGAAGTGATCGTGTAAGCAAATCATCTTTTCTAGCCTTTAAACATACTAGTATTACTGTGAATCTGAACATGGAAATGGTTTGGATTTTCAAACATTTTACGTGTATATATTTTTATTTTATTTTTAATTTCTTTTCTATATACACAGCAACGAAGGCTACGAATTGCTGAAAGTATCAAAGCATTACAAGAACTGCTTCCAAATTCTGCAGAGGTAATTTATTTCTATAAGAACAAGCAAAGAACCTAGGTGCACATATACTTTTTTCATTAGGAAACAAAATCAGTATATAACCTATTTTCCCCTGTATACTAAAAAAACTTTCTCATTCATCTTCCATTGCATTCTACTCATATTTCTCTCATAAATTAGCTGCTTTTGTGTTTTAAGTTGCATAAAAATGCACAAACCTCTATTAATTTGTTTCATTTTTGTTTTCTAGCGTTGTCAAGCAACTGCACTGGATGATATTATTGACCATGTCAAGTTTCTGCAGTTGCAAATAAAGGTAGTTTTTTTGTCTGATTTTGTTAATATATCTAGCTGCATGTGTGTACGTATGCATATCCTTTTCTTTTTTTTTTTTGAAAATTGCATACATGTATATCTGTTTATACTTTATCCATTATATTACAATTATACGCAATAAAGAAAGGTTGGATGCAGTTTGCTCCAACAGTCAAGCTTCACTCTTGGTCACAGTTTTTGCTTACTATAATTTTTGATACCATAGGCTTTTACCCATCATTGTTTGATGACATATTATAGAATATCTCTTTAGGTTTATTGAAAGCTTTAACTGATTAGCTTCGTGGATTAAGAAAACCTGGGGACATGCAGCTGAAACTAGGGGCTACCACTGTCAATCAATCCTCCTAGGTTGTGATTGGTAACATTTTTCCTTATTCATGTTCGCCAACATGCTAGTCCTAAGCATTGTTATCATTTTGACAAGATTAAGTTGTTCCTTCTGCATCTGATGATGGGCTAACATGCCAACCATGGTGCTAACTATCATAATAAACAAATAACATGCACGTTTCAAATGGGGATAGAGCAGTAGTCTATAAGCCTATAATAGTGTGATCCTTGAATTACATTTATTTTATCCCTGATCTGGCCTGTGGTTCAAAAGGGAAAATTGGACAGAATTCAACATCTAGCTTCATCAAAGTAACATACTCCTAAATTTTTTTATCAAAATTCCTCTATGGTTTTATTGCAATGATATCAAGCATGAAACAACTTGTTGGTCTTGGATTTATTCTTCTGTCCATGGTATAATATATACTAGAAGTGCTGTAAATTCTATTTTGCAGGAATTAAGTCGAAGCAGATTGGGAGGTGAACCAACTTATAATCCTTTCGTTTTTCTAGAGGTATTGATCTCATGCCCCTACCATATGAGATAGTTATAAAATGAATCTTGGAAATGTTTCTTGAATAGAGTAAAATTGTGTGTGAAAATTTGCAGGGATATGGTCACTATGTTCTCCACGAACACATGATAAATGAACCTCTCGAAGAGATGATGGGGAAGTTACTAGAGATAAATCCGTCAGCAGCAACTCAGCTGCTAGAAAGCAAAGGCCTTTACATGATGCCCAGGGCACTGGTTGACGGTTTGCCCAGAGTAACATAGATAGTCCATAGTCCATATCTGCTGCCCTATCTGCTTAACTTGGTAGTTTGTCATTACTTTCATGGTTACCGGGTAAATGCTCCAACTAAATACCATATCCAAGAACCTAGGTGATGGTAGTTTCAAAAACAGTTTGCAGAACAATAGGTAGCTAGTGTTTTTTACGTTTGCATGTTTGCTTATGATAAAAGGGACATCTAATTGAAAAGCGGAAGTAAACAGTGCTCGGAGCACGAAAAGCATTTATGGCTAATTGGCTATGCCATTAAGTGGGGACGTAATGCATCTATTAATATTTGTGCACATCTCATAAAATTGAGATTGGCACATGATGGACTTTTCAATCTACATTGTTTCCGTAAAACTAGCCATTTTTGACAAAAGCAAATGTAATCGAACCGGGAAACAGTATAAAATAAAAGCACTAGATTTGTTGCAAGGCATGTATTCTATACAACAAAGGGGGAAAAAGAGGAGTTTCATCCTCCTGAAAGGCCTTTGTCTCTATTGATTTTGTCTTTTCTTTTTTAAAAAGTTTCGATTTATGAAGTAACAGAAGAGAGAAAAACATCTACATCAAACAAGATTCTGTCTCCCATTTCCCTTCCTCGACGATTCTACCCTAATTATGAGAGGTTTCTGAATATCCAAGAAAGGATCTGCCACAATAGGGAGCATTGATGGGGGAAAGATTCTCTCCATTATAGCATTCTCAGCCAGTGCTTTGTCCAAAGAAGCCTTGACAACTTTAGTGATAAAAACTAACAGAATCACCGTAAAAGAAAGAAGGAAAAACAAAGCAGAATTATTTAAAAAGCACTTATAATATCTACCCCACTGATGCTTCATGTTAAACTTCTTACCTAGGCTAAAATGCAGTCAGGTTGTTAGAAATTTTGATGGTAATAAATTTTATGAACTGCTTTTCAGCATTGTTGCTTTTGTGAGTTCATTATAAATCTTATCCTTGTTCAAATGTATACTTTTTTGCCCTGAGAAGCTTTAAATAAGAACTAGTTCCCAGAATCTCACTGAATATCATGCTATCTGGTCCCCTGCTCATGTCTTAACCTTAAGATCTAGCGACTAAGGACTAGTAGATTGGACCCAAGATCACGACTTGGTCTAGACGTACTCCATTTAAAGCACGGAGCGCTTTTGAAGTTAGCTTCAGATAAGCTTTTAGTGCTCAGGTCAGAGTGTCTCCAACCTGGCATTCTCTTAAAAGTATCAAGCAAGATGAATCCTTGCGTTGGCATCATAGCAAGTACTTGAATAAGTTAAGACCTGGTACCATGAAACTAATGTTAAATTCATTTAATCAATTCAACCTAACAGTAAGTCTTGGTTAACCTAACAAATCAGAGTTGAAGGGAGCTTACCAGATACAACTAAGCTAAGTGCCATAAAAGCCCGTGTCTGCAGGTAAAGGTCAACGCACAAGATAAGGAAACTAAGCAATATTCTAGGAAGAATAAGAAACCGACTTACGCTTTGATCCATTATATATCATTTATGGAAAAGGATGACTTCAAATCATTCAGCAACAATACAATTGATAGAAATATATAAAATTGTGAAAGGTAACTTGCAACTAAATGCAAGTGAAGGATCAATTATCCTCTAAAAGTTAACAAAAAAGAGGCATAACACTTACATGATAAAAAACTGTGGAAACCTCATTCCATCCATGTGTGACATCTGAAAGGTCCTTTAGAGTTGTTCCAACATATACCAGTCCAAATGTGGAAGGCTGTAATAAGAAACAAACAAGAAGCTTAACAACTTGGAAAAAGCTAAACCAAAAAAGAACAAAAAGAAGAAATCTCAAAGCAAGGATAAGAACAAATGTAACATGTTTGCCAAAGAAATAGCTTAATGCAAGGAATAATCATTAAAATTATCAAAGAACAGTATAATCCCTGACCATCTCCAATAAATAAAATAGAAGATAGTTACAGGAGTAAATACCATCATTCCCAACCAAGATGCCAGAACATACTCCCCCAAATGAACAGGAGTCACAGAAAGGAGGTAATTCAACATGTTGAATGGCAATAAAGGAACAAGTCGAAGCAGAAAAACTATCTGTTGGTTATGCGACCGAAAAAACGAAAAACAGTTAACGATTTTACAGCAGAGACTTTCATAATACATTAGAAAATGTATACCACTCTACAAAGTTTCAAAAGAGTACTGCAGCAACTCAAGAATCCAATGTCTGACACATTTTGAAAGCTTCAAAATAGCATTAAAAAGCAAACTTAGTTTCTGGAATTAATTATATGGTGTGGATCATACAGCACATGCGAGTCCAAACTTCTACAAGAACTATTTAGTCTCAAAATTCATATTTTATTGAGTGGTCAAAGGTCCTCCCAACTCTTTTCTCAAAATTTCTAACAATAAAAGCTACAACTTTCAAGAAAAGTTGTTTATTTTCTAATAAAAAAAAGGATGCCTTCCTATTTTTTTCTTTCCAGGATTCTCTACCAATTATGGTGAGCAATCATCAACTAAACTCTCCATTTCACATGCAATGGCATTCATGCATGATACAGGCATAAGCAAACACATTCACATTTTACATTGGAGGATCCTTAAGCAAAGGCCACATTGCTCTTGTTTTCTGTCTCATGACATTTGGGGTTCACGTAAGGCTCCTAAATGCTTAGATCCAATGACATTGAATTCAAAAGTCAATAGTAAACACTTTCGATTTTATAAAATAAATATGAAAACATCTTAGAAATATTGAGGAAAATCGAAAATTATGAAAAATGATGCACTTTTACTGACATATGCAATTAAGTGAAATCCAGAGCTCCATAACATTAATACCGTCTGCTGATCTGCATAGTATAATTCATTCCATTGGGAAAACCTTTAAGCATTAATTTAAGGCCATAGCCTATCGGTCATTGTTATTTAAGTAGTTCATATGATGGCATTATTGCCTATATGTTAAGAAAATACAAAAATAAATAAAACAGACAACAAGAAGCGGATGCAACATATTCACCAAAATAATATTAAATGCAGGCACAATAAGCTAAGAAAAACCCAAAATTCATGCCTTGAAACCAGAGCTCTCAATTGCAGTAGAAACAGCCTAAAACTTCGGGTAATTCCTTAGCTTGGAGATCACATATGATCTTCCAATCTGCCAGAAAAGCAAATAAAAGGCATTAAAACTATTCTTGCCTGAAAACTAAGAAATAAACTAAGAAATATTCAATTCGTGGCTAGCACTACTTGATCAAATCGGACGTTAGTCTTATCAAGAACATATTGCACATGCTTATATATATTCAGATACTCATACACATTATACCACAGCTGCAAGACTCAGTGTTCTGCCAAGAATAAAAGCAACTGTAGCCCCTATTGTAGCACCAATTGAATCAGCAATAAATCCCACAGGCAACCCAAACAGATAACCTCCCCCAAGCTACAAAATGATAAAAGTAGAATACATTTGTCTCCTTGGAAAACCATATGTGTGCTAATACGTAGTACTTCTGCTATTGAAACTACTGAATGTAGCGTCAAAATCAATGACATAATGCAGCAAATGAAGAGAACCCACGCTAAGAACTGAAGCTGGAACAGCAAGGATTGTGAGAGGAATGTATGCAAAGGCCCTGCAATACCGAGAAGGATTAAGTTTGATGCACAGATGAAGTTGACTAAACTTAAAAAATGACCAGGTGACTGCATTGCAGTAAGTAACCTAAGTAGTTTATTATGCAATTCTTGTAGAAACAGGATTATCTTTTTATTCAAGTCGAAATTTTAAATGGAAATTTTCAACTTCTGCTACAATCCAAATTACATGCTAATTGCCACTTTGAGAAGCTTTTACTTTTTCTCCCCCCCCTCCCTTTTTTTTTTTTTCTTTTGGCTGCATATAGAGCAAATGGCAAAACTCTGCAATTTCCTCCAACACAAAAGCTTTAAGTTAAATGCTCACTAAATTGTTCATGCTACAATATTGAACAGGGTCAGAATGAAGAATAGATGAGAAGAAAATCAATAATTTAAGCCTTAATTAAGTAAAATTGAATGCCATCATGAATAACATAGTAGTACTAACTTACAGCACAAGTGGACCCCATGGCCCAAGATCCTCCTTTCCCCAGAACAAAAAACCCTTCAACATCTATATCATCAATTCTTTCAGTTGACAGAGTTAAAGAGATGCAAATATGAAATAAATAAATACTACTTAATTTTACAAGATAATCTTATCTTATTGACAATTTCTAGTGTAACTAAATTTTTATTTCATGTAAAAACATCATAGCTTAAAAGACAACCAATTAATTGTGGGTTTAGATTCCACCAAAACATAATAATTCAGTACCACCACACCATTGATCGTCAAACTAAAGGCAAAACAAGCGTATCGGTTTAACATGTATAATATAACCAAAAAATTCGGATTATAGAAAAAAGGAAATGCCTTTTCGATGGGAAGGGAAACGAGGGCCGTGGCAATAGCGGCCAAGAGAAGGAGAGAAAGTCCGATTCTAAAAGCGGAGATCCAGGTAGTGGAAACAACCGCCACGTAGAAAAACGAGAACAGACTTTGCCTCCAAGGCCTCCAGGGGTTGTCGTTTCGGGGGTGGTGGTCGTCGTGGCCGCCCCAGCCAATGCCACCTTGCTTCAACCACGACCGTGCCCTCAATCCCACGACCTTGGACGTATTTAACTAACCCAATTTTTTTTTTTTCTAAAAAGGAACCCGTAGTTATCTAAATTTAGAAAATTTGTTGTTGATTTAAGTAAAGGACTGGCATATATTACATATATTTAGTGTGTGTTTCTTCTGTTCTGGGTATTGCGTTCAAGCTTCGAAGTCTTCATATTCATTTTCGGTTGTTAGTTGATCCTTTTTGGGGACGCACGTCATATGAATTTAGAACTAAGCAGAAAACAGATTGCTTCGAAGTTCAAAGCGAGTTTAACTGCAACAGCACTGAAATTAGAGAAAGGTTGGAGGGGAGGCTCCGAGACATCCGATTCTGACATGGGCTTTTAGGGATTTTATGGGTGTCTGTCTTCTTTTCTTTTGATTTGGGTAAGGATCAGGTGTCAATGGAACATGAGCCTCTTTACCCAAAAACAAAATCTCAAAGATTGTGGCCTCCATTAAGATTGAGCTATATGGACCAGGCACTTGCAATTTTTGCCTTGCCTTGCCTTGTTGGCTTGTTCATCTGACAAAAGCAAAATTGATTCTCCTAAACACGTACCTGAGTCTGTAAGACTTGTTTTTTAATCATGTTCCCAGGAGTAATAATCATCTATCAAGGTATCAAACTAGAATCCTTTGTCAATAACTATGTTTTATTAACTTGTGATTGTTCGAGATATTTACAAATGACTTAAATCCTAATTGTCGAGGTCTTTCGTTGGGACTGTGTTAGTATCAGTTTCATTAAGCAAGTTTTAGTAATGAATTATGGATAGTTAATTAATGATTAGTAGATTTTCATATTCACATCTCCACTACCTTTTAAGTATTGGAGAGAAATTTTTTCCCTCAACTGCTTCAAATCAAAAGTAATTATAGAGTAAGTGATCTCAACTGCAAATTTAGAAAACTTTGGAATCATTGTTTTTCAAGAATTAAGGATTAATAACTATGGAAAAAACCAAGGTCCTGAAAATTAGAGGATTGGTGGCACCTAAAGCCTCGATGTCAATTTACCACTACTGGTAGAAAATATGGTTCAAATGATTCCCACTTCCCACAGATCAGATGAATGCTTGCATGCATGTGGTGATCCGAGCAAGCTTCACACTCGAAGATCATCATCATCTAGAACGCAAGATGAAGCCCATAATTCCTCAAATGGTCAGCCTTGATTGCGTCCTACCTCATAAGCAACATGCCGTGTCTCTAATAATTGTATGTGTCCTAACATACCATAGTTCATACGATAGTTGCCATACTTAATGCCGTTCACTGTTTCATGCATTAACTTTGTCATTTCCACAACATAGCTTTCATCAAGAAGATTTCATATGAAATATTGCCTATTTTGTTAGTGGTATCGGTATCTGTATCATTCTCCCGACTCAAGCGATTGTTTTAACTTATCCATATGACCCGTACAACCGAAGCATTACTCGATCATTAGTATTTCGACAAAAGTCGTAGCAGCCAGCCATCCACAATCCATAAGACTACAATTGCTTGCACCATTTTCGCTCCAGGATCTCGATTGACATATGTAAGATTGATATAAATATCAATAATCAAGCAGCCTAGCTAGCTAGCCTGCATTCATGAATTTGATGGGATGGGATTGTTTTGTTATGGAAAATTTCTCCCCCTTCAATGATTGAACCGCTACCTTTTTGCTGCTTCTAGAGTCTCAATTACTATAATGCCGTCGGCATGATCTTATCGCATTGGATAGAACCAGAGCAGAAGACGTGGATAAAGTCGCCTAAAATTTCTACTCACGTTGATTGATGAAAGATAACGCAAAGCAACAGCAACAGCAGCAGTTTGATAAGTTGACAAGATACATAGCATTATGAATGCTGACTAAAACGAAAATTAAACCTCAAATATCCTTGTTAATATTATTTAGAGATAATTAGCTTCCTTTTTTAATTCATTCTTTTTTCCTTCTCATATATAACCTTATTTGGTTGTCAAGAAATAACTCCCCTACATATCTTCGTTTAGCAAAAATGTAACCCCATTACATTAAATTCAAATCGAATTTAAAAAAAAATTTAAAAATATTGATTTTAATTGAACTTTGAGTAAACTTTTAAAAGCATCTATTGAATCTAATCCAATCCATGAAACATCCCTATTTTTCATATGAGTTTGTAATGTCTATCATTTCTCACAATTACATGCTATATTATTATCTTTGATTTAGTCAACAAAAACCCCTACTAAAATGTATAGATATCCCAAGTTAAGAGGTATAGGATGAGATCATACAGTAACAGTAACTTTGAGCTTAAATCAGACAGGACATCTACCTGAAACAAAGACCATGAGACGACATGGATTAGTTAGTAGAACGGAGAATGGAGACATTCAACAGTGTGACTTGACACGTGTCACTGTCAGAGGGATTGAATTGGATTCTGCACGGCGCAAAACCCTTTTCTGTATACAGATTAAACTGATGAATCAAATCTTAAAATTAGGTTATAGCGATCCATCACTTGATTTTGCCTAGCAAGTACGGAGGGAAGACTTTTTTGCACAAACTGAATTATTGATTTCCAAAAAGCAAAGAAAAAACCAAAAATGAAACTGGCAACCAAGATGATCTTCCGAATCAAGAAAAAGACTTTCATCGATCCTTTCACATCTATGGCCAATTCTAAAATGGGTTTTCTTTACTTTATTAGAACCAATTATGTTCCAAGTGATTACTGATGATGATACCATATATTACTTTGAACGTTTTAGGAAGAAAAAAGCTTCTAACTGTTACATGTCAACATTTCAGCACTGCTTTTTCCTGCTAATTCCAATCTAGATAAAAGAAAAAAAAAATGAAGAGTTTAGTTAATAGTTAATCATCACTTTTATTTAGGTCAAACCCATGTTTCAAATCATCAAAGACAAACAGTTAAATGTCAGTTTTTAGTATATCGACAAATAACAGTTTAATGTTCTTACTTGTTTTATTAATTTTCGCGTTCAGCTGGGGCAAGAAATTGTAAAAAGTTTTACACCTCATGGACTTAAGGCAACATTAATGTTCTTGGCAAGTCCGATCCTAGAGATTCTTTATGATAACCTTACACTTTCCATTTTCGAATCCAAACCCTCCATTGTCCGTTTTGAGGGATGATATTGTTGATAGCTACATATTTTCAAGAAAATAATAATTATCAGATAGTACTTGTATAATTTGTTAAATTGGCGTTTCTCGCATTCATCCAGTGGCTAACTCGTTAAAAATTGTTTACGAACGTAATGGCTTCTTCTTAATGATATAACGGTTCGATTTTGACATTTGGAAAGAAATTGAGGTGACTTTTTGCACGGCTGATGCGAAATCCGGGGCCAACATTAAAGCGGCCTAACCACTTGGAGGAGGAATCATGTGTCAACCAAGGGAAAGCGCCATTTGCAGTAGAGTAGAGCTACAGCTAGCAGATTAACATTCCGTTGTCACTGTAGGAATCTATTAAAGTTTTTGCAGCAGATCGTAGTCAACTTCAAGGTTGAAGTACACATCGCCATTTGAATATGTATATTTGCAGTATTGGTAATGGTTTTGTTACTAATTGGTAGCTATTATGGGGCCTGGGCCGGTGAGAAAAAATTCAAAAAGTCGTACATTTTCTTGGGTTTTCTTCCTGTTTGTACTTACTTTCCAGGAAAATCTCAAGATTATACATCGTGTTAACAAATTGTAAAATAAGAGCTAAATTTTTTTGTTTACATGTTCATAAAGTGCAAAGAATGAAGAGGAACGTAATCTGCACATACTTTAATTTTTGGTAATAGTTTTTAATTTATCCTATCTTCTGCAGTAGCAGGCGTGGAAAGAAACCTAATATTGGCAACATACATTGCAAATGCAGGACAAAAAAAAATCTAATTAAAATCACATTTTTTTACAATATTTTTTTTTTGTATTTAAAATTACTGAAAATCGAACTTTGATCACTAAAACTAATAGTCTAGTAGTTCGGATCATTCCATTGTTGGTATATTCTTTTACAATTTGCTAGTATAGAACCAGCTGTAGAAATAACAAATTATCAAATTAAAGAGACCATTTTGTCATTGTTTTCTAATAAACGGTACTGTGCCTCTTCATGTTATTGGAGGGTCCAACTATTAATATAAATACAAACAGACCTTACAAATTATATTGAGATAGACTAAACAAAGCAATTGAAATTTAGAATGAATATGATCAGTAAAACTACTTTTTCCTTGACTAGAGAAAAGGAGACTGCAAGTTGTCCCGTTTGGCATTGCCTATAAATTACTTGGCTCTAGCTTGTTGTGACTTGTGCAGTTGTTTGAACTTGGAAGAGAAATTATTATTGTCTTGGCTACTTTCTTCACACTGGTGCATAGAATTCTCTCATCCCAAGTAGTAATCTTCATTGGGTATTTTCTAAGGCCTCGTACGATCATTCCTTGGACTGTCTTACACTCGAACCTTAATTTCCTCAAGTTGCTGCATAGACTAAAAGGTAAGGGTTCCCAAATAACAATTATTTGCTCGTTCATTTATTGTTGTTCAAATTTTATACTGTAAAAATCAAGGTAAATTGAAATGAGAGGAAAGATTTAGTTTTTAACTTTTTACTTGAAATGTTGCTGTTTCCTGACAGGTTAACCATGATGAGAGTTTCCCTGTCTATGTGCAAACAAACAGTGTCTTTACTGAACATTCCTTCTGGGGTGCTGAAATCGGACTTCTTTAGTCCTAGGCGGCAAAAAGAAAAAGTTGTGATCCTAATGGGAGCAACGGGAACCGGCAAGTCAAGACTCTCCATTGACCTTGCGACCCGATTTCCAGCAGAAATAATAAATTCAGATAAAATACAAGTACATGCGGGACTGGACATAACCACCAACAAAATTACCGAGGAAGAGCGGTGTGGAATTCCACACCATTTGTTAGGTGTAATAAATCCCAATGCAGATTTTACTGCAACAAATTTCATTGACATGGCTTCACATGCCATGGCTTCAATTTTGTCCCGCAGCCAGCTTCCAATTATAGCTGGAGGCTCAAATTCGTATATTGAGGCCTTAGTTGATGACAAAGACTTTAGATTTCGATCAAAATATGAATGTTGTTTTCTTTGGGTGGATGTAGCAATGCCAGTACTCCATCAGTATGTATCAGAACGAGTAGATAAGATGGTTGAAAATGGAATGGTTGATGAGGTAAGGAGTTTTTTTTATTCCAATGCAAATTATGGACGGGGGATTAGGAAAGCCATTGGAGTTCCTGAATTTGATCGGTACTTCAAAGCTGAACCATTTTTGGACGAACAAGACCGTGCAAAACTGCTACAAGAAGCAATACAAGAAATCAAAAGAAATACGTGCAAATTAGCTTGTCGCCAATTGGAGAAGATTCACCGGTTGAGGAATAAAAAGAATTGGAAGATACACAGGCTCGATGCCAGTGAAGTTTTTCGCAGGCGTGGCAAAGAAGCTGATAAAGCATGGGAAGAGCTTGTAGCTGGTCCAGGCACAGAGATAGTGGCAGAATTTCTGTACAATATCAGCTCTGAGGCCCTGGTCACTAATCCTGCCATTAGAGTGCCCTGTGTGGCGTAGTGCTGTAAAATCATATCTCACCCAGGAATAACTAGTGAAGTGATACATTTCAATGTTAAAATAATGGAGATATGCTACTTAATGGAAGTCAGTTTTGGAAAAAGATACTTAGATTTCGTGGCCCTTGCCATTTAATGATAAGAAAGCATTTTTTTTTCCTTTTTGGTGTTTCATCACTCATCAGTCTTGAGATACCCTTTTTTCTGATATATCAGAAAGTAATGTAGGACACCTTTTTCTTGCCACTTGAACAGCAAAAACCAAATCAAGTGATATAACTGTTTAAACTGCTTACTGGAATTGTAAATTGTAATACAGATTTTTGGAGAAGGGACCCATGTAAATGTAAGTTCATTTGTTTTTATTTTCATTTGGCAAGAAATGTTAATGCAAGTTCATCGTTGACAGAGTTAGAACATTTTTATCAGAAAACAAATCACTGAAACAGCTTTTTAGAACACTCCTAACAGTACAACAGCAGCAAAAGAACTGAAATACGTGTACTTGATTAGTGGCTGTACAGTTGGAAAGCAACTCAGAAACCATTGCTTGCTCGCTGATTTGTAATTTTTAGTGGGGGCGTTGGGCTGTTGGAAGCACACGCCTGCTGCTTATGCCCAATGGCTAGCTGGTGGTACCTGGTAGCTGCTCAAGATTCTCAGAGCCACTTGTGAAAAGAAAAAGACTAAAAAATTGTTATTAAGAAAGATGCATGGGAACAGAGAAAAGGAAAGATTACCAATTATTATAGTAATTGTTTGATACAGATATTCGCCTCTAACTATGGATGCTAGATTGACTTTATACATAAATATACCTCAAAGAAAAAGCTCATATATATATATATATATATTACATATATGGTCAGGCCAGTCTTAAAGATTGTAAATAATTCTTAAAAAATTCATTAACTTTAACCTTTGATTATTTTAGTCAAAAGCATTTTTATTAAGGAATTCTACAAACGGTCCATGTCTTTTTTTTTTTTTTAATTTTCCATGAAACAAAAGAATAGTTTGAATGTGATTAATTTAAGGCTTGACCAGCTTTTCAATTCTTGCTATACAGTCGTTTTTATACTAATTTGTTATAAATGGTAAGGGAGAGAACGAAGTCTGTACAAACAAGTTGTTGGTCCATCACATATGCACTTGATTCAGCAATATAGTCTTGAAATTAAAAAAAAAAAAAAAGTGCTCTTGGACCCACAAGTGACAAGAGAGCAAAAATAAAGAAAGAAATGAACACTTCCTTTTAGCTTAAAAGTTTAAAGAGGTTCTGAAAAATAAAGCACACTTTTGTTGGGTATCAACTCGTTTTTTCTTTCTTCGATTTACTTACTTGTTGATGATTAAGGTTCGTCTTTTATAAGAATCAATCGTTCCTTCCTTTGTTTTTTTTGTGATGGAAAAAAAAAAAGAATTTGAAAATATAAAAAGATCATTTCTAAATTGGAAACCCAGATAAATTTCTCGAGGGATGTGATACAATCTTAACTTCTTAGGAATGTTGATAAACTCATTATTACAAAATTGTTTGAACTTCAAATCTCATGCCATAAAATCTTGCAATTGTTGACCCTGCGAGAAGAAACTTGACAAGTAGAGGTTATTGAGCTTTGACATTAAATTTTTTATATATATGTGTGTATGTGTGTATATGTATGCATTCATCTGCGCTGGTAGATTCTTTAGCACCAAGGAAAAGAGAAATGGAGATTTTCTCCAACATACAAAGTTGCCGTGTGGTCCAATATATGGTTTCGCCGTCGATTATTTTAAAGCAGACAAAAGCTTCAGCGATATGGAATGAATATGGAGCAGCATGAAACCGACTAGCTGGCATAACCAAACTGTAATCCACTTACTCTGTTTTCTGGAAATTGGAATCAAAGGCAAGCCAGGAATAAACTTTTATCCAATCGATCAGCACTCTCTATAAATTTCATTCGGGGGCCTGTTCTTGTCATTTCGACGAGATGTAGAACATATTCCTCTGGCGGATAAGATAGTAACTTTGGGTATCGAATCCCACGAACTATAACCTCTGATGAGAGCTTTTATAGCATGTTGCCCTTTGGAATGATTTTTGAATCAATTTTTATGATATAGAATTGAATTGCGACACCTGGTTGCCTCTGGCTCAAGTGGGGCTCTTGACTCTTTTTGAGTGTAAGCTTCTGATTCTCAAGTGTAGAGAAGTTTACTAAAGAATCATACAGTAGCATTATTTGCCTGGAGGTTTATAATTATACAAGTGTTTAAGATTTCTCCAGAAATTGTTTCATTGAGTTGGAGTTGGAACATCCACAAACAAGAATATTTCTAGATATATTTATGTTCCATATCAATATGAAGAAGACAATTGAAAACCAAGTAAATGCTAATAAGGCTCGGGCAATAATCTGAAAGACTGAAAAAAGGAACAATTGTATGCCTTCTCATTTTACTTGTCACGAGGAGAAATTAAGAACCAGAGTAACTTTTAGCTTTAATTTACCTTGTCAGTGCAGTTGCAGGGTTCAAAACCACAATATCTCGATATCAGCAATATATGTTTGCATAAACTCGATACCAGAAGCAGATAGCCATAATTCAATTACATATAATAAGCACAATAAGATGAAAATGAGTAACTGCATCACGGTCTTAGTCGTCCTCCACATGAGTAGGTGAAGCTGCAGGTTTCATCAAGAACAACTGTGTACTGATGATTATTGATTAGGCCTCGAAAGGGAGGCAGGCAAGTGAACCAGAACGTCACAGACACACTCAGTGTCCACCAGCTTCAGCCATCGACAACAGTAGTAAAGTTGATCAGGAATCTCATGATGCGGCCCATGCCTAGGCCTGTGACTGTGCCTGTGTCCATGTCTGTGCCCATTTCTATGTCCTAACTCTGGAGGAAGGAGTTGCTGGTGGCAATGGGACTAATGGCACCGTTACACATACATAGTTCACCAGGGCTAATTGGGAAGCGCATAGTGGAAGGGGTGATGATATTTGCCCGGGCATTAGGGCCTGTTCTTGTCATTTCTACCAGTTGTAGAACATATTCATCCAAGAAATATATCTCAGCCTGCAATTTGGTCGGTGGCGTGGTGGTGGCCTTCCAAAACAGTGTGAAAATGCTTTTGTTTTTCATACCACAAAGCATGTCTAAGGGCGAATGGGAATTAGGCCTCTGTTTTACAAACTACTATACACTTCATTCTATAACTAAGCATAGCTATTTGGGGCCGGACAACATTTTTTAATCCAGAAAATCATAGTGAAAAAGTGAAACCAGAATCCAAATGCCTTAAGATTCAAGCCCTTTATTGCAATTGCATCAGGTGGTAGAGCTGTTTAACATTAACAATTACCAGCAAAAACTGATCAACTTACAAATGGATTGGACAGGACATGCTCCAGCCATTTTCAAAAGAATAAATTGGTGATCTAATCAGCTAACTAAAACATGAAGGTAATTTAGGCTAAATCCATAACTTTTTCTACATCAAGTTTCTACAGGCACAGCTAAGTTTAAGTAAATAGATGACTTCAGTTTGTATTCTAAAAGAATGAAAATGTTCCTCCTCCATTGTAACCATCTCCTACCCGAGTAGGCCAAAGAAATTATTCTAAAGTAATTGCGAAAGATCTAAGTTGACTGACGATTTAAGCTTGGCATTTGTTTCGCAGCAGCATTTGGGCCGAGCCATTACAGAACTCTACAACTAGTGTGACCAGAATCCATTTGACATGGGCCTTTTCAAGCTAAGGCCACGATCCAAACTAAGAAACATGCAAGGTAAGGCCCAAGAATATAATTAAGGTTTAAATTCTACCTAACTTTATAAAAAATAATTAAATTTTTATTCTGAGATTACATTTTATAGATAAAAATATATTAGCATACTCCCAAAAAAAGTATTAGATGCAGTAAAATTAAAAATGTGGACAAATACAAATTCCGTAGTAAAAAATATTGACTGTAGTAATTACAAAAGAAGTTGACTAGACTAGGGTCCAGGGTCCGTCAGGGAAGGAAGGTTCCTAGTCATGTACAGTCCTCCAGTCGCAACGACACAAACGATGAGCTTATCTATTTCCACCATGCAAGGTCGGTCATTGTGTATTAACTATTAGACGAAAACACCCTCAACCAAAATCCTAATCACGGTGATATCCAGTTCCTTAGCCGCGAAGTTTTCACTTTGCGAGGGGTTCTCTGATCTCTCATTCCGGTTCCCCGTAATCATATATATATATATATATATATATATATTATTACAACATATATAATTATCTAATAAAATTTATTGACATAAACGTTTACTTTAATAATTTTATTTTTTATACTTAAAAAATTCTTAAATTTTTTTTTAAATAACACATAAGATATTAATTAATTTTAAATTATTTATCAAAAATATATATTTCAAAAATTATTGAATTATCTAAAATTTTAAATTATAAATAAAAAATCGATTTATATTTTAATAAAATTATTATCTCTATATCATCTTATCTCAATTTAAAACTAATTTTTAAGTAATTTAAAACCAAATCCAAATGAAAAGTAATTTAAGTAATTTTTCAATGAAAGCATCATTTTTCTTCATCTTTTAAACCCATAAGCCTTTTTAACTATTCTTTAATTCAAGCCTTCAATGACGTGTTGTGTTCCTTTAAGCTTCTCAATTCTTCTTTGTTTTTTTTAAAATTGATTTAAGGTAATTCATTCTCGAAACCACAAAATTTTTTATTTCCTTAAAATTATTTCTCTCGAAGAATTATTGTAAAAAATAAAAATCTTATTTTCTTTGTTAAATGTTTGCAACGCTTGTAACTGATCATCATGCCCTATAGCAAGAAGAGGTGGATTGGGAATAGAATATGTCCCATATGACATATAACTATAAGTTTGTTGATACATGTAAGAGTCGTTATCATTATAAAAATTTTGTCAATAGATATTAAACTTATCAAATACATACTCAATCTAACATACAATCAATGTAGATTACAAAATAGACCAACACAAAAATTTCAAATCCAAAATCCTTCAAAATAAAAATGTTAACAAGATCATTCGGTTAACCCATAGTTATCAAACAAAACATCAACAACACCTTGACCTTCAATCCCTATAAGTCAAACAACTATAAATGCAGCAATTGATGAAAGATAAGATTGCATAACAACTAATTGATAAGAGATGATCACGTCAACACATTTTAATTTAAGTTTGCGTTGATCAAATGACTGATGATCTTACTGTTCTTTAATGAAAAGATTTTAATTCAAGTTTATCAAAATTTTTGTGAGAGCTTTATGTCTGCATTCTCATCTTTCATTGGTTCTACAATCACAACAAGAGATTTTACCTTCAAATAACGTGATTAAGTAAGCCAATGTCTTAGACCCTCTTTTGGTGTAGTGATATTAATGACTTTTATATTGTGGTTTTTTAGGAAATCTCAATAGGTCTGAGACTAGATGGCGAGTCCCGTTATCCCTCTCGTTACAAGCCTGCCAAAAGTGGCATAGTTACCGGAGTTAGGGAGTTCCAATGTTACGACCTCAACATGCTTAATCTTCTTAAGTAAGGTGCTGAAGCAAATGGAAATATATTATGGGGATTAGATGGTTCACATGATGCGTCAATTTTATGATTAGTCACTTAACTCAAATAATTTCTTCAAGGATCACGATGGATCATAAAAAATTTTTCGTGAAGATCGTCTTATTTCTTTTGAAAATTTATAAAAATTTAAACTTATTTTATACAAACAATATTATTTATAATATATTATATATAAATTATCATTTAATTATAACTTAACATTTTTAAATATATGATTATATATTAAATCAATAATTAAAAAAAATTTAAATTATGAAAAATTTAATTAAAAATTCCGCACATTGTACGGGTTAAAAAATTAGTATATAAATAAAATAATACCCTCTAAATCTCTGTCCGTCTTCTTTGGTCTCTCTCTCGCTTGGTAAAGGTTTAGTTCTTTTTCTGTTCTTATAATTTCATGTTCTCCTTTTCAATGGTTAAATTGTCGTTTTTTTCTTGATCAAACAGAGTTATTGTTTCCTAATTCGTTTTCCTTCGTTTAATGTTTGGATTCCTTTCCGATTTTCATTCTGCTTTTCTTGTTATTCTCTTTAAAAAAAAAAAAAGAAAATGAAATAAGCAAATTCTTCTTCTTTTTTTTAATAAAAAATTGGCTTTTCTTGTTCTTTTAAGAGTTCTATTTTCCGATTAATTGTATTTTGATCCATAGGTTTCTTCATCATAAAGTAAAAGAAAATTCGTCAATTTATATTATTTTTGAATGTAAATAATTTTCTTTTGTCTTTTTTTTCTTCAACTCCGTTGCAAAAATTAAGCTTGTATGGTTTACGTGTATTTAACATGATCACGATAATGTTTCTAATTTAGAATATTTTCGTCATTTTTTATGACGTTGGTATAAATGTTGTGTAAATTCTTGTTACTCTGTTTGCAGGTTAATAGCTTTCCAGAATGGGTTTTGATAAGGTTTATCAATGCTTGCTTGATGTATTCCCGCTGGTATTTATTTTTACACATTTTTAATCCAATTCTTTTTTTTTTTTTTTGGTTATATAAAACACAAAACGTAGTGTGATCCCTTTTAAGTAGTTTGTAAAATATCTGGTTAAAGTTCAATGGTTCACTTCAGCTTTTAATTTTCCTTACTATTTCCCAAATTGTAACTCTATACTCCGTAAATGCAACAAACATCAAGTAAAAAATATATTTTTCTTACACCTTCTGCACAGGTTGATTCACGTGTTCTAAAAGCTGTTGCTATCGAGAACTCTAAGGATGTCGATGCAGCTGCGGAGATTGTTCTGTCTGAGATTATGCCTTACTTGTCTAAACTTACTGTGGCTGCTAGTTCTTCCTCACAGAACCAGAGTCCTCGATTGCAACCAAATGAAGGTAGCTTTTTTCATGATTTAGTAGTAGACTTGGTTTATTCTGTATTGTGCTCAGACTATTTATTTTCATGGATTTGCGCCTAAATCATGCCAGTTTGTGGAAGATTTAGTTATTTACCTTTGTATACTCTATATTGTGGATTAGAGGGTAATTGCCATCTCATCTATGCATTTCTATTAGTTACATATTGGGTTTTATTCATTGATCTATTGACCTGTTAAATGTCGCAAATGACTTGTTTAACTTGCAGCTGTAGATGAGGAAGAAAGCAATCAGTTGAGGTGGCGAAAGGTATTGTTTGGGAAAAGAGCATACTCTTCTGCAGAACCATTGTTGGAAACAAATGAAGCTGTCACAGAAACTTGTCTTACAGGGGCTGCTAGCAACATGGATTCTCTTGAGACACCAAATGCAGCGGCTACTTCAAAATTCCTTGAGAACAACAATAATGAGGCTGCTGAAATTGAAACTGAGGAATTGATTTTGGTGGGGAACGCTGAAATTCAGAAAGACAAGTCTAGTTTCAGTTTGAATGCATTAGGGATCGATAATTCTCTGCTATATGCAAATCTTCAAATCAAGGAGTCAGGTTCATCAAGTAAAGACCGAGCCATAGACATCAAAGATGGGTTTGTGAGGTCTCCCCGGGTTTCACCAGTCACCAGGGCTAATGATTCTACCTCTCTTCTGGGGAATACTGGTAGTAGTGGCAGCTCAAATGATGAGTTAAATTTTGATGGGCCTGTGGATTTGAATGTAGATTTATGCAGAAACAGTTCATTAAATAGAACCATGCTAGGTGAAGAAAATGTTGTAGGTCTGCTGGTTCCATCATCTTCTCAAGAACAAATGCCAGAAGGCCTGAGAGCTGGTCTTCGTTCTGAAAGTGGTTCGGTGATTCACTCTACTGATTCTGAGAACCAAGAAAGAGGTTCTGTAGAACTTAAATCCCTGCTGGACTCCATTAGTGAAATGGGTGATATTGAAGATGATACCTTTAATCCTGCTGTTAGTAGATCTAGTAAAACATGCAGAATTGATCTACTTGAAGAGATCATTGAAAATGCTAAAAATAACAAGGTACTCTTTGTTTTAAACTTTTTACTTTCTTTTGTACATTTTGGAGGCTTTTTGAGTATGAGAATGAACCCTATGCAATGCTAACATTACTACTACTTAATCTGTTGTGTTATTCAATTGTGGCATGTTGAATAAACTTATCATGAGGTTCTGATGTTTTTGCTTATGTAAGAAGCATTTTAATATGAAAAGTTAGTTCATTACTTCTTTTCTTTCTATTTTGGGAGGACGGACCCTTAACTTATCGGATTCTGGTGCAGAAAACCTTGTTTCAGGCCATGCAGTCAATGATGAATTTGATGAGAGAAGTTGAACTTAAAGAGGAAGCTGCAGAACAAGCAAAAGAGGAAGCTGCCAGGGGAGGTTTGGATATTCTTCTCAGGGTGGAGGAACTTAAACGGACGCTGCCATATGCAAAGGAAGCAAATGACATGGTTTTGCACTTGTTGATAGTCACATTTTATAATTACTGATAATAGAATGTAGTTCCATGATTCTTTAAAGAGTATGAAAGCTCAACCATTAGCATTTCTTTTGCAGCATGCGGGAGAAGTATATGGGGAGAAGGCAATTCTAGCCACTGAAGTAAGGGAGCTTCAAAGTCGCTTGCTCAGCTTGTCGGAGGAAAGAGATAAATCTCTTGCCATTCTTGATGAGGTAATCCTGGAACAAATAAAATTTGTGATCTAGTAGATATTTACTGTAAAATCTTGCCTTCATATTATATGCTATGGTATGGTTCATTTGTCTATCTAGTTATCTATATGTCATAAATTGCCTTGATCTTGATTGATCAATATGTTTATTCATGTGGTAGGGCATATGGAGAAGTTGAAAATTTTTGCAAAAACACGTTTATATCATCTTTGTGGAATAAACCAATGTTTGGTTGAGTTTTTTAATCCTGATATAAATAAGCTATTGCTTGAAACAGATTCACGACTGAATAAGTCTTTTAGAGATTTGTACTAAATTATCCTTGGAATTTTATGGTGTATTTAACAAGAACATGATATTGATATGAAAGGCTTTGAGCTCATCATACCCTCAGCTTATACCTGTATATGTTTATCCACAGATGCGTCAAACCCTTGAAGCTCGACAATCTGCGGCAAAGGAGTTGATGAAAACAGCAGAGCAAGAAAAGCTGGAAAAAGAAGAATCTGCCCATAAAGCTCTTGATGAACAAGAAGCCATTACGGTGAAGGTGGTCGAAGAGTCCAAGATTCTAAGGCAGGAGGCAGAAGAAAATTCCAAGGTATTTTTCATTTGTGCACTCTGTACTAGTACTTGTGAGACTCGACAAAATTTTAAAATAGATTTCTTATTTTGGACTTAACTACATTCTATGTTTTTGCTTCACTGCAGTTACGTGAGTTTCTTATGGACCGGGGTCAGATTGTTGACTCATTACAGTAAGTTTTATTGCCTGTTTATTTTGATTGATTTGCATCCAACATTTTATCTTATTTTAAGTCTGATTTATGAGTTTGCTGGAAAATTGTTCACTGATAGAAGTGGTATTGGTTGTTCCAGTTAAGTTGATATGTTCTTGGTTGGTAGTAATAAGAATATAAACTAGTGGCAGGGGAAATACATGAATCACCATATATACGATGGTTATGCCTCTGGTATTCAGTATCAATCAGCACCAATGTGATAGAATGGATCAATATATGCATAATATTATTATTTGTGGATATATTTCAAACTATGTTCCGACAAACTTAAGTGCATTAAATTTGTTAGCTCTGATTTGTTGTTTGCAAGAGGAACTGAATAGCAATGGAGGAATGATAACATTTTCCTTTTCATCCTTTTTCAGGGGCGAAATATCTGTTATTTTTGAGGATGTTAGAGTGCTTAAAGAGAAGTTTGATGAGCGTATTCCATTAAGCAAATCTATATTCTCAAGCCACACCAGCTGCATCCTGGCCTCATCAGGCTCATCTCTGAAAGGCATGGCATCTGATCTTGCTCCCGAGCAGGGGGAGACTGCTAAAGCCCTAGAGAAAAGAAGCCCAACACCATCTATTGATTGGCAATCACCAAAAAGCAGATCATCGGAGGAAAGATACAAAGCTGATGGCAAAAAACTGTTGGATGATGGGTGGGAAATTTTTGACAGAGATGCTGAATTCTGAATTGTACAGTGAAGTTATATGAATCGTTAATGCACCATAAACTGGCCCCCTCCGATTATAATTGGCTTATACAAGTCTGCATTTTATTTTAATAGCATGTGCTAAGTACTACGATCCTCGATTCAAGCACTATTTGATTGACTGGTTTTTCTTTAGCATAAAGGCATTTTCTGTGAATATTTTATTTCTCTGTTAGTGGCAAATACTATTGAACAAGTTTTGTACAGCATTAAGTATTGAATAAGTGAGTGCATTTATTTAGGTTCTCTATTTTCTGTCTATATCTTTATTATCCTTTCCATTGAATGCTGAAGCCCTTGATTCTTTAATCTTGTCGTTAATTTGGCTGGCAGCAAACTTGGGTCGCTTCTGGCTTTATATTGTACTACATTAAACAAACAGCCGATGTAAAAAATGTGAAAGGAAAAAAAAAAAGGGTATTTGGATTCCTTGTTGATGTTTATTCAAAGCTTTTGCCGCATCAAATGATCGAAAGATGGAATGGAAGCATTTAAATATATGGTGAACTGCAAAAGAGGTGAAGGAAATGAGGTTGAGTATTGACAGATCAAAGCAATTTTGCTAAAGCGGAGAAAGCTAAAAATTTTGTGATGAAAATTCGAGGGCTTTTTTTGGTGAAAGCAACAATCACCTGTGGTAACATAAACCTGTGGTGGAACTCTGGTTTTCTATGCTTTGGAGAGGCACAGAAGGAGAAGCTTCTAGGATGAAGAGAAAAAGTACACTATTTACAAAATTGAAATAACATGTTAATTTATCAGCTTTTTCTTCTATAATTCACGTTAAATTCATGCATCGTTCGTCAATCAGACAATCCTGTCTTCATCTAATTTCTCTACCTCCCAAAGAAATGAAAATTAGAAAAAAAAAAAAAAAAATATATATATATATATATATATATATATATATCCACTTCATAATTGAAACTATACACCGTTCACAACTCTCAAGCCTCTAAATCTTGCAGTGCATTGAGAACTGGATTGAAGATTGAATTGGATTGGATCCAACCCCCAAACCCCAAGTCTAGTCATGCCAACACAAGAGTAACATAGTACATCTCCATATAATATAAAGCCTAGCCCGCTGCTCTCTGATTTGCTTTGAACACCTTTGCCATGATCGACCCTTCATACTCCTCAATGAAAACGAGCTTTCAGCCATATCAAAAGAAGCACAACTTAATGAAAAATAGTGGAAGAAGCACCTGAATCTTTTTCTTCGGTAATATGTGCCAGTAGAAGTAGTTTGAGTTTTGTGTTGGAGTTTGAAAGACTATGGAAGTCCTTTTATAGGAAGAAAAGCAGTTAAAGATATGCTGAAGCAAATATGTGGTGGCAAATATTGGGTCATTGGCGTTAAGAGTTAGGACCCACTGGTTTAAAAAGACAAAGCAGTGCTATTTAGCTTGTCTGCTTGCCGAAGTACGTTGAAAAGGACTCGTCATCAACTTCTCCATCCGGAGGCTTATCTCTGTCTCCCATTAATGCACTTGTTACCAATCATAACACTGTGCATCAAGTACAAAGATATAAATTTGACGATTCAGCAAACTAACTTTAATAGATTGGAAACTGATTATTTGAGTTTATAATAGAAAAATGATACTCATTATTTGTTATAGATTATGCATCACTTATAATCCTTTTGATCATATTCCTGTTATAGTAAGAGGTGAAGGAAAAGAAAAATTTGTTACTTCCTACCCACTGGATTAAACAAAAATCATAGGTTAAATTTGAAGTTTAAAATTGTAGTGTAGTACCTAAAAATTGATTACTCCTGCCACTCTCTGCTATCACGTGTGCCGTATCGCTGCAATGCCAACCGATAAACAGTCCAAGTCAATCCGACATGCCGGCAGTGACAAACCAGTTTAAAGTCAGTTTCACATTTGCCTCATGTTTAATAAATTTGCTGTCTTCCTCATCCTTGACTCCTCAATAACTCTCAGTCCCAGCAGCAATATCACAACCCCTTTGATGTTAGTCATTTGGGTGAACATATGGGTCAGACTAGGACATAGTTTTCATGCTAGTGGGCTGAGACATGCCACGTTTGTTCTTAGAATCGTCGTCTTCGAAAGGGAGATGATTGATGATTCCAAATGCGGGTCAGTCCCACGTGAGAAACTGTCCCACTGTGATTTGCAAGGTTCTGCTTTAAGCTTATCTGCTTTTAAGGAAAAGCAAAACAGAAAAATCAGAAACAATTTTCCTTTTTGGTGATAATCAAGCTGTGTCCAAGGTGGTGATGATGATGAGGAAATGCACACGTGAAAATGAGAGAAAAAAACAAGTGGGGTATTAGTTTCTTGTCAAGATAAATGGTTGAGGTATGGAATGTTGCTGCAAACTTGAATAAAATTCTATGGAAAAAAAAATCCAAGTTGTCGGGGAGATTTTATTGCATTGTCGTTATGATGGAGATTCATAGGAACAGTAAATCAGTCAAATAATCATTGCAAATTGCAAATACCTTACTTCAGTACACGCGTGGAGAAGAGAGAGGATCCCCCAACATCATGTGCATCCAAAATGTTTTCATTGAGCTAACTACGAGCTGCTTGATGTATCCTTGGTAAACTCTGCAAATTGTTCTGGACTTCATTATAAGCATAAATATTAGCAGCTAAGGAATCAGGCAATAGCCAGAGTGTTGCTTCTGATACTTTAAATCTTACTTTGAAGTGGTTCAGTGTGTGGAGTTAGGCGTTGATGATGAAGAAAAAAGGGGTCCGTTCTATACTCCGCAAAATTATAGTCCCTTTCAAAGCAACATGACCCATCAGAATCGGCAAATGTTATCCTCTTGTGCAAAATGTCTGAAATAGCTCTAAATTGGAGCTATTAGATGACATTGAAATTCCAAAGAGGAAATTAATAGCTCAAATGCAGCAAAGAAATTGTTTGAATGGTAGACAAAACTAATTTTTAACTCAAGGCAGTGTATGTCCATTACATGAGATATTTTCAACATACATAAAAACCAGTTGTCAATCAACTACAACAATAGCATACATTATCGTGGACATGACTTAACACTTTCATCTATATATTTTTTCTAATTTTCTTTTCCCCTCGAACTCATTCTTTATCTTTCACATGCCCACTCCCAACGCTTTCTTGATGTCAGCCTGTGCCAAGAAGCAAAGCAACATAGCAAGAATGAGTAAACATAGGGATTAATGTCTTACGCATAATTAAATTGCACATGCACCGGGAAGGGAGGAAGGGGTACCTCTATGGCCAGTGGTGTAGTGGTTGGGCTATAGCGACTATGGACATGGCCATCCTTATCAACTAAAAACTTTGTGAAGTTCCACTTTATCCTAGATCCCAAGAATCCAGATTTGCTTGATTTTAAAAACTTGTAGACAGGTTCTGTATTTGGCCCATTGACACGAATCTAAGTATAAAAGAAAATTTAGCAGCAAAGAATAACCAGTTAGAACGCAAAGTCCGGAAGATTGTGTCTGTATTAAAGACGCAATAATTGGAATGCAGTAAGCATGCTGAATAGTCAAGCTACAACTAAAATTGCATAAATAAGAGCTTCAATACCACTTATAAATAATCATGCAACATGACAGGAATTGGAACCACTGAAGGTGCTAAAAGAAATATAGAACCACCAATTTATTGGCTAGTGCATCCCCAAAAAGTCAAAGAGTAAGAGATAAGGGCTCTAGGAAACCTTCATGCAGTCTTCAAAAATGGTATATGAGTTAGTCATATGTATTCAGGTACATAATGAGTATAAAATCTTCTCCACCATTCTTCAGAAGTGAGTTTTGTGATTATATATCTTTATGCTCAATATGAGCACAATGAGAAGCCTCTGACAGTCTCAAACTCACTCCCTCAAGGAGTGATGCTCTAATAAAAAACATAATGTAAACATTATTAGACCTTGCAAAGTTTATTTAGGAGGGCCATTAATCAGAATTCATTAGACAAGAAACCCTTTTTAGCACTTTGCTTGCAGAGGGATCAGATTGGATACCAGCCTTCAAATACCTCATTTTTGGCTTTACAAATAAAAAAAAAAAGGTAAAATTCCAAAAATTAGCACATTAGCCATTCCCCAAGAATATTAACATTTGAAAATTTGAATGGTAGCCGTTCTATTCTATATATTATTAGTTTTCATATGTACCAATACCCACCCAAAGGGGAAACACAGGGTCAGCCACTGCCAGACTCATGGTTTATCTCAGCTGAGGGCATTGTGACTTTGAGTCTGTATGTCACTAACAAGCAATTTAAGAAACCACATCCAACCCCGGAAAAGAACATTTCCTATCAAATGCACAACCACAAATGAAACATAAATCAATGTTAATGATCAACTCCTATTTCTTACAGCCAGAAGATAATTGGGTTTTAGAACAGTTTTTCTTGAAAGAAAAACAAAAGTTTGCTTTAATAAGCAATTAAAGAAATTAAATCTGACAGCAACAAAGAACATAAACTATCAAACACATGAACACAAACCAAACATAAATTAATGTTAAAGCACAATTCAAGCAAATATAGAATCACTGTTTCTTAGAAGCAGGAAATAATTGGGCTTTAATAACAGTTTTTCTTGGAAGAAAAACAATAGTTTGCATTTAATAGTCCAGCACCTACCATATTTTGCAATCAAATGGAAAAGGCAACCAGATGTAGGTCTACAACAACAACAACAACAAATTAAGCCTTATATCCCATAACTCTGTAGTCAGTTATATGAAAGGCCAAAAAAGGGAATCTTGTTAGGTTGTAGTTTTGAATCTTCTTGCGCCATTCATTTTTATCAATAACAATCTTTTCATTTACTTCCTTAAACATCATATCATTTTTTATTACTTGCATCCACACCTTTCGTGGTCTATCTCTAGAAGTTTTGGTCTCTCCTAAATCTAGAAACTCATTTCTCCTAACTAGTGCACAGATAGGTCTACGTTTCACATGTGCAAACCGTCTCAAACAGCCCTGTTTCACTTTTTCCTCAATTCGAACTAACCCTTATTTTTCTTGAATCTTTGCATTTCTGATTTTGTCTCTTCTAGTCGTACCACACATTCATCAAAGCATCCTCATCTCAATTACGCTAATTTTCTTCTCATGTTGTTTTTTAACAACCCAATACTTAATTTCATGCAGCAATCTAGGCCTTACAGTTGTTTTATACAACTTCACCTTTAACTTTACAGGTAAGTTGCACTCACACAACACAACTGACGCACTTCACCACCTCACCTATCCTATTTGAATCCTATGATTTACATCCATTTCTATCTCAGCATTGCTTTGAATAATTGATCCCAAATATAAAAAATGATTACTTTTTAGTACTATCTCATCATCCAACTTAATCACACTAGCACTCACTTCCCTATGATTACTAAACTTACATTCCATATATTCAGTTTTAGATTTACTCAATTTAAAATCTCGAGACTCTAATGTATGCCCCCATAATTCTAATTTCACATTAAGATCATCACTAGTTTCAACAACCAAGATTATATCATTGGCAAATAGCATACACCATCGCACCTTATCCTGGATATATTCAATGAGCTCGTCCATAACTAATGCAAAAAGAAATGGACTTAGTGTTGAGCCTTGATGTAATTCTGAGGTAATGGGAAATCTATTAGGCATGCCCCCAACCATTCAAACATTCATATATATCTTTAATTATGTTAATATACTTTAAAGGAGCTCTTTTCTTCATTAAGGCCCACCAAAGGCACCTTTCGAGGAAGTTTAATGTATGCTTTCTCTAGGTCAATAAATTCCATATGTAGATCTTTCTTTTTCATCAGAAAAACCTCAAATAAAAGCCTCAATAGGTGAATTACCTCTGTCGTGGAATGTCCTGACATAAACCTAAATTGGTTTTTGGAAATAGTGATCTCATGCCGCAACCTACATTCAATTACTCTTTCCCAAAATTTCATAGTATGACTCATAAGCTTTATTCATTGATAGTTCAAACAATTGCGTATATCACCTTTATTCTTGTATAAAACACTAGATTACTTTTCCTCCATTCTTCTAGCATATTTTGAGTATGCCAAATTTTGTTGAAAAGATCCGTTGACCATCCTATCCCTATTTCACCCAAGCATTTCCAAACTACAATCGAGATTCCATTTGGTCCTACAATTTTCTTTATTTTCATCTTCTCAAAGCATCTTTAACCTCATACCTTTTAATATTCCATTTAAACACATGATTTGTATGCTTAAAAGGTATGTTAAGCCCACCTATATCATGTTCAAAATTGCCATTAGAAAGATTATCAAAATAATCTCTCCATCATCTCTCATCCTTCACTAAAACTCTTCCATCACTGCCTTTGATGCATCTTACGCCATTAAAATCTCTACTCTTCTTATCCCTCATCTTAGCAGTTTTGAACAATTCTTTTTCTCCATCTCCTGTCTCTAGTTTTTTACATAATTCGTCATAGATCTTGGTCTTTGAATCCTAAATAGCCTTTTTGGCTTCCTTTTTTCCTATCTTATTCTTCAGATAACTCGCCTCATTCTATTGTTCCTTAAATTTTTATAACACTCTTGCTTAGCACTAATTATCATTTTCACATTCTCATTCCACCACCAAGACCCCTAGATTCACCAAGTGTCTCTTTAGCAACCATTTGAATTCTGATAGTAATATTTTCCCACATTACTTCTACATCCTCATCAAGCTTCCAATCAATTTCTTTTATCCCACATTACTTCTACATCCTCATCAGGCTTCCAATCAACTTCTTTTAGTCGTCTATCCCTAAAAACTGTCATTTTGTCCCCCTTCAAGTTCCACCACTTAATATGTGGTTCATGACTCTGATGTATCTTCTTTAACCCCTTGAAATGAAAGATATCAAGTACTAACAGTTTATGTTGTATTGTCACACTCTCACTCGGTATAACCTTAAAATCCTTACAGCTACTTCTATCATCTTTCCTCGTAAAACAAAATCAATTTGACTAGCATTTGACCCACTTGTAAAAGTCACCAAATGTGATTCTATTCTAGAGTAAACACTCAAATTTGGTAAGACTTGCTTCCTTAGCTAAAAAAGTGTACTGTAAGAAAGTGAATAAAGTCTAGAAAGAACCATAAAAAAAATGGAGCTAGTATTGTGAACATAGAAAACAAACAGTCAATAAATTTCTTTTAGAAATACAGTTATGAGTGAGCCTTGACAGGTCAATAAATTCCAGTCAACAACAATCACAAACATGTAAAGCACATTCATAAGGAACATCAAGATCTACTTAAAAATTTCAAATATGTGCACAGTTTTCAGGAAAAAAGTCATTAGATTGTCAAAACTGATAATATTTTGGCAATGTTTCAACTACCATTCAATTTTAAGTAAAGATGTTAGAAACTGTGAACATATATAAGACCTCTAGCCTTCCATCTACTAAAATTGTCAGGATTTAAAAAGAAAACAGAATTTGTTTAAAAGGTACATCTACACAGTGGAAAATGGCTGATGCAGGGTAAGAGAGAACCATCAGAGTTCTATCAACAGTTCACCTATTTCTATATTCTTAAGGTAGCATTCCCAACATAGGTTGTTAATTTAACTTGATAAAGGCAAAAACCGATCAAAAAATGCAACCACAATCAACCCAATCAATGATCATATTCAACTACTGAAAGCAACATCTCATATTGCCATCAGTAGAACAGATACTACTTCTAGCAAAATAGATCCATTATCCAATGCTAAATATATTTCATTACCTTTTGGAAAATAGGATATTCAGCCTTGTATCTTGTACAAGCAAATTCTTTTGCCTCTTGGCTGGTACCAGGTTCTTGCTTCAAAAACTGATTGCATGGGAATGCCAAGATCTCTAGTCCTTCAGTCAGAAAATAAAAGCATCTTCAAGTCTTAACATATCCAGGAGAGAAAATTGTAAATAAAACTACAAACCATCCACGTGTTTCATATAACCAAATTGTCTAAACTGATAATTACAAAACCAAAATCACATCATCATGGAAAAGGTTGCGAACGGTGCTATGAAAAAGAATAAAAAGAAAAAGAATGCGAGTTTAAAATACATAAACGAATTTAAGAGGGGTCTACCGCAGATACCAAATTAAGAACAGAGTTCTGCTGCATCATTCGTCTATTAATTTTTTTTTTTTTAATAAAGAGAGAGTAAAGAAAAGAGAATTAACCTTGGTCCTTGTGTTTGTTGTAAAGATCAGTCAACTGGGTGTAATTTGAATCTGTAAACCCACTGTTCAAAATCACAAAGGTAGAGAATTCATAAATAAAATCAGGAAAAGGAGAAAAAAAAAAAAGAAGACAAATTAAAGAAGAAAGATTAGAAAGAGAGAAAATAACCATTTAGAGGCAACATTGACCACAAGGAGAACTTTTCCTTTGTACATGCTAAGATCCACGTCCTGACCTTTGCTATCCTACAACACAAACAACAGAGTAAAACCCAAAAAGAAAAAAACTTAATCACCGAAATCATTCACTTAATGGTAGAAGAAGAAAAAGGAAGAACCTTGACAGTAAATTCATGGATTGATTTCTGAGGGACTGATTCAGAAGCCCCCATTTTGGTTTCCTTTTTCTTGGATTGGTTGTGGGTGGGTTCCTAAATTAAAAAATTTTCCAACTTTGGGTATTCTGTGAACTGCTGCTCTCTGTTTGTTATCTGTAGCTGTTGACTATCAAAACAAAGCAAGAGGAAGAGAGGTTGGGTTATCTAATCAGCTGGGCTGGGTATGTAATTGTAAAATAAAGAAGCTTGTGCAATAATAACGACAGCTATATTATTATTATTACTTTTTTTTTATTATTGAGCTTTTAAAAAGGAAATTTTGAAGCACTAGAAATAGTTTATTTTTGACTTCTCTCAACCAAATCCAATCTAAAAACTAAAACGCTCTTTGAAATTTTGTGTTTTTCTTTCTCATCTTATCTAATCACGCGGATTTATTTTCTTTTTCAGTTCCAAAGTCTTCCTAAACTTATATTTCCTGAAAGCATGAAACCTTCAAACTTTTAAATTTGGGAAAAGGCGGCGAAAAAAAACAAAAATAAAGTTATTGTAAAATAGTTAAAGACGGTAAAATCGATTCGCGAGTGTTTCGTAAATAAGTATGGATTTAAAAGAATTTAAACGTATAATTTTGTCTTTAATGAATTAAATAGATAAAAATTAATAATTTTAATAAAAATTAAAAAACAAAAACAATCAATCAAATTAAAGGGAACAAATTGTTTAAAGATATTTTACCTATTTAAATTCAACCATACCTTTAAATCAATATGATTAAATTTATTATACTATTAATTAAATTTAAATATTAATTTCAATAAAATACATTAAATATAAATTTTTTAATCACAATTTTATTATTATTTCCATTCTCTTTATCATCAATTTTATCATCCGTTCAAATAAATCTTCAAATAAAACCTTTGATCGCCCACGCCCAATGCTGACTGTGTCAACTGTCCATCAACCGTATTTAAGATTTTAATAAATAGTTATTGCCTATCAACCCACCAAGTTGGATTATTTATTCTCCATAAAATAAGACGGTCCACCGTAAAAATTTGTTGATTTGAATGTTGATACAACCATTTTGGATTTTAGGCTAAAAAAAAAAAATTGAAACCATTTAACTGGAAAGAAAAGCTAAATAAACAGACAGACCTTTGTGGGAGCCCAAAAGATATGAACCATTTTAAGGCAGATGCTTTACAAGCTTTTGCTCCTGATGAGAACATACATGCATACATGTATACTTCCATAATCAATAAAAACAAACTTTTCACGTTGTCTTTTCCACGGTGTTAATAATAGATTGCGATAGGTATACAATTATACCATATTTGGTTCGTTCTGATCCACTGCTATTCTGCCACCGTATTAACACCACACCCCCCCCCCCCCAAAAAAAAAAAAAAAGTTAGACTACTTACAGCCAAAATGGGGTTGTGATTTGTCAAGAGAAAAACTAGCAAAAGAGGGGGTGCTAAGCACAAATGTTTCTAAAGAATGGCCCAATAAAAAAATTTGCTAAAGTTCCTATAGGGATGTTGATGAAATAAATTATGCAAAAAGAAACAAAAAATAAAATAAAATTTTAATACATGACACCAGTTACGGTTGAGGTGATAGATTACATATTTACAAAACCAGCTTCAGCTTGTCATGCCCATATGCTGATCTTCGGCTCCCAACTCATCTGAACATCTGCTCCTTCCGTCGCAAACAAATATAGGGCCAGAGACAAATACGCCACTCTTTTCAACATGCCGCATATAACCCATGTCAAAAAAAAAAGGGTTTATACCTAACCATAAGTAACCAACAGGGAATTTAATGAGAAAGTAAGCGTTTGAAAGATAATGAGTTATCAATAATAATAATAACGACAATTACATACCAATTAACTCAGCTCAGTAATATTTGGTCATCTTGGCCACCAAATGCTCGGAGCTGATATACATTAAAATGTACTAAGAACCCATCCCGACTGAAACCTACCTAAATGCAGGGTATCTAGCAAGTGTGCATATGCAAATGATATCTAAAAGGAGCTTTGTTTTTAACTTTTAAAGTACAATTTCACAGGAGAATTGCAAACCTCTTGATCCAATGGGAACCACGCCTTCCGGAGGTGGTCTGACAGGAAAGAAGTTTCTGTTATTCATTGCAGGGGGATGGAAGCCCCATCCTTGGTTTGGAAACCTTGTTGGCTCACGTTAGGGCCCAGCATATGAACCATGGCCATATGATGCTTTGGCTTTATCAGCATACCACAGACCTAATGAGAGAAAATCAGGAGTCATCAGATATAAAAATATTTGATAACAGCAAACTGGTACCTAGTATCTTGGGTACAAAATATATTTAAAGAAGCTTACCAGAGAAATTCGGTGGAGGAAACCTACAGCTCTCTCTAATTTTATTTGGGGCCAGTTTCTCTCTCATGGCTATTATAATGATTACCCCCATCCATGTTTGGTCAATAGCATCTGTTGGACTAGGGAGGAGGTAGGAAATCCCTCATCAAGTTCATTTGCTGGCTTGAATTAACATATGAGAACTGATTTAATGGCGCAGGATGAGGAGGTCTCAGAGGGTAGGCATTTTGATGGAAGTTCAGACCATTGGTTTGTTGAATATTATTCACTGGGCGTACAGGGTAAATGTTGAAAGAGGTATTACAATCCAAAACCTGCATAGGAATTGGAAGATCTCTAGATTCAGGCCCATGATAAGGGACTGTATTGGTGCACATTAATGAACTAATCCCAGGCGCAACTGATGGTGGAACTTTAGAACACAAATCATCTTGCCTATTCTGCAAATATAATCAAAACAGAAAAGAATTTAAATACCAACATATTTCGCTTTTAGTAATAATAACAATGAAATCAGAGAAGGCAATACAAACAAGTAGGACCTACATGTATACTTGTATGAATTGTTGAATCAACAACGTTGGCATAGGGATCAGAAATTGGGCGAGGAGGGATGGAAGGGAGGTGGGGGTGGGTGTGGCGGCGGATGTGGTGAGAGTGATGAAGCCAGTAGTGGTGATGATTGCGAGGTAAAGGATGGGCAAATGGCAATGGAAAATGCTGATCAACCTGCTCTTGTGAAGTTTGTGCAGTATTGACTCCAGCAACACCACTGGTTGAACTCATTTCAATCTCAGAGGGAGCAACATCCTCCATTTCAAGTTCACCATCAACATCTTCCAAAATAAGTCAGCGCTTTTCAGTTGCAGGATTTAACTCTTGTTCTTCAGGGGTTCCAGAATTGTGTTCTGGAGTTACAGCCTCAAAACTCCCCCCATCAGAATCACTTCCCTCATCCTCATCCTTCAGTATTCGGGGGCATACAAAATCCAGGAAGCTGAAAAATTGAATTGCTGAGGCAACAAAAATATATATTAGAAACGCAATTCTAGAATTTTTAAAAATAATCATAACTTAGAGAGATCCCAAATGTAGACCTGCCATACTCATCCATAAGCATACCCTCCATGTCTCTGACAGGGTCATCCAAAGCTCTCTCTGTTCTAGCCGAACAGCGAGAAAAGGCACCATCGGAAGATGAAACACTAAGTGAATCAAGTTCTTGTATATGGTGGCAAACAACAGATTCTGGAAGGATTCTTCTTTCCAGCCAAAGTCTCAAAACCTATATCAAAGAAAGACAGTAGGAAACCAAAAATCCAACAAAAAAAAAAGCAGCCAAAGTTACTCACCCTTAAGCACCGCCAACGATTTTCCTGTGCACTAGATCCAGGCGGAGTAGCATCATAGGGTAGTCGAGGCCGTGCTGCTTGAATGGCTGAAGGGTAGATGCCAACAATATCACCTGGATACCAAACTCAATAAAAACAGTCACATTCATAATTCATAGACCAAACACCTATCAGACTGCTAATTATATCTTCACCAAGTTATTAGTGAATATGCACAAATAATACCTTTCAAACCCAGGGAGCATCGAGTAATGGAATCCACAAGAAAGAACAAGTCCACCCTTCTGTGTAAGCTTGGCTCATGTTCCAAATTTCAAGCAACAATTTCCACAACCTAGGTTAAATGAAGAAATCAATGCATTTCAACTAAAATAAGATCTTTTAGGATATATAGATATATACTCTCAGAACACAAACACTCTCATTCAGTCTTCACTATAATACACTACAAGTCTTAATAGAATTAATACCTACCAGTCTTAATAGAATTCCAAAACGGGAATAACCAACTTTTCAACTTTTAATGCCACAGTTTACATATGTCTAAGTTGAATTTAAAGTTCTAATACAAAGCAGAAATGCCTTTGATAAGCACTTTAACAATCTATCTAAAAAGAGAACTTTAACAACTTTACCCCAAAAAATATTTAACTAAATGAACAGAAAAGAAATATACAAACATCCAGAAAAGCTATTATAAAATTTATTTGCCCTTATTCATCCTTAAATAATCACATGGATTTGAAACAGATGATTAGGGATAAAAAGCTTTCAAATACCACAAGCAGTGACATGTTGTACCGATCAAGACCCAAACAGAGTATGATAAGATCATAAGAACACAAGTTTAGATATAGCTATCCTTGTAATTTTATTTGGATTGCCTTTTACATAATTTTTTCTTTGTTTGGGTGACCCTTTTTCCTAACCCAACAATTTTGAAAAGATCCTAATCCAATAACAATTTAGGAGCCTCCATCTTTTCAGACTTCAATAAGTTGCCAATGCTAGGAAATTGACTAATAAAAAGTTCATTTATAATTTATGAATAATGAACTTATTGGCTTTTTTCTATCATTTTTCATTCCTAACTACATATCCATCACTATAATGTCCTTGAATATCCCTCCGAAACCCAAATTTTCTCTACTACAGTCCACATAAACCCTCTTCTGATATCTTACAAATCAAGCAACATTCTTAATGCCATTAGAAACCAAATACATGAAACCCTGAAGTTATAGAGGAAAAAATTTCGAGCTATAAAAAACCTTCAATGTAGCCATGGTGTTACATATCAACCCATACAACCCTAACCGATTCCCAATTTCCTAGTTTTGCTCACTGCTGCAGTTGCAAGCATAGCACTCTGGTTTTCTCGAGCGTAAACTCGCCTGAAGTAGACATTAAACAAACCTTTGGAAGTTTGAAAGTTAAGAGGAAGATTGAAGATTGCATTTCATTCTTAAAACAGTAGCAGGAAGAAATCCACCCATATTTGTTTAAGATTATGATGATAATAATAATAATATAGTGTCTAAGAATATTCCAGTCGATCTCAATGTCACAAAGAATAACTACACTTTTACACATTTCAGCACTTGAGGAAAATAACTTTTCAAGTGACTTTCATGGACCTGCTTAACAACTATAATTCATGCAAATGAAAAATAAAAACAAAAAAGAAAGCAAAGAGATATCCTACCTTAGCAGAGACACCACGTTTTACACAATCAATTGCTATGCGTATTGCACGAGCAATGCTCTCCTTTGTCCCCGTTAAGATTGCAAGCGTTTTTTCAAAGGATGACAAAGCAGCATGTGCTTTGGTGTAAATACTGCACTTACTGACAGATTTTGGTCTTTCAGAGGGCCCAAGTCAACTTTACCTTCATCGTCAGCAATTGAAACACATACAGATTTGTTGGGATGAGTGAACATTTGGACTACAATACCCATTGCTTTGAATAATATTAGCACTCTCTGAAGTAGAAGCATGGGAAATTGAGGCATTGGAAGGAGAGACCCTAGTAGGACAATATACTCCAGCAGAAGATGGACTTAACCAGACTTCTACAACATCCTTGTCTGAGTTGTCATCACAAATCAAACTAGAAGTTATCTTCTGCCTTTGTTCAGTTTGAAACTCTTCTGCAACCTCACAACTAAGTCAAAAGAAGAAACGAAATTCTACAAATTAATAACAGATATCCACCAAAGACAAAAACTGCAAAAACATATTTAAGACAGGTTCCTTGGGGAATTCAATTCTTTTACAAGGTTCATGTTAATATTAGCATCAGGACTATTTAATTTGCTTACAATCGTTGTTGTCATATTCCAAAAGGGTAGATTAGAGAAACCACTTTCACAATTACAGATGCAAATTACGCTGTTAACTGTTGAAATTTCATGGGATACCTTTAAGAACAAATAATTCTCAATATTATTTCATCAAATTCTCGATATCTATTCACCGAATAGAAAGGCAAATATGCTTACATGCTGTTGACCAAGCTCCTGTCATCAGTTTGAGACTTCAATGATTCACTTTTCTCATGACTGGTATGCTCAGCAGTGCACTGAAATGCATTTGAACCATCCTGAGGCGAAATTTTACCAGTTTTCTCAGTTCCTGTGATATGATCCAGACTCATGTCAGCATGTTCGGAAGTATTAAACTGTTCATTAGGATTTTCAGTCCTAAAATTGCTCAAGCCAACAGGTTCAGCATCAGAATCATTCTTTGAAGGCAACTGCCGATCTGAAGAACCACAATCAGAAGCCTGGCCTTTGTCTTGTTGTAAACTTTGGCCTTTATGAATATCATGACTAACACAGTTCATGGGCTCCACAAAGACATCCTTATTGAATTCATGATTTTGACTGTTAGGACTCTTGGCAGGTTGACTGGAAGTGTCTGGTTCCAAAAAAGGTTTGGCCAATTTCCCTGAAGGTATAGAGTTTGATATCGAAAAGATGTCAGAATTAATATTCAAAATCAAATCATTGCCATTTTGCTGCAACCCATTAGCTTCTTTGGCCTCAACAGTTATATAAGAGTAACTCCTTATTGGAGATCGATGACATTGATCATCTGATGTTTTGAAAGTTCACCACATGGCTGATCTTCTTTGGAAGCATTAGCTGACATAGCTTCCAAAGCACAATGGAGGCGTTTAGATGGAGGCAAGGCAGGTTCACCACCTGCCAAACAGCCTAATTGATTTCTTACAACTTTCAAAGGTCCTGGCCTGCTTGCTTGAACTTGAGTGTCACTCTTTGAAGGTGATACATTAACCAAAGCTCCCTTGAACTCTAAAGAGTCTCTATCAGTAGGAGAATCATTGTGACAGCTTGATGATGGACTCATCTGCTCCAATGAATTGACTGCACCTTCATTAATAGGCTTTTCTTCAGTTGGTGAAGAACTATTGAACTCATCAGCAACTAACAGTTTGCCCATGTGAACCCTTGCTCTTTTCATCAATGGTAGGTGCTCATCTCCGTCATCTTTGGAATATCTCATTTAAATTTTCACATGTATTCTGCAAATTTTGCCTAGTATTATTGATTCCTAAATCCAAATCTGCTTCTGCATCCATTCTAGCAGGAGGCTCAGCGGAGTGATTATTCACCAGCTTTCTAATTGGTTTCCTTTTCTTCTTAATGACAACAGCCTTTCTTTGGAAATCAAGCCCTTTGCTCAACTAAACATCTCCCTCCAAACACTCAATAACAGTCTGACTGTTCAGCTTTACAACTAGAATCCATAGTACAGACTTCACTCAAACTAACATCAGAATCAACAGTGGCAATTTCAGACCCATTATCATCAATGCTACCATTCGACATTAACACAAATGAGTCCACATCATCACTCTCAGAAGTATCTTTAGACTTCCTGACTCGTTCATTCCTCCTTAGGGATTCATTCTGGATCACATTTGTTGGTACATCACAAGCAGTCCTAACATTATTAGATGACATCATAAGGTTCTGGAATCGAGACAATTCCACCCTTGATGAGCTTCTAGCCCTTCAAACTGGTGGTGCCTTCTGCTGTGCAACAGAATTTTGAGATCGTAAACCTCCAGATCTTTTTCTTGATGAGTACGTAGTCAATAAAGGTGTTTCTTTAACCAACATCATATCCGGAGGTTGCTCTGAGACAGATTCCTTTTCACACAGGCCGTCTATTTTTGCCTCAGCTTAAGCAACCTCATCTGCAAGGTTTGGATCATTTTGATTTGTAACAGCATTTGAAGTTTCTAATGGAAACTCTACTGTTGCCTCACAAGTGTTATTCAGATCCTTTGATGCAGATGAGTTCACTGAGTTCCCACAATTTGCCTGAGTAACTCTATCAGCAGAAGTATAATTATCAACCTGATCCTGCTTCTTTGACTTCCCATAACTGTCAATAATTTCCTGGACTGCAAGAACAAAATCTGCACCCTTCCCCTGACATTTGACCAAAAGAGATTGTTTCTTTTCTTCTGCAAATGCTTCAACATCAGCCGGATTACAGAAGGCACTGCATGACAAGGGATCCATAAGAACTAACAAAATTGAAAATATGCTAAAGGAAATTACATACAAGGAGCAAAAGGATAGAGATAAGTTAAAACAACAAGCAAATACAAATATCCAAATGACAAAAACCAACAGAAAAAAAAAAGTTTACAAAAAATTTATAGTAACTATAATAGTTCCTATAAAAAATACAGTTGCTTTTAGTGAATGGAAAGCCTATACACAAATTATTTAAAGAATGAAATTAGCAGAGAGAAGTTCATTGGATAACTAAATTCTTATCAAACATACAGGTGCTACACGTTAAAAGGATGTATTTCTTTTCATTCCCCATGCCCTTTTCAAATTTTTAAAAGGATTCACATTTCTTTCACATCAAAAATTAAACAAATGCAATATCATAAGGTCAAAGAAAGTACAGTTACAACACAGCTGATAAATATACCAATGAACATCTGAACCCAAGTTATCAAATGACTCCAATAATTCTACTGGTCTTCTAAATTTAATGACTACATCTTACTAAACATCAGTATCATCAAAAAACTACATGACTTTTCCTAAATCTGAAAAACATACCAGTTATGTTTCCAGGTACTTGATATTCTAGATTATTTTTCCAGCATGCAAAACTTCTTTTCTCACACTACTCTAAATGTTACAGCAAGAAATGTGAGACAACACAAACAGAAAAGATAAATGAGAATGGTAGTATTCCAACTAAGGATACGTCATCTCTTCACTTGGAAGTCTCCAAAAAGTCCATTTCAGATTACAATAGCTCTACCCTTTGAAAAACCATGCATAGTTCTCTAAGGGAGCGTTTGGTTCAAGGGAATATGAGATTTTCCCTGGAATCTTGCTTTTGGGAATGTGATTCCCACATTTGGTTCACAGGTAGCTGATTCCAGCGGGTAATCTTAGATTCCCAACAATACCCAAAAGTCCTGAAATAAAAAATCCATCTCTTCCTGTGGTGTTTTAAGATTCCAAGAAGAAAGTTACTCTTATCCCATATTTGACCTGAATAAAAAATGTTATCTTTCTATTTTAACCCCATAAAAATCAACATATGAAAATCATGTAATTGTGGATCACTTTTGCTCTGGAATTTTTTTAATTGAATACTCCTTTTTTATATTTTTCCACTTGAATACTGCATTTGTAGGCTTTGAAATGCAGCGATTGTGATTACGTATTGCATTTCTTTGAACAAAAGCGCAGTATTTGACAACTCTTTTTTTTTTTTCATCTGTTTGCCTTTATAGCTTTTGATTTAATGAGCATTTATTATGATTATAACAATTATTGTGTTTCTTTGAACAGAAGCACAATATTTGACATTTAATTTTTTTTATCCGTTTGACTTGATGGCTTTTGATTTAACGAGTATTTATTATGGAATTACTGCATTACTTTGAATAGAAACGCAGTATTTGCATTTTTTTTTTTTTTGTTTCATCTGTTTGACTTCATAGCTTTTGATTTAATGAGCATGGCTTTTGATTTGGCAATAATTGTTCATTGTCATTTTTTTTAAAATGAGTAATCTAATACTCAGTTTCGAGGCTTTGAAACAAAGTAATTGTCGTATTTACTACGTTTCTTTGAATAGAAATACAGTAATTGATTCTGAATTTTTTTTTATATCCCACTCAGATACTGCATTTCTAGGCTTTGTAATGCAGTAATTGTGGATTATTTCCTGCATTTCTCCAATGCAGTAATTGATTACTTAATTTTTTTTATAATTAGCCATTTGAATACTGTGTTTCTAGGATTTGAAACGCATTAATTGTCGATTATTTTTTTGATAAATTGTTGTGTTTGTTATGTAGTGAAGGATATTAAAGTAAAAATATATGATTAAGTAATTTGACTTTCCCCCCAACCAATGACAGGAATCTAATAATCCCATGCCATGAAGAATCACCCCTTACCAAGAATCCACACTTTCTCGAGGATCACTTTCCCTCCCGGAATCTAAGATTCCGCTAACCAAATGCCCCTAAATGAAAACTTAAAATTTTAGTATCAGGCTAAATATTATAATATATAGAGGAAGAATCGAAGACAACCCAAATAGAGCATAAAGCTGACCATTAGATAATAACAAGGAAAAGAAGATCCAATCTACCATAGGTAAAGATCGCTCATGTAACCAGTAGGGATATTGAGGTCTTAATAAGATTCAGTTTTAGCATCAACTAATGTCGGGTAAAAAAGCTTTAACAACACAATCTGTATATGACAATAATTTGCAGTAATGAACTAAGTTCATAAGGAGTTTCAAATTTTAAAAATAATAAATTATGCAAACTTCACGTGCAGATGCAGCAATGCCCCAGTGAGGAGTATTAGCAAAAGACAAAGGCAAATGAAAGATTCACTAACCAAAGACCAGCATGACTCAATAAAATAGAAAACAGAAAATGGAAACTTATAACTATTCTCTTCTTGCATTCCTTCTGTACATAAAAGAAAGCCCTATGGAATGAGGGCATTGATTAATGCAAGAGAAAGCAAAGGAAGCAGTTGAGGCAGCAATGAAGTGAGAGGAAGATATATTCCCATTCTTGACTAGACTTAGAGAGGTTTATAATCTGATAGCTGTTTGGGATCACTTCTTGACCATGGGGTTTTGGAAAGCAACATCACTAATTTAGATCAATGCAAACCACATGTTCTTTCCTACCTTATTTTTCATGTATAGAAACCACAAGGTTTAAGTTATATGGATTGAGGTTTTACTAGTTTTATTTGGAATTTCTTTCAGAAAGATGTCCTTTTTGCGTTACCTCATCAAATTCAATATTTTATAAATTCAAATTCCCAGTTTTGCGAAGTTTCCATACAAAACTTGTCTCATAATTGCAAGTATACACAAAATAAAAAAAACCACTTACTGCCATATCCTACCTTACCTTCATATTGTGTTAAATTTATACTAAATCAGTATTAATGCTTCCAAGAGCTCAGGAGCTATCCAGGATGAATTCAAAATTTGTTATACAGCAATTAGCTGCCACATCCTCACCATACCTTCATCCTACTTTTAAACTTGTAATGCAAGTGTACTGCCATAAATTATCAGTGTTAACGTTTAAAATTTTTCTGCAAGCAAAAAAGGTATTTTGAAAAACTCAGGTCCGCTACAAGAACCTAAAAGTCATCACCTACTACACACTGTAATACTTACATGGATCACCTAAACATCAACTTTAACATATTATTCTATATTGAAGTTAAATAGGCAGAAACCTTGCAATATTCTAAATAAATCGACAATTACCTTGGAGTTGAACAGCGAGTAAAGAATACTTCAAATTCTTTTAACATTATACAAAGATATGTTGAAAAAAAGTTAAATATGCGTTCACCCAGCCATAACCCCGGGTAAATTCATCTCTACCAAGTTTATAGACTTAATGATTTAACTAATCCAAATAAACAAATTTACAGTGGAAAAGAAGAGAACAATAATGTAGACACTCCATATGATAAAAAGAAAACAAAAGCACAAGAAAACAATAATTTAGATGCTTCCATAATTGCAAAACCTTTAAGAATACATCATCAACATTAAATCTAGACATCTTCCTATCCTATTAAAATAAATTAATGCACAAAAAGAGTCTCATTTAAAAATGTTTCCATTGAGCATTCAAGCAGCCATATCTGGCTGCGTAAATAAGCACACATTACTAAATCATAAACATTCAATTTAAAGACAGATGACTGTATAATTTGAAATATACCTCATAGATTTACATATGGACAGTGAAGAAAGGAAATTAATTCATCCATCTCCAGATGATTATGCCTTTCCCTTGGTGACAACAACATATCACCACCGTTGATATGGATTAGGTGGTTAGCTTGCTGAGGTTGTAGACATCAAGGACATGGTCACTGAAATTATTTTACCAATGATTATGATTATGACAATCAGTTGTCAATATAGTTCAATATATCTCAAACATTGAATGCCAAATGCTTTTACACATCAAGGACATGGTAAACCCAAATTATCCTATTGATGATGTGATAATAACATATAAATCAATAAATCATCTAAACAAGACTGCCAAAAGATTAAACGCAACAAGGATAAAGGCCCCTTAAATCATTTTCGCTTGAGAATAAAGTTAACTCAATTAACGTAAGTCACCAAAAAATTTTTACAATATTACATTAATATCAACGAGAAACACCAAAACTAGCACCATAGTTGGCAAGACTGATTAATAACTTAACAGAAAGACAAAAGGGGGCAAAAAAGAGAAAAGAACAAGAAACAAAAGGATGAATTGAACAGAACAATATTATTGAAATGTACACTTACATTTACTGTGTTCCAAAAAAGTAAACCAAAACTTTCTTCCAATCAGATGAATAGCCCCAATTATCCGGCTCACTTACCTGCTGCAAGCAATCAGAAACGTAAACATAAGGGGTAATGATTATACTGCTTAAGGAAAAAAAAATAAAGAAAAAGGGGATAGAGAAGAAAATAGAAGAAGATAAAAAGTATAAAGGCAACAGAATAGGTTAGTTGGGAGTACCAAGAAATCAAAAGTAAAGAAGTTAAATATAATAACAACAACTTAAAGAAGAAATAAATCCGCAGCCTCTAAGTAGTTGTTAGCAGAATAGAGAAACCAAGAATTCGATTTTGCCCAAAAAAAAGTTCTGCCAATAAACTAGCCAACAGGAGTTCTAATTTAATTTTCTAACTAATGCATTCAAGATTCTGCATTAATAAAATCCATGCACATCATCCTGTTTTGATTTGCGAAAAGTAATTTCAAAAAATATCTAAATATTAAATACGTAAAAAAAAAAAACCCAAAGAGTTCCTCCTGTTTAATGCACTACCGAAACAGAAGCAAACCCTAAATAGGAGAACTAATTATGCCACCTAAACCAACAACAAAATTATAGTCAAAACCCCACATGCAACCACAAACCGTAACGGCAATAACATATTTTCTAACATAACAAAGATTTTCAATGCATAAACGATAGAAAAGAAAGAGATATTGATATAAGTATTGGCATACCGTGGCAGGCCAAGCAGGGAAATCTTTGACTATAGCGAGGACAAGATCGCCGACTTTCCATTGGCGGCAAGCAGCGATCGCAGCCGCCTTACTGGCGCCTTTCCTTCAGCTGGACGCCATCGGAGAATATATTAAACAATTATCCAAACCTCAAAGGCACGCCAAAATCGCCCAAAAGGCGTAACACTTTGGTACTCTCTCGCGTTCCGGCGCAACACTTTGGCACGAAATTTTTAAGGCATTTGAAACGCCGCCGATTCAAAGTGAGTAAGCAACTCGGTCTGTTAAAAAAAACCCTAATTTTTTTGTGGGTTTTTTTGAAACAAAAATAGGGAATATGCAAAGATATCGAAATGGTGCGATGACGAGAGTGCTAAAGTACACGGATGGGGTGTAGGTTAAGTAACAGTAGGAAGGGAAAAGGGCTAAAATGCGCCGGTAGGGTGAGAGGCAGTGTAGGTTAAGAGTGATTGACGGAATCTAGCGGGGAGGCTTAAGGCGTATGCAAATCCACGTGACTTACCCAACTGGACTGACGACGGGATGCAACAAGCGCATTAATCGTTCAAATCTTAAGGATCATACTTTGGAGTGGGCTATCTCAACTCAGCCGGTTGGTGTTCTCACTTGTGAGTCACTAAACCTTGAAAATAAATAATATTCTTTATTTATTATAGAGGTATGGGTTGGTCACTGGGCCTATTGGTTATTAGTCCATGTAAATTTGGGGCCCATCTAAACTTTTTATTATTTTCAAAGGCCGGTTTGGCTCACGTTTGTTCTTCAATGATGGTGTCAAAAACTTTTCTTTTATCCCTGCTATAAAACGCAAATGAACAAACCATTTTTTATTTCTTTTTATTTTTTGTGGTTAGAACATAAAGGGAAGGTTTTTAATAGAATTTTGTTTGAAGTTAAGGTGTAACTATTATTAGTGGAGGAATTCCGAAATTCCTCAATGTAACGTTAAATAAAAAATTTTCAATTTTGTGATGAAATTGAAAAAAAAAAATCTAATCTACTTTCAATATTGGGCATCCTATTGCTATACACTATTTAATTAAATTGTCAAAAGGCTGTTAAAACTAATGGGATTAATATGAAATTAAAAATCATTCTCTTCCCTTTTTTGGTTATATTTTATTATTAGATTAAAATTAAATTTATGACTAATTTAAATCAAAATAATAACTTTAATTTTAATCATTTTAATCTAAAGATAAAAAATGTAAAACTTACATTAACAAAAATGAATCATTCCCCTTATTCTATTATTAGTACAAAATGCACATATGAACTAAGAGAATTATGCGAGCCAATTTTCGGTTTCTTTTATTACTTTGTTATGGGACATGGATGGGAATGGGATTGGGATGTACCAGGCCTTGCTACACAGTTCAAAATTAGTTCGAACGGCGGCCAAAATCCTTGTCTAAAAAAGTCAGCAGTTATCTCGCCAGTCGCCACCACCATTGCAAACTAGTTCATTGCCTATTGAATCTATCAAATTCAACCTTCTCGTCTATAGCATTAATATCTCTAAAACGTTAGCAAAATCCTTCCAACTACCAGGCATTAAGCAGGAAAAGTCTGCGATAGCCAAAGAAAACTAACAATGGTGATCTTGCCGAATCCATGCTCTATCAAATTGCAGCCGAATAACAACCCATTTCCCATGCCAGGTTTGGTGCCCATTGGCAGAGGGAAACATCTATATACTCCACTCAAGAGTGAAGCAACAACTGTTTTTTGTTCAATCCACCGGAACCTAACATGTCTAATATCTGAGTTAGTGGATATATACAATATTTTAGAAAACAGTCCTTTAATTCGTCCACAAAACAAAACAGGTTTTCATGTTTTCATGATTTTATTAAGCACATAAGTACCACGAGTTGAAGTTTTGAGCTAATTTTATTTCTTTTGCTGACAAATCATTCCCTCAAGGAAGAAAAAACTTTGGTCTTTCAAGCTGCATTCTGCATTTTTATTTATCCATAAGACAACCATAATAAATCATTCCCTATTACATCATGCTTGACCTTTCAAATTTTAAGATGAAAAAAATTGCCTCGTACGCCGTACTATCAAAAGAAATAAATCTTGAAATGATGTAAACAGATACAGCACTATTCAAAATTGTAAGGACAATACCAAAAACATGTTGCTCTCTCACTGAAAAAACTAGCTAACTAAAAAGAGCAGGACCATGTGGCCAAAAAAAAATAGAGCAGGAGCAGAGTGTGTACCAGGTGTATCCATAAGCTCATCTATTCAGAATGTGCAGTTCTTAGTTCACCAACAAAAAAATATGAAAGAGATCATTGCCTGAAAGGAAGATCCAGAAAAGGATGCTGCATCTTCAAAGGTGGCTTGAGATTGTTGCTAACTTTTTCTTTCCTCTCACAGTTCATGTCAGGGTCTTTTATCTTCCAATACTCACACACATCTTTTGCAGCCAGGTTTAGCAATAACTTTGAACTGGAATTACAATTCAGCTGCAATAGCTGTTTTTTGGTCACTTTGTTTCTTTTTCTTTTCACTTTGCTTCTGTGACTTATTCAAAGTTTGGTCAGCCTTGGAGACAATTTTAGAGATTGTGAATCCAGCCTCTTCAAAAACCTGTGCTCTATGAGGAATCAAAGCATTGCGAAGAATAACATCAACTCCATCATAAGTCCAAACCCCTAATACTGCCTCTCCTTTAAGTCCAATAGCAAACCAACCAATACCAGCAGCAGCAATGTCGGCTGAACTCGAATCCCAACTACTACCAGAAACATGGAATTCCTTTCTCACCCAACTGCCAAGCTTTTCCACTCGTTCCTCCCCAATTGGTGGCTAAAGGAAGCAGCAGCACAGAAAGTGTCAAGGGTAACATTTAAACAACCAAAATGCTGTAGAAAAAAAGTTATATGAAAAATGCAGAGCTTCCAAAGGCTTCAATTCAAGATATTCAAATACAAATTTTCCAGGAAAAATATGAGTAATGCAAAGTGAAAATTTAAGATGAAGCGGAATGGAATAAAAGCATTTCAGAAGTGCAGCACTGTTATCAAGGGGAAGATATTACTCCATTGTAGCTCACCATACCTGTAACTGACGACCAAAATGATCCTCTAGTATTCTTTGAGCATTTTCAGTTCTCCCCATGTGTAATGGTAGATAAGGAGACGCCCAAACTGTAACATATAGAGATTCAACAGATGACTCTTCAATATCCAACCTTATTAGTCCAGCTATATGAACTGTGTTACCTGCCTGTCACATTCAAATATATAAATATTAGCTTTAGCCATAAAGCATAAATCTATTAAAGGAAACAAAAACTAAAAACCAGAATTTTTGAGAAGCATGCCCCTATTTTCCCATTACCAAAGAACATCTGAAACATCAAGCAGCACAAACAAATCAAGAATCCAACACGACCAAAATTAGAAACAAAATCATTGGGAGACCATAGCAAGAGCAAATTCTGGCTAAACAAATTAGGTAACTAGCACATTTGATAGGAGAAATTATATGACACATTGACTAATGCTACTTATTTTGAGACTAACCTTGATTCTATACGTCCTCGGTTTCAATTCCTTACTAACATAAACAAGCTTCTGCTCTTCCCCAGTCAACCTAGTTGTCATCTGATGCGGCTGCAAAAGACCCGGAGTATCAAATAATTTTGCCTGCTCCGGCAGCACCCCTTCCACTCTTACTATCCCCAAAGTTGTCCCAGGCACTGGCGCCTCCGTTAAGAAACCAATCTTCCCACCAAAACACTTCCCAATGGCATTGATCAATGTACTCTTCCCAGCATTCTGGGCACCCACTGCCCACACAGTCCCTCTAGACCCTGCCATCTCCACAACATCCTCCACCAAGCTCTTCACTCCCCAATCCCTCACAGGACTCACAAAATGTAATTTTGCAATCTTACTAGCTCCACCCTCCCTTGCTCTCTGCCTCACCCAATGTTCAAATCGCGTAGGTGACAAAGAGCTCGGTAAAAGATCAATCTTAGTGACCACAAGCACAATCCTAGGCACGTTTCCAGATTTCCCTTGTTTCCAAGCTGTATAATTCTCTTCAGTTACATCAGATACAAGTTTTGCTACTTTTCTAGGAAATGACCCATCAAAATCTGATGCATCAACCACCATTAACACCACTGATCGAGCTCCAGACACCGATCCCAATCTCCTCCCAACTGTATGATCGAAATCAAATTCTGGCAATAAATTCTCCACCGTTGGATCCTTCACCTTGCCATAGTGGCGCAATGAGTGGCACCTAGTGCAAACCACAGGTTTTTCAGGCATTTCTTTGTCTAGGTTTTCTTCTTCAAGGTCAGGGCTTTCACCTTTTTCCTCCAAAATCAGGCCTTTCTTGAGAAAGACTGTGAATTCATGTTCCATTGACACAGGTTCCAAGTGGCGAGAATGTGTTTTGAGCATCAGGTCCTTTGTCTTCGTTGGGGGCTTGATGAAGAAACCAGGGTGTTTAGGGTCGGAGTCCTGCATGTGAACCCCACATCCTGGACAAACAACATTGGGGAGAGTAGCAGCATCATAGTTTCCATCTCGGTTCAAGGTCAAGGATTTAGAAGATGAGGGTTCCTGCTTCTGCAGATGTTTTTGAAGCTTTTTTGGCAGTGATGGTGTGGCTGTAGATTGAAAAGAGAAATGGTTAGTGAAGAAGAGGAGGTGTGGAGACTTGTTGGAGATTTGGGACTTAGTTGTGGCTATTAGTGGAAGTAAAGTTTTTGCTGATGTAGTAGAAGTGAAGTGCTCTGAAAAGAAGAGGGAGAGAGAAGAGACAGGTTTGAGTTTTGATGGAGAAAGATTTCTAGCTCTAACGATCATTTCTCTTTGCTTGCAATTGCTATGAGTTTCTTCCTTTCTCGGTGCTACTAATTAAGGACCAATGTGCATTGCACGTGAGACCTTCAAACAAAGGTGAAAAAAATGTTTACGGCTTGAAGAACGCAGGATACAAAGAATAATAATTTAACTCAAAAAAAAGTTCAGTAATTCATATTCCTTTCAAACATACAGTTCCTCTGCATGACATATGGCAATCCTTAAAGAACAATACAGCATAACACAGACAACACTCAATTGCATGGAACACCCACAAAAACAAGAAAAACTATATCACAATTACTCTTAATATGTTTCCATCAACAATTAAACAATGCAAAGAACATAACTAAAAATATAGCGTATGATACCTAAATCAACTTAGTAATGGCGTTGGGGTACTTGGCACATAATTTGGTCACTCCCTGAAGCAAATGAGTGATGAGAAGCTCATTTTGCCCTCCAGCAGATCTTAGGCTTTGTCTTTGCATAAATTTGCTGTCAGAAATGAAAAATAAACAAAATCAAAAGAGAATAACATAACAAAAAAATCAACCCGAGATAAACATGAATGAGATAAAAAAATTTTGGCAAAACACTTACCTTCAAACGCTGGCAGAGTATGGATAGCCCAAGCCTGCAGCTGCTGGGATGGGATGGGGAGAGAGAATGACAGTCTGAGAAACAGAGAGAGGAAGGGGGCGCCGAAGGGTCTAGAAACTATGGATCGCCGAAAGGGGTGGGTCCAGAGACGAAGGGTGAAAGAGAGCAGGGAGGGAGGGCAGCGGAGTAGGGATGTAATTGAGAATCTGAGAGACAGAGAGAGGGAGGAGGCGTAATTGGTCTGGCTCTGGCCGTTTGGAAGATTGGGTCCTGCCTTCTGGGAATGAGTTCGGGACTGGATTTCGGAGTCGGAGAGTGCGAGCGCGAATTCATAAGTGAGGCGGCTTAAATTTAGGGGTGTAATTTATGTTCCAGAGTCTTTTGGGTTTTTTAGCCTTTTAGTTTTGTTTCAGGGTAAAATTATAGTTGTTAATTGTAAATAATTCTTGGCGAAAAATTAAAAATAATTTAAAATATATCAAAATATAAAAATTAAAATAAATTAGATAAGTCACTGAAATTAAATATTTAAATATTTAAATTTGATTCACTTGACAACTCAAATTTTAAACTCATATTAAGAATGATCGAATCAAATTAAAATATTTCTCGAGATAAATCTAAATTAAAAATAATGTTTGAGAGACGAATACAATGTCGAACGAGGCCTTATTTGGGTACGAATGATCTGCATTATGCAGTACGCTCCACGACCGGGACCAGTCTACAATGGACTTGGTATCCCTGATGCCCCTCCATTGAAATGCAGCGTCGACCAGCCCAGGTTCGATATTCAACATCCAAACAATGCTAAATGTAGACTTGACATTGGCTGACCCTACCTGACCGTGCTACCCTAAACCGCAAAGAAACCGACAATGGGCCATCTCTTCTGTTCATTTGTTTGTCTCTCTGACACGCATCAAGAGATAAGAAGTAGAGGGTTTGACGTTTGAATTTGAGCCCGACTGAGAGATGAGAGCCGTGGGCGGCACCGCACCATCAAATCATTTGATTGACAATCCGCTTCTTATTTTGGTAAAGAAAAATAAAAAATAGATAAATTATTCAATATTTTGAATTAAAATAAAATATATCATATGTAATAATAAAAAATAAATAATTATAAATTATGTATTTAAAATAATTTTAATAAATAATTATTGATAATATTTAAATTTAAAATTTTTTTATTAAAAAAAATAAATTTTAATCAATTAAATTTAAATATATTTTTAATCAAATATAAGTTTTAATTTTATGTACTTTTATATTTAATTTTAAATTTAATAAGAGCGCATTTTTTCACCGTCAAATAAAATAATAAATTTTTTATTATTTTTTAAGTAGTAGAAATGATGCTTTGTCATTATCTCTATCTTAAGAACGAGAGATTTCTTCTATTTCTGAGACTTTTCTCCCTTCTTCCACTAAATGCATTTAAATTAAGCTGACACAGATTTGTAATTATCTATGGAAAAACTAATAATATATAGATTTGAGTATCTAATTGTGTCAATTTTGATGTAAAAGCAAAAGATTTTAATGTTTTAATTATATCAGTTACATTATCATGTGACCCGTGGCCCTCAATTATTTCGACCTGTTAGCTAGCTGGCCAACAAGCAATTGCTTAAGAATGTTTGTCACCCCAATCCCAAACTTTATAGTCTTCTTTTTGTCCAATCCCAAACTATAAAGATAAGACACTTTGAAAAAGGACATTGTTAAATCACCGATGCATCACCAATCATATTTTTATGACAACATTTTTAATTGAATGTCTAGGTTTTTTAACATGTCTAATTAACTAAAATTATTTATGTAAATACTGATTTAAAATAATTAAAATGCTATGAAATAATACCAAAATAATCCTAAAGTTTTTACTAGAATATGAAGTTTTATTAAATTATAATTACAACTCATTAAATTTTGAAAATCAATAAAAAAATTTCAATTGTCAAACTTTTTTTAAATAACATTTACTCGTATTTTTTATCAAATTCATGCAAATATATTTAAATAAACATTTTTTTATAAATTACAGCATCTAATTAAAAATTTTTAACAAAAACTAAATAATTTATATCATAAAAAATTTAATTGCAATAAAAATAATCATAACATGTTTTTAATAAAGTTTGCAAGTTTATTTGATATTATCTCAAATGCTATTTGAAAAAGTTTTATATTCAATATATTTCATTAAATTTGAAAAAATCCTTTATTTTCAAAATTTTAGATATTATCCTAATCAATGTCTAACAAATTAATACTAGTATATATTTATATTTATATCCAAAATAAACAATTTTAATCTTTTGTCAAAAAATCTAAAAAAAAAATGCAGAAAGAAGAAAGAGAATCAATCTGCTAACGGACTATAAATGAAGAGGGCTCCAATATCCTGAAAAGAAGCAAACTGATAGACCGATCATTGACTCAAAGCTCATAATTTATTAATTTGTGCTGCTCCTCACAAAATACTTCCTCAATGGTCGGCATCTCCATAACCTGGACCCACGTGCTGCTCACACGTCAAAGAACCTTCCCAAACCCTTCAACAAATGGAAGCAAAACACTTGTTCTCTTGGTATCTTTCCACGTGTCTTGCAATTACTACTACAGTACTACCAGTTGAGTTCAATTTCTTATTCGTAAAAGTGCAATATGGAGCACTCGTGTCCCGTACTCAACTTCCATCCTACACGTCGAACTCTCCAGATATTTTTGAGCCACGAAAAAAGATATTTCCGATTTTGGGGATCTTTTCGACACGTGGAGGCCGATGCCCACTCTCAATCTAGCAGCTGACGTTATTCATCGATTCTCCATCACGGCATCCGGCAATGCTTTTTCGACACGCGTCACCCTTTCTTCAATTGAATACAACCACGTGTTTTAGGATCTAGAGCAGTAAACCATCCATTTTCACGCGACACGTGTCCTTCATTTGAGTTTCGGACAAGACAACGGTATTTGGGCGCTTTTAATTACCATCGCTATCCCGATCCTCCATCATTCGTGTTCTCCCCCAAAATGAGTGCCACGGCCACCCAGAGACGTAAACTTAATCCACTGAGTCATGACGCCAAGCCGGATGACTCGGGGATACTGAACGAGCCCATACTACTCCTCGTCTTTGAGTCCATAAAATGGGATTTACGGGTCCTTTGCTTAACTGCCTCAGTCAACCGCAAGCTCCGAGCTATAGCGAAGCGCTTACTGTGGCGAAAACTCTGCGTGTATCGCGCACCGCGCATGGTAGCAGCATTGGCTAACGGCGCCCTCAATGGAAGAATAGGTGGTGGATGGGACGCTCTCGCGAAGCTCATGTTCTTCTGCTGTGGTTGTGAGCCAACTCGCCATTTCAAGCTGAGTCGGCCTACTCCGGGTCATTTTGTGAGAGCTTCTCGGTTTTCGAAGACTTCGGGTCGGAGCTTCTTGACCAAAAAGTGTCGGGGTGATTTGTTGTTTATAAGTGACCCGTGCGAGCATCCAATGGGGGATAAGGAAGACGATTTGGGGATTTATCGAGGGTTATTTCGGGAATTTATGAGGTCCAATACGAGAGCCTGCTTGATCAGACGACAGGTGGCGTTCGACGAGAGATTGAGGTGTCCTTATTGTGGAACCCGAGTGTGGAGCATGACGACTGCTCGACTCGTGCCCAAGAGCGCTGCTAGGCGACTTGGGTCACGTGACGGAAAGTTGGAGTATTTTGTTTGTGTGAACGGGCACTTGCATGGGACTTGCTGGCTCGTGCCTCTGTCGTCCGATGAAGAGGAAGAGGACGATGATGATGAGAGTGAAGATCTTGACGGTGATGGTGAATTCAACGGGGATGCCTATAACCATCGGCGGTTACAAATGGAAGCACGAGCTCGTTAGGGGAAGATGTTTTAGGAGATGGGCCCATTAATTAATTGCTACTGGTAAGTGTCATTGATTGGTGCCTTTTGTTATAAAAAAAAAGTGGAAACCATAATAAATTTTAAAAAAAAAAAAGGCAAAAGCATCGATCTATTACTTTTTCTCTGTGAAATACGACGTGTTTTAAGACAGATCAGATTCGATTAGAGAGACTGAAAGATCAGGTTCGGTCTCTGTTTTTTATTGTGAAATATGACGTGTCGAAGAGGAATTGGGTTCCAGAGATATGGGCTGGCCTCCATCTCATTTTCTTGAGAATGAGAAATGATGACCTGGATTTTCATGTGGGGGAGAATTTGTACGAGCTGCTGTATACTGTACAGAAGGGTTTTTTCTTAAATCAAAGTCTTTTAAAATCTTTATTCTTAAAATAAGATAATTTTAATTTTATTTCCCAAATTAAGGTATTTAAGCCCTATCAACATGTCATATCATCTTTATCGTTATTAATTTATACAAAAATTAATAAAAATATTTTTTTTATAACTTAGGATTTTATTAATAAGTAAAAAGAAAAATTAAAACGGGAGGCCAATAACACAGAGAAATACAGAGCTTGGGTATAACCAAGCAAGATTAGAAACATACCAGCAAACAGGAACTGTTAACCATGAAGCCATGAACATCTCAACTCAATATATCGACTCTTGCTTTTGCTAAATCTTTTGAAATCAATTTTATGAAATTCCATTAAGCAATTTAGCAGATAAACCTTCAAAACTCCCCAAGTTCTTCTAAAAAAAAATTTGAAGTTGAAAAGGTCGGGCACTTTTGGACCCTCACCATTTCAAATACTAACTTTGAGTTCTTCCATAGAAAAGAGAATCTCCATGCCACCATCTTCACGCACAGACAACAATGTGAATTTCAAGTTAGTTACCGCATGCTTATGCCACCAATCAGCTGTAAAATGTTCCTTGGAGAAATTGAAAACCAATGCTTTACCAGTTTTATGCTCTAAGATCCCCGTACCATTATCAACAAGTCCTAAGATGGAACTTCTTCTTGCTTTTGACTCTGATATTACTATTAAAGAATTAGTGAAATTACAACCTGAAATTGAAATTAAAATTTATTTTAAATTAATTATGATATATTTTTTTACAAAATACCGCATCGATGCATATTTTTTAGGTTTCTTATATATTATTTAACAAGTTATTAAAGTATTTTTCTTAAACATATATCATAATTAAATTTAAAAACAACTTAAAATGTGTCTATTACAATATTTTAACAAAAAAACGCCTTAATTGAATAACTCAATTATGATGTTTATTTCATAAAACATCATAATCAATGAGTAACAATCTCATAGGTAAACTATCATTTAAAATATTAATTTAAATGCCAACAAAATTAAATGACACTTTATAATAAGTTAATAGCACGCGTAATCCTTAAATTTTATATCATATTTTATATTAATCTTTAAATTTTAATAAGTTATAATCGAATCCTTAATTACGCAAATGTATGTCAATGTGGTCTCTCTATCTACTAGACCGTTTAAAGTAACGATAAATCTTACATAACATGACAAATAATCTTCCAACCTTGTATTATATGGAATTTTTTTATTATTTGAACAGATTACATGAAATTTTTTATAGTTTTTAAATAAATCATAAAACAAAAAAGCCAAAAGAATAATAAAAAAAAAACTTTGACCATTCATCGTCCATCTACCATTAAAGTCTTCATTAAGCTTAAAATATAGTCTAGTTCAATTCTCTCATAAGACCCACATCTCTCTATTATATTTTAATACCTTGCTAACTTTAAAACCCTCGAAAAGACTCGTGGTTATAGCCTCGAGAGTTTCTTGATTTGTCAAGTCTTGACTCATTTCATCTTTTGTGTTACCAATTTGATTGAGTACGAGATTGAAGCATAGATTGACCATGAGAGCATTTGAGAGCTTGATAAAAGGGTTTGAAAAAGCCATGGTAGATCGAGGATGAGTTGGTTCGGTTACTAGCTCAATTCAAAGGTCGAGTATTGCAAAGGTTTAATCGAAGGTTACAGAATTTAGTTTTAAGATCGATAGCCTTTTTGGTTTAACAGTCAATCGTTTGCAACATGAATTGTACCAAACAGATTCGAGAAAACACATGATTTTGTATAGCCACTCATTGTCTGAAAGTTTTGTGTGAGCCTATTAAGTTTACTAAATCTCCCTTTATAAATGAAATTGTCAATAATTGGGAAATTCCCAAAATGTTTACTTTGTTGAAATCTAAAGATTTGGACATGAAAGTTTTGGCTTTTGATTGCATTCTTGAAGTTTGTTACTTTAGACACAAATAAGCTATAGAAGCACTGCTTAGAGAATAAAGAGAGTAAGAAGAAGAAATTTATGGCTTTTGACAAATATTTGGATATGAAAGTTTTGGCCTTTGATAAAGAAACTTGTAAAGTTGCAAAGGTCAGAGCTTGGTAGAGATTTGATTGAGATGAAAAAGTTTGGTGATGAAAGTGAGAACGTTAGGGACAAGAAATGAGAGAGGAGAGAAAACAAGTTTTGATATTCCTCAATATAATCTGTTAAAACTTTTAAAAATTTTCAAGTGATATAAGTTTAAAAAATTATGTGTCATGTCACATAAGATTTACAAAGGAATTAAATGGTCTAGCAAACGAAAGAATTATATTAACACATGTTTGAGTAATTAATGACTCAATTAAAATTTTTTTAAATTTAAGAACCAATATAAAATTTAACTTAAAGTTAAAAAATCACAACATGCTATTAACTATTTCATAATTGGTAATTTCAGAATTATATATAAAGCCCCTCCCTCCATGCATAAACGTTTCCACAGTAACGTCAATGGCGGACAGAAATGGGACAAGCATTGGTGAGAATTTTGAAGCTTTCTTCAATGGTTGGTTTACTTTAAAGAAGAAAAAAGAAAACAGTGTTGCTTATAAACAAATAGCATTATAATTTTCGTTTTATGTAGGGGTATAAATGATACATTAGTACTCATAAATTATTCGGATTCGATTCGAATAAAATTTAAATTCGATTTGATTATTCTCTAATCGAGTTCAAGTAGCTCAACCCATTGATCGAACCGAATTTAAATATTATTATACCCGATTCAAGTAGTTCGTAAGCTTAATCAAGCTTTTATATTTAAATATATTTTTATTATTTTAATTAATAAAATATTTCAAATTCAAACTTAAGCACAAATAATTAAATTTTTATCAAATATAATAATCGAACATATTTTTACATGTTAATCGAGTGAGTTCGAATAACTCGATTTTTATCTCGAACTAAAAAAATAAAACTCAATCGAATTTAAATCAAATTTTAAACTTTAAATTTTAAATTAAGCTCAAACTCAAATTTAAATTTGATATTATATAAATTCGAACTAAATCTACTATATTTATATTATCATGTACGTGCAGGTGGTCTGTCAATCTCATAGTGCGCGGAAGCAGAAACTCAGCAAATATAGGATAGTGTGGGGATGGGAAATAGCCATCCATGTTATCAATGACCACTTCGCATAAAACAGGTATCAGAGATCTACCCCTGAAAAGATTCTGGGCTTGGCGGTCCCAACGGAGGCAGAGTGCTCCCAAAAACAGTTGTCAATTATGGTATTTAAACGTTAGAAATGCCGTAATTGAGTTTAGTAAAAATTTAAAATAATTAATTTTGAAGTTTTTTATAATTAAATATCATAATTGAATATTTTAAAATTATAAACATATAAATTAAAAAACCGTAATTTAATATAACAATCTTTTAAAATTTTATATAAATGCTATAGTTAATACTATTCCAATTTTATAAAATTATATAAAATTTTTCGTTCATTTGATGATAAAGGCATCACTATCATGTTTATTTATTTTTTAAACAAAATGAAATGTTTTTCTTTTTAAGGTTATCAAGAATGTTATAATAAAAATATATAATTTAATAAATGTAAAATTTTCAGATCAAACATAAAAATTAAAAAACGAGACACATTTAAAATCAAACATTCTTTTAAATATCATATATTTTTTCGAAATTTAAGATTTCACAAATCAAATATTCTCAAAAAATTTTTTAATTATTTTTTTTTCAGGAGATTAAAATGATTTTATTAAAAAATAAAGAAATTAAAATATCATAATGTCAGGAAAAAACTCCTGTACAAAATACTTTCCTATTATTTCATAATTGTCCTCTTCTTTTATTATTCATGTGATATCCAATGATTTCTTTAGCAATTCTCTCATTTATATCTAATTAAAGTTATGGTTTTTGTTTAAAAAAAAAAAAAAAAAAAAACAACGCAAGTACCGGCAGTCTACAACTTAAGCTAGCTCGAAAAATGAATTGAGAGATTTGGACGCTACAAATAAATAAAAATAATAGTAATGATGATAAGGATTTTATCGAATGGCCAAATCTCGCGAGATTATTCCATGCTTTTGTCTCGTTAAAGTTGCACTTGTTTGAGGCTCGAAGAAAAAGGTTTTGTCCAGATTTGATGCATAGAAGAAATGTAACTGTTGATTATAATTAAATGTAATTATTCAGGATTTTTCTATTAATGCCAAGTATCCCCCAACTCCAATATTGTTGGCAAGTGCTAGTTAAACCCAATAAACCTAGACATCCAAATATAATTAATAATATACTTTAATCGATTATATCACATGCTTCAACCAAATTAATCTATATCTTTTATACTATATATATATATCCATTAATGCACCCTTATCTTATTTTTCTATACTTGCTCTTACCCCACTAATTATATAGCAAGAAAATTAGTGTACAAAGAATAATTAAAAAATTTAAAGAAAATATTAACCGATGCCTATTGACATTATTTTCTTTCATTTCTTTCATGTTAATATTATATTTTGGATTAAATTTCAAGATACTCAAGAGTTTAGCATGACAAACATTTGGGATTTTTTTTTTTATATTTAATATTCGGGGTTATTATATCTAATCTAGCTAAGAGCTGTGAGGGGAAATACATGTATTTTTTTCCATAAACCCAAATATCTAAAGGGAAAAAAAATCGTTTAAAATGGCAGTAGTTTAAATAAAAATCAGTTATGATTTTAAAACGAAATGATTAAACATGAAAATTTATCAAAATAACAAAAGAGGGCCTAAAGAAATCAAAGATGTCAAAGTGTAAAAGGGGCAATTCCGTCAACAATGGAAAATTTTCAAATATTTGTGCTCTGCCAGTTTAGTTGCAAGTTGCAATGACACCAAAACCGGTTCCTTGCTTTTCGCCGCCATATCACTTGCACTCTCCCATGTCTCTCTCTCCAAACTCTCTGATGTGAAGAAAAAGCGATCAAAGGAAAGAGAATAAAAGCGAATTAAACCCCGTAATTTTCACCTCCGTTTCCCAAGACAATCAAATCCTATTTTGTTCGTCGCTCTGTTTCCTCGATTCAGTTTTCGTCGAAAGTCCAGTTCAGAAAAAAGAGACGCCATTGCCAGTTTGGTTCGTTTCTCCCTTTGTTTTCTCACTATATCCAAATTTCAAGGTGGTATACCTAATATTCTTTTGACTTTTCTTTAGCTAAATCGTTGGGTACTCAGCGAGGAAGGAAATGGCGACTCTTCAAGACATATATGTCTCAGCAGCCATTACTCTTCTCTCTGCATTTGCATTCCTAGTCGCTTTTGCAATATTGAGACTTCAACCGATTAATGATAGGGTTTTTTTCCCGAAATGGTACCGAAAGGGGATGAGAAGCAGTCCTAGACGATCTGAGACATTTGTATCAAAATTTGTCAACTTAGATTGGAGGACATACATGAAAATTTTGAATTGGATGCCTGCAGCTTTGAGAATGCCTGAACCCGAACTCATTGATCATGCTGGACTTGATTCTGTTGTGTATATTCGAATTTACCTTCTCGGGTCAGTTTTTAGATATCCAGTTTGGTCGATATTTTTACTATTTGCCTTTCGCTTTCTTTAAAAAAATACAGACAAAAAAAAAAAAAACTTTTTAGACATAGAAACAAATAATTAAAAGTGAAATATGGAATTCTATTTTTTGGAGTGCCAAATGCATGATTTTATTTTATGCTATGAAATAATTATGCTAGAATTAGTGTATGATTTACAGTTCCATATTGTTGTTTGCTATGGATAGAGCAGTCTAATATTATTATGATGGCATTTATGTGCAGCTTGAAAATAATTGTCCCCCTAGCTTTGCTGGGTTTCTTGGTTTTGGTCCCTGTCAATTGGACAGGGGAGACATTAGAGCGTAGAAAGGATTTAACATTCAGTGACATTGACAAGCTCTCAATATCAAATGTTCCAGACGGATCAAAAAGGTCAGGAATAATTTTTTAGCTATACTCTGGTTGTTATCTGGAATTCATCAGTTATAAAAATAGAAAAGATTGGAGTCTCAGTTTAATTTATGCTAATACTAGACCTTTCACTATAACACTAGTGATGTATTTTTTGTTCAAAGCAGAATTTGAGACAGGTTTATGTTATTTCAATATATGTGCTATATGCAGCACTGAGGAAGTTAACTATACCAAATATTGAGTTACTGTACACAAATTTTCTAGAGTTGTGAAACCCGATTCTTACACTGTTTTGGTTTGTTGCCATAATTCTAATATTAATACAAGGCAAAAGTAAAGCTTGTGCTTAGCGCTTTCATTTCAAAGGGGGTGAGGGTCGTGTTAGAGATAATAATCCAGTTTGTCTCTTCCTTTTTTCAGCTTTTACGTGAACCTGAGCATTGTTATGTGTTAAAAACTTCAATTTGCCCAAAATACCTGTTTCATTTCAGTATGGAGAAAGTCTCAACTTATCCTTTTCAGGTTCTGGGCACATATTGGTATGTCATATGTATTCACACTTTGGACGTTTTATGTGCTATATGCCGAATACAAAGTGGTAGCCGCTATGAGGTTGCAATATTTAGCGTCAGAAAATCGTCGTCCTGATCAATTCACAGTGAGTTTACAACTGTTGACTATCTTGGACAGGTTGATTTCTTGAATGCACTAGAATTGCTGAGTAAAAAACGTCAAAACACATGCATATCCAAATACCGGCACCATAACTAACTTAAACATTTGAATTACTTGGAGTGGATGATTTGCCATAGCTTCAGAGGTCTATTGTTAAATCTTCCAATCATGATTAAACGGTATTTGGTTCTCATTAGAATTGCAGGTTAAGATGTTTTTCATTTTGATGAAGAATTTCAGAGATACTTGGTCTCTGACTAGACCGATCATGGATTCATATGTTATATCTAAATCAGATCTCATACGTAAAGTTATGCTCCCTAACATATTATACAATTATGAGGGAGAAAATTTACTTAATATTAATCACGTATTTTAGCACATAGAAAAAGACATGCATCTTATATAATGTGAACTATCATATACCTTCCTATTGATCAGGTTGATTTGTTGAATGCACTAGAAATTCTGATTAAGAAACACCAAAACACATGCATATTCAGATACTGGCGCTCTATCTAACTTAAACATTTGAGGTATTTGGAATTGGTGACTTGCCATAGCTTCAAAAGGCTGTTCTTAAATTTTCAAATCACAATTAAATGGTATTTGGTTCTCATTAAATTGCAGGTCAAGATGCTTTTCATTTTGACGAAGAATTTCAGAGATAATCTCTCACTACATCGATCATGCATTAATGTGTAATATCTAGATATCAGATGTAAATTAATGCTCCCTAGGTTTACTTAATATTAATCAAATGTTTTAGCACAAGGACAAAGACATGCATCTTGTATAATGTGTCATAGATCTTCCTACTGATCAGTCTATGGTTTATGAAGTACCTTTGTGATGGTGTTGCATTACCATTGCTAATAAATTTGGCACTCATATTTGAGGTTGTTTCCCCTCTTTTCTCGCCCCTCAGTTTTGGTGTTGCAGGATCATTTTTCTATTTAACTACTGAGGTACTTTCCTTGTACCATTGCTCCCTTGTTCAATAGAAAATGTTTTTTGGGTACACTTAGGGATGGCGAGCTAACCCGTCCCCGACGGGTTCCGGCCCGACCCGACCCCACGGGGTCGGTTTTTTTTTTTGAAATTCGGGTTTCGGGGTCGGGTAAATAAGGAAAACAGTCGGGGTCGGGTTTGCCTAAAACCCGACCCGACCCGACCCGATATTATATAAAAATATATTTTTTAATTTAATTTTTTAATTTTTTATTATATATATATATTTATATAATAATATTTTTAAATATTTATATTTAAAAAATAATATTTTATATTTAAAAAATAATATTTTATATTTAAAAAATAATATTTTATTAATTTCGGGTCGGGTCGGGTACGGTTTACGTGATATCGGGGGTCGGGTCGGGTTCGGGTATGAAAAATCAAAAAAAATTTCGGGTAGGGTCGGGTTCGGGTTTATAAAGTATTAAATCGGGTCGGGTTCGGGGCGAGCAAAACCCGCCCCGAACCCGACCCGATGCCAACCCTAGGTACACTGAGCCTTGGGGGTACATGACGGGAGGTAGCCCTCTCCCATTCCATAAACCACATCCTCCTATCTTAAGATTCAACCTTAAGAGCCCCAAATTGTACACAAGTCCTAAATTAAGAATGGTGGCATCTCCCTGAAGACTTGTTCTGTCATTCTACTCAAAGTTGATTGAACCAAAGGGACGCATGCTGTTGGTATCAGATAGAAGGCAGTTGTGGCAATTATATGGAGCTGCCTGTCGTGTTTGAAACAATCAACATAGATGTGCATGTCTGCTAGACCATTTTTATCTCATCCCAGCTTAGTACTTATATTTAATTTTGCTTTCTTTTGTTTACCTTTAATCAGGTTCTTGTGAGAAATGTTCCTCCTGATCCTGATGAATCAGTTAGTGAGCATGTCGAACATTTTTTTTTTGTAAATCACCCTGATTATTACCTTACTTATCAGGTATGTTTCTTTGACCAGTTGCATCACCTATGATAATTTGACTTGTAAATAAGTTCTAAGTAGCACTTGTGCAGGAAAGAAGGAAAATAGGTCGTCTAACAGGGAAATTTATAATAATATATTGCAATTTTTGAAACTGATGGTGTCTAGAAGTATTATCTTTCTATTTGCCATTGATATAAATTTCTATGACATAAACTGCTTTACTCTGTAAATTTGATAGGTTGTGTATAATGCAAATAAGCTAGCAACATTGGTTGCAAAGAAGAAGAGTTTACAAAATTGGTATACTTACTACCTTAATAAGTATGAGAGAACTTCAAAGAGGCCGGCCACAAGGGTAATATCTTTGCATGACAGACTTACTATTGACATTTATTTGGCTCCATTTCCTTTGTGGAACATTTTGTTTAATGTGTGGCAAATGTCATTTACTATTCCATGTCAATTTTCAGTTGTCTAGTTTATTATCCAAATTTTTTGTTTTTATAGACAGGTTTCTGTGGTCTTTTTGGCACTTCAGTTGATGCAATCGATTATTACTCTTCTGAGATTCGGAAGCTGAGTGAAGCAGTAAGTTTACACGCACTGTAGAGACTTTACTAGGGATTTTTTCTAATTTCATATCCTGTTTCTTGCAGTACTTTGTACCTGCCATTCTTTCTTCGACAATTATCATTACCTCTGTTTCTGCCATCATTATTCTTGGCATAATGGGAAACAATTTAAACACTTTGTTAGCACGTGTCTTTTGATGCTGAAACTGTCACGTACTGATGTAGTGTTTATATGGTTAAAGTTTCCAATGCAGATTCTATATCAATTGGCAGTTGTTGTATCGTCTCTCTTGGTTAATAAGCACTCTCTCCCCTACATCCTTCCAGGCACACATACATTGGCACATGAGAAAACCTTTTACTTTCATTCTTAGCCAATTAAGATAAGAATTGATAGGAACAAGGCAACATTAAGATGATATATAGTTTACCTTCCAGGAAACATCATATTCTCTCCCTCCTTTTTCTTCCTTTCTCTTCAACAAGGAATAGAAGAAAACATGAAGCTGCACGAGGCAATACTTGAATTTGCACTTTTTTTTTCGTTCTTTTAAAGTGTAAATTTTTTTTTTTGATAAATAATGCGTAATTTAGTTACTTATAAGAAAATTTTAATTTCTTCATTCTTATGTAGGAAGCAGCAGAAAGAGACAGAGTCATGAGCGATCCAAAGGCCATAGTTCCAGCAGCATTTGTTTCATTCAAATCCCGATGGGGGGCAGCTGTATGTGCTCAAACACAGCTATCCCGTAATCCAACAATTTGGTTGACAGAATGGGCCCCAGAGCCACGAGATGTTTATTGGAATAATCTTGCAATACCATATTTTGAGCTCTCTATTCGAAGGTTGCTCATGGCTGTTGCCTTATTTTTTCTTATTTTCTTCTTCATGATCCCTATAGCTTTCGTTCAATCTCTAGCCAACATTGAGGGGATTGAGAAGGTTTTTCCTTTCTCGAAGCCATTAATCGAAATGTAAGTTCCTTTTCAGTGTTGTCCTATTAACTTGGCATTTCCTTATGTGTCCTCAATATTTTCCTTGCTATAACAATAGTCATTCATGTGTTTGACCTACTAAAATTTATCCTGATTTTATACTTCCATCTTGTCCAACCATTTTGTCAAGCAGGACATTGTTAGGGATGGGGATATTGCACTACCAAAATTAAATCAATATGGAAAGAAGTTTTTTAACCATTTCCTTCTTGAACCATATGAAACACTATAGAACCAATTACTTGTGCTCCTTTTCAGGCAATTCGCTGCTGGTAATGTAGCCATATTTCTGACTTGCCATGATGAAAAGCTACACTTTTCTCTTTAGTGTAATTTTTATAATGAACCTGTGGAAAATTTTCACTTGCTTACTGCTCGAACTGGCTCCCAGTTGGAGAGGAGGAAAAAGTTCTTTAAAAAATGGGTATATTATAGCAATTGCAGTCAAGTCTATTGCCTGATCTTAATCACAGGCTGATATCTAGACATAACCATAGGTTTCCCCTATTCCTTGCAACTAGTAATGATGTTTTGAGACTTTTAGTAGCTAAGTTTTCAACTGTTGGAAAACACTTGTTCAGGGAGTCTTTCAAGTCCATCATCCAAGGCTTTCTCCCTGGGATTGTACTGAAGATATTTCTTATTCTACTTCCAACTATTCTTATGACAATGTCCAAAATAGAAGGATTTTCATCACTCTCAACTTTGGATAGAAGATCAGCTGGGAAATATCACCTATTCATTCTCGTCAATGTATTTCTTGGAAGTATTATCACAGGCACAGCATTTCAGCAGCTTAAAACCTTCCTTCACCAGCCTCCAGCAGAGTACGTACCTGCCTCTTCCCAGAAAAATGGATGCGTTAACACATTTAACACTATGATAAACACATGCAGTTTGAATACTGAAACAAATTGATAGTCAAAAACCAAGGTTGGTGCATCAAGAAAATAAGTTAGAGCAGAAATCATTTGATATATGTTCTGACAGAAATATGTAGCTACTTGAACTGAACTCAAATGTGCCAATTCACTAGGTCTTCTTATAAATCTGTTCTTCTAAGTTTTGGTGATCAGAGCTATGATATACAACTTTAATAGATCATAATTGATATTGGACAGCTGATTTTCTTCATTTTTTTACCCTTTAAGTTCCTTCTATTCTCTCTTCAGTTGCAGTGCATGCTTTTCTGTGTAATGATCCTCTATTCACGTGTTTATGATTTGATGTTCTGCTGATGAGTATACCATTATGTCTGAAGGCCAGAGACCTAGCTTTCTTTCTCATGGTATTTATATCATGCTGTTTTTTCTTAACATATCTGATAATTTGGATGTGTGATTGACTGGAGATATTTTGTTACTTATGTAGGATTCCAAAAACCGTTGGTGTATCTATCCCAATGAAAGCCACTTTTTTCATTACTTATATAATGGTTGATGGATGGGCGGGGATTGCTGCAGAAATCCTCAGATTAGTACCATTAGTCATATTCCACCTGAAAAATACGTTTTTAGTTAAAACAGAACAAGATAGGGAGCAAGCAATGGATCCTGGTAGCATTGACTTTGCAACATCCGAACCAAGGATACAATTATATATCTTGCTTGGACTTGTTTATTCGGCTATCACACCTGTACTTCTTCCTTTCATCATCATCTTCTTTGCTTTTGCCTATTTGGTATTTCGCCACCAGGTACACTAGCAAACCAAATATTGTATTGTCTTTGCATGTTTAAGCAACGTGAAGCTTAGTAGATTTCCTTTCCTTTCATTATATATTAAATAAATGCTGGAAACATACCTAGATCATTTTTTTCTTCCTTTGATTCATCCTTTCTATTTCGTATTAGTGTTTTAGAGTTGTACCACGCTGGACAGTTAGACCAAGTTTATGATGGAGATATAGTATCCTAGTGATTCAATTGTTAAGCACAGTATATCCAAGGGCTAATTTCCTCGTGCAAATCATTGGCTAACATCTATTAATATGGTGGGGTAAGATATAGTACTTCCCTTGAGGAAGGACTGTTTTTGGCCCCATAGCCGTAGAACCGTGCAATTTATTTTTCATTGTTTTGAAGATGGTACTATCACTCAATCATTTTGTAACAATTAAGGTCATATGACAGCCTCTCTTTTGGTTACATGAGGCATATTGTGCCAATATTCAATATTTCTTGCTCTCGTGGCTATTGCGGCGAAATGATCTCATCTTATGGTATGAAAAACTCACCTTTTCTTTATTCACAATCTTGTTTCTTGCTGCAAGGTTATCAACGTGTATGATCAAAGATACGAGAGTGGAGGCTCATTTTGGCCAGATGTGCATCGGCGTCTGAACATCGGATTAATAATATCTCAACTTCTTCTAATGGGATTGTTGAGCACAAAGAATATTGAGAAATCAACAAGCGCACTCCTTCCCCTTCCTATTTTGAGCATCTGGTTTCACAGATACTGCAAGGGCCGTTTTGAATCTGCATTCGCAAAATTCCCATTACAGGTGAGGAATACTTTGAATTATGATCTTCATGAAGTTTTAAAGAAATAGTTTGCAGAAGTTACATGATGAAACATTAATAAAAAAGAATACATTTACAAGATAATGCATAAAAGTTAGATGCATTTTGGAATTACAAAAAGGATATGATGTTCTATGTTTGGTTGTGGCATGACATCATATACCCGGTCTCATGTTGAGAGGAGATAGCATTGGTTCTTTGGGTTATCTTTTTACCAACTGATTATCAACTGAAAGGAAAATATTACGTTTCTTCCTTGACCCTTGTTTCTGCGAGTATATGACATTTTTTTTTATTACAACACAGGACGCAATGATCAAAGATACCCTGGAAAGGGCAACGGAGCCAAACCTAAACTTGAAAGCCTACCTTAAGGATGCTTATATACATCCAGTTTTCAAGGGCAGCGAGCCTGAGAGGCCGCAGTCGATTTTTGAGGAAGAGAACAACCCGCTTGTTCCAACAAAGAGGACCAGTAAACAGGGCTCCGAAGCGGGTTCTTCTCACGGTAGTTAGAGATATCAGGAAGAAACCGTCATCGTTGTTCAGTATCAGCATTCGGTCATTGTAGATACAACAAGGATTTCATATTGCATGGTTGAAATGTAGCGAGAAAAATCATTGAAACCAGTTGCTTCTGAATGAATTTATGATGGTTGTATAAACTTTGTTGCTTTTCAGCTCAAATAGGTTTGCTTTGGTAAATTTGATACCATTCTAATCAGAGATTAGTGCTTTCTTAACATTTTCAATTATTTTATGGCAAATTTAAAATTTTCATTCTTTGGTATGTGAAATGACAACAATTTCTATTTCACCTCTATGTTTTTATTTTTTCAAAAATTAGGCTTAAATTGTATTCATCAATAGCAATTTTTTTTATTTAATATTCAAATAGACCTTTGAATTTCATTTTAAAAAAATATACTTTTGGATTTTAGTAAACAATTAAACAAACTCTCAATTTTTTTTGAAAAATTAAGGTTATAAAATTTTATTTTATTTTAATTGTATTCATTCAATCTTAAAAATGAATGAATAGGTTAAAATGACAAGATTATAAAAATAACATTCTCTCATTATGATTATGCCCTTCCAAATAAATTTAAATTAACTTTTTTACAAATTGTATCATTTAATTAAAAAATTTTAAGCAAAAAATAAATATTTTATACCATCAAAATTCTAATTATAATAAAATAAAATTTATAATATTAATTTAATGCAATAAAAAATCATAAACTTATTTTTACTTTTAGTAAAATTTAGAATTTATCGGGGAATTAGCAATACCATCAAAACAAAAAAGGCGATCATCTTACTCAAAGAAAAAAAGCGTTCTATCATATGATACGCACCGTTTCAGTCACAACGGTGCTTTTTGAAAAAAAACAAAAATGGTTAGATCATAGATGAATGCGTTGTGCGGTCCTTGGGAAAGCTATAAATTCCAAGCACGACAAATCTGCACTTATTCTCTTCTACGACTTGTGGCAACTTTGGTTTTTATTATTATTTTTATCATTCTGGGCTCACTCTCAGTCCTTAACTCGTCATCTTATTCGCTTTTCAGTAATCAATTTCCGCTGATAGAATCAGGTGCTGTAAGTTCTACTTTGATTCTCTGCATTAATCTGGGTTCATGACTGCCACAGCTTCTTTTATCAACTGCGTATTGGTTTGATTGTTATTATATTCTTATATTTCTAATTTCCCATCATTTCTTTACGCTGCAATTTATCTGGGCTTTTCTTGCCTTTGTTTTCGTGTATATATATATATATATATATATATATCTTTCATTTTTCTGCATTCTCTATGTTAATTAATTATTTATTTATTTATCTGATTGCTCTTTCATGTTGAGTGCTCGATGTTCTACAATTATATATGTTAACATGAATTTTTTATTGCTTTCTGGGTGTTAATGATTTTGTGGCCTTGGTGTCTAAAACCATTGAAAAGAGTTATTTTGTTTTAGTTTACTGATTCAGTTGGGCTAACTCTTTCCTAATTTCAAACAGAAAGCCATCTCTAATTCAGTAGGGAAATTATCCTCCTTGTCTGGGAGGGTTTAATTCTGCTCTCTGGTTGAATCTTTTTCTTCTGCAAGAATATATGGCAACTCTTTCTCCAACCCTTACAACAGTGCCCCATTGCCTGAACTTTGGAGCCACTGAATTGTCTAAATTATCAGTTTTCACCCGATATCTTTGGAAAAGCAAAGTGGGACAGAGTCTTAAGAGAATAGATATAGGAGGAAAGCTTTTCCCTGGAGAAGTTGTACAAAATGCCATACAATCTCCTCATTGGAGTCCCGATTTGAGATGCTTTGCTGCAGTTGAGCAAACTGAACAATCATTTACTACAAGTACCCAAGTTGATGAACTTGAAAAGCTATCGGCTTATCTGTTTAGGACAGAAATTGGTGGTCAGGTTAAACTTTTTGTTAGAAAGAAAAGTGCCAAATATGTAGTAGATATTGAAGTTTCATCCATGCAATTGTCCAGTGATGACAGTAAGCTGGTGCTAAGTGGGGGTGTATACCGATCTGATCATGATATCAAGAACAGGATCATTGAAACCCCATTTGTAGCAAGGTCTTCCAGTGAGTTGGCACTTGAGTTGGAATTTGAAGCTAAAGAAGCCCCATTCTACTTCTCATTCTTGTTGAAAGCCTCATCAGGTGCAAATTCAACTAGCTTGGAAATCAGGGGTCATAGGAAGACTAGCTTTTGTGTACCAATTGGTTTTGATCAAGGGCATCCAGCTCCTTTGGGTCTTTCCTTTTCAACTGATGGTTCCATGAACTTTGCAGTTTATTCAAGAAATGCAGAAAGTTTAGTCCTGTGCTTGTATGATGATACCGCATCAGAAAAACCTGCATTCGAGCTTGATCTTGATCCTTACGTTAATCGAACTGGTGACATTTGGCATGCTTCAATAGAAGATGCATGGACTTTTGTAAGCTATGGTTATCGGTGCAAGGGTGACAACAAAGCATTTCAGGCAGATCGTGTTCTTTTGGATCCTTATGCTAAAATAATTGGGAGTTCCATTCCTAATCATCATGAGTCTGGTTTGCTCCCAAAACATCTTGGGCAACTATGCAAGGAGCCTGCTTTTGACTGGAGTGGTGATGTTCTTCCAAACTTACCTATGGAAAAATTAGTGGTATATCGGTTGAATGTTATGCGTTTTACAAAAGACAAGTCTAGTAAGCTACCTCCCAATGTGGCAGGGACTTTCTCTGGTGTAACTGAGAAGGTACAGCATTTAAAAGATCTTGGCGTCAATGCTGTCTTATTAGAGCCAATATTTACATTTGATGAGCAAAAGGGACCATATTTCCCATATCATTTCTTTTCGCCAACAAACCTGTATGGGCCTTCTAATGGTTCTATATCTGCTATTAACTCAATTAAGGAGATGGTCAAGAACTTGCATGCCGATGGGATAGAGGTCTTCCTGGAAGTGGTTTTTACCCATACTGCTGAGGGTGGAGCCCTGCAAGGACTTGATGATTTATCCTATTATTACAGGAATAGGGTTAGAGATTTAGAAGCTAGAAATGCTTTGAATTGTAACTATCCCGTTGTTCAACAGATGATTTTAGATAGTCTTCAGCATTGGGTGACAGAATTCCACATTGATGGTTTCTGTTTCATCGATGCTTCATGTATGTTGAGAGGTTTTTATGGTGAACACTTGTGTCGCCCTCCCTTGGTTGAAGCAATAGCTTTTGATCCACTGCTCTCCATGACTAAAATCATTGCAGATTGCTGGGATCCACATGACATGATGCCAAAGGAAATTCGTTTTCCTCATTGGAAAAAATGGGCAGAAATGAATACAAAGTTTTGTACTGATATAAGGTACTTTTTAAGGGGTGAGGGTGCTCTGAGTAGTCTTGCTACACGTCTTTGTGGGAGTGGGGACATATTCTCAGTTGGCCGAGGCCCAGCTTTTTCTTTCAATTTTATTGCTAAGAATTTCGGACTTCCTCTTGTGGACTTGGTCAGCTTTAGTAATGCTGAGTTAGCTTCAGAGATAAGTTGGAATTGTGGGGAGGAAGGACCTACAAGTAAAACTGCTGTTCTTGAAAGAAGACTCAAACAAATTCGTAATTTTCTCTTTATTTTGTTTGTGTCACAGGGTGTTCCCGTTCTTAACATGGGAGATGAATGTGGCCAATCGTCTGGTGGTTCTCTGTCATATGGTAGCAGAAAGCTTTTAGATTGGGATGCTATGAAAACAGGTTATGGTATTCAAACGACACAATTTATCTCATTTTTTAGTTCGCTTAGAATGAGGCGAAGCGACCTTCTTCAAAAAAGGCACTTTCTCAAAGAAGAAAATATCGAATGGCATGGAAGCAATCAGTGTCCACCAGGATGGGAAGACCCTTCCTGCAAATTCCTGGCTATGACATTGAAGGCTGACAAAGCAGAGAGCCAGTTGAGCTCTGAGGCTTCTCAACTAAAGGGTGACCTGTTTATTGCCATTAATGCGGCTGATAAAGCAGAGAGCCTTATTCTACCCCCACCTCCTGAAGGGATGGCATGGTATCGATTAGTAGACACGGCTTTACCATACCCAGGCTTTTTCTCTGTGGATGGTAAGGCTGTTCGTGAGCAAAAGATGGGCTTCGTCGCTTATGAAATGAAGCCTCGCAGCTGCACTTTGTTTGAAGCATGCGCTGATGGTAGTTGATATATTTCCCTTTCCCCCCTCGATTTTCGTCTTGAAAACTTTGTAGACTGGTAAATCATAGAGGTACAACCTTTTTTTTTTTTTTTTTGTATCTGTAGAATAATTATCTGACAACAGATTGAAGTATGCCAACCAGGATGGTTTTCAAGATAAGTAATGCTGTATATCCACCAGTTTCTTTTCAATAAATAATTATACAAACTAATTGTTTGTTTGTTAACGTTCTTATGGTGCATACATACATACATACATATATTATATATAAACTTCAGCTGCATAAATGGGCCAACTGCATTCTGAGTTTCAGTTTGATAAATAGGGTGATTTTTGTTTACTTGAGATTGTTGTGTTTGCTTTTAGAAAGGTCCAAGCTCCAACACAAGCCCTTGATGAGAAAACAAGAGCAAATCATTTCATTTATTTTTAGAGTCACCTGCATTTCTTCATATTTGCGTTGACGCCCAACTGGAGTGGTACTTAAATTTTTGCTTTTTCAAACTTATTATGAAGTTTATGTTTTTAGTTTTTTTATTTGAGATTTTAGACATTGTTAAAATTGGGAAAGGCCTTATTAATTATGAAATAGTAATAATAAAAGTAATACCCATAAAAAAATTACTTAATTAATTACAAATAAAACATAAGGACTTAATTGAGTAAAATTTAAACTCCACTTTCAATAATCAATTCGGCAGCTGCTGCAGTAGCTCCAACACCACCAAGTCCGAGCAAAGCCATAGCGAGTTCATCCTCATTCCACTGCCTCAATCCATCGCTCAGCCTTTTCAAAACATCGACATTGACGTCCAAAACCCACTTCTGTGTACAACGTACCATCAAGCTCAGAAACCCTGTTACATATGCACGCCAAGTTGCAAAATCACATCCAAGAGATATTTTCCCATCTAATGAACTCGCAAGAAATTCCAAGTGTGCCCCAAGAACCTTTGGCCGTCGTTTTGATGCTGATGAGGCTGAGTCCACACCCCATGCAAACGTACCACAAAGCACTGCGAAGTATGCAAGTGCATAACCCCCCAGCATGGCAACTACACCTCCAGGTTCCCCCCCATCCTGCTCAGGTGCATGGGAAGATATAAACCAAGAAGGTAATGTTTCTTTGATCAACGATTGGACCAAGCTTAATCCACCAGATAGCCAAACCAATGAAGCCCCAAGGGATGCAGCAAGTTTAACACGTGTCATTGCTGCATCAAGAGAAACTTGCCCATATCTCAGACCAAACTTTGTCTTTTTCAATTTCTCCCTGGACAACCTACCGCTGGCAATCTCTCTTACAGAGGACATTAAAAGAGAGACAATTTCTTCTGTCATAAACATGATATCTCTGAACGATCGATGTACTCGTAAGTACATAATCCCTGGGGCAACTGGAGATATTCCACCAGAGAAATGAGAGCCAAAGCCATAGCCAAGGAGTGCACCCACTCCACCGTTGCTATAAATGGTAGAGGGGTTTAATCCAAGAGTAGATGCGAAGCAACTCCTGAGAAGCTGAACTACAGCTTCGCTGCTGTGGTGGAAGACGGTGCGAGAAGCAGAGAACACAATGAAATCATTCCAACGCTTAACCTTCTGAGCCCATAGTGAGGCTATGATGGGCATGCATGGCCAGGGACAACCTTCAGCTAGGGAATTCAATGCTGGGCCAATTAATACGAGGAAACGTTCAGAGGCTTTATCAAGTTTATAGGTTATTGTGAGACTAACAAAAGCAGCCAAGGGCAGAGGAAGCATAGCCGGAGTGTTCCCCCCTGCAAGCAAAAATAAAAGATTGAGCAAAAAAATTAGCTGACAGATTTGTCAAGTCATAAAATTCCCCACATTAGCTTGGAGTAAAATTCATTTTTCCAACATTTTAAAAATTGCAAAATCTTGCTAAATCACTGGCGGCAGATCTGTATCTAAAGTACATGTAAATTGCTCCCAGTTTTAGATTCACCTTCCATTCATGTTTCCATTCAGCAAGGAAAAATACAAACACACACGGACCATCCAATCTTTTCTTTCCTTTGTTCTTCTTAATTACATTAAAAGATACAGAAAAGGTGTTTAGGCCAGTATAACTGGTGCAACTTTTGTTTAAAAGTCACTTTTGGAGATGCAGGTCAATAGAAAATTATCAATTGTCCACAAAGTTATTCAGAAAGGGGGAACAAACATAATGGAACAAAATAATACCTATGGCAAGGCTTGGGACATCAACACCAGTGGCAGCTATAATTTTTTTGATTTGCTGCTCAATCATGAATAAATTTGCTGAGGGACTTGGCCAATCTGTTCCATTCATAAAAACAGGCTTCCATATACCTCGCGTTACTTCAGCAGAAAAGTAGCTGATAATGGTTACCAGGGTTGCAGGAAGGAAATCAGCAAGATCTTTGAGCCCTGAGATATTGCAGGCAAAGAAATTACGTTGCAAAGGAACAAAGATATCTGGAAGAAAAGGATATTGCCATTTCCTTTGTAAATTGATTAGTGCGGAAATGCAGCAGACACACCGTGTTTATGAAAGATATAGAACACCTCAGCTTAAAAAGACTGTTTACATAAATCTTATGTACGATTGTTTAGATTATGCCACATACACTGCAACTACTCCTATGCACTAGATTATATTTCCACTATTTAGTTTTCAGATATTAATGTAGATTGTCAAACTCTATGCAATATCATGTTTTGGAATAGGAAACAAACTCACAACAGCATACATTGCAATCAAACTTCTGCATAATACCAGCAATTAACCAAAGGGGTCAATTTACAAAATTACACCAATCCCAACAGATCAGGAAGAACATAAAATTCAAATTTAAAAACTATGCCTGAAATGTTACCCCCAGCTTAAAATTATGAGATAGAACCCACTTTAACTTGACAATAAGATCTATTAGTCTCCTCAATAAGCTCTTGATATACTACCAATATATTTTCCGTGTATATGCCTACTTTTAAGCAAGAAATTGGAAAAGGACAAACCTGTCGCCAGTTCACGGGGTGAGACTCGTCCATGGGCACAGGCTGTCAGAGCTGCATCAAGCGCATAGGGAGTTCCTTCTAGGATATCCCATGCGGGCACTTTTAGTCTCATAGACACATCCTCAGCCCCAGATGCAGAAGAACTACTACTTCCGGAAGGTGTAGAAGTTAAAGACTGACCACCCCTGCTTATCTTCCTGAACATCAAATTGAGGAGTGCATCAACAATCTGATGAACAGAGGTCCCTTGTACAAGTTCTGACAGGGTGGAAGCAATACATTCTTGATGCTGCCGGTACCAGCGCTTTAACTTGGGAAAGGAATCCAAATATATTAGTTCCAAAGAGAAATTTAAATTTTTTGACAGTCTTTTAATCATCAAACGATCCTTTGAAGATTTTCCAAAAGCTGATAATTTAGAGTTTCGAACCAACAACAGATATTCAGGAGTTAGTTGGGATCCCACTGGCGTTGCATCTCCTGTCACATGTTCAAGAGGTGGATGATGAAACCTCCATAATCTCAGTAGAAGAGTAAATGCATTGGTGAATACTGCATGACTAGTCAGCTCTTCCCCTGTTGGAAGAGCCCACGAAACATTGGGAGCAGTTGACCCAAAAACCTCACAAAGGGGCATCAATGAAGCAGCAAGGAGTGGAACCTGACAAGAATATCAAATAACATCAGCGGGTGGAGCACAATGGATTTCTCCTTCCAACATGCAACCCTTCCTATCCTTTCTTTTCTCATGTGGATGTTAGGATGTGTGCCACAAGGCATTCCTCATTATTCATGCAACATATTGTCTCCATAAATGCGGAAAGGAACAGCTGACTAATTTTTTAATGGTCCAAAATTACAAAGATGTTATGAAGGAGTTCCCCTCAGTTCTACAGAGATTGGGGAAAATCCATATATCATTTATTTGCAATATATGAGAGGAGGATCTTTTCAGTAAACTTGTTCAAAAACCGACCCCATTCACCTTTCTTCGATTCATACAACACACAAAGAATATTCACATATAAGCCAGCAAAAAAATGGGTCATGAAATAAAAAAAAAAAAGAACCTACCAAGCCATGTAAAGAGAAGATTTGCACACAGTCTACAGGTGATATTCCAAGAAGAAGAACATTTAAAAATGGAGCACAACTGATCAAATGGCTCTCACTCCCAGAATAATTGGCAGGAACTGGTGGTGACAACAAACTTGTAATGAACAGAATGGCGTGTTCCTACAAAGTCAGATCCAAATAAATCCAAAATTAGTACATATAGAAGAAAATTTATAGAAAAAAAAAAAAAGATAAACAAACTTCAGAAGCACTTAATAAAGATAATGACAGACTATGTGACTGTAATGCACCTTGTTGGAAGTGACTTTCTGTCAAAGTACCTGTATATTCCAACCACGAACTAGAGATGCCCCACAAAGAATGCTAGCAGCAGATATCTTCTCGTCATCTGAACCTTTGGTTGCAATCTCATGTATTTTCTCGATCTCTGCTAAGCTTCCATCAAATCCATGAGCTTAAATTCAGTTGCCTTAGCACTGGGTAAATTTACAAAAAAGAGCATCTCATATACCTGGCTTCAGGAAAAAGAGGGCTGTAACTGAAGACCAGGTCATAGCCAGGAGATTACTTGGATACTACAGTTAATTAGTCAAGACGCTTTCAATCCCCACCCCAACAGACAGACAGACCCAGACAACAATGAGATAAACATCAAGTATCTGTGGTATGGACACACATTTCTAATTTCTGTATGCATGTATTTATTTATATATATTGTATATAGGAACTTAAAGTATGATAAAGAAAATATCATAGGGAAATAGAAAAAGAAAAAAAGATGATACTATGAAGTAGAAACACACTATTCCAAAGCCACCTTACAACTAATTAACTTCATCGTAGCATCATTAATCAAACACCCAAGAGCAAAATGACAAATTACTAATGTGGGCAATAACTGAAAAAAATATTAAATCTCCCGATATTAAATCCAAATTCCATACAACCAACTTCTGAGCTGAATATAATAACCATAAGATATGATCATATAGTTGACATCTTTCTTCCATCCCATTCATAAGCTCCCAAATCTAGATCTTTAACTATAGTAATAACATAAAATAGCAGGATCACAGTTCATTCAAACTCTTACAAGCAAGCAAAAAGAATAACCATTTGTGGAAACCAAAAAGACAAGCAAATAAACAATAACAAATCCAGTGAAGCAAAAAGAAATAGCGGTTAAACCAAAGTAATGGCACAAGTAACTTATACAACTTAATCGACAAGGAATAGAAAATACAAAAACTCTAATAAAAAACTGTGCATTCTCCTGTCAGATATCAGAACATAATAAAATTCCAATACATGGATCTATTCCATGAATTTTACGGTCACTGCAACTGAGAAAGAAGTGGATGACAACTCTTACACGGATAGTATTACGGTTCAGAGTTTGATGTTTGGGTCAACAGCCCCATCTTAGTGCTTTGGGACAACGAAAGAAAAAGTTACCAACACTCCCCTTTAGTAAAGCAACGGCAAAAATAAAAATATCTAAAGGAAATATCTGTTGCACCATACCTAGAAGCTGGAGTTGCAATCAAAGCATTTATCAGTGTTGGAGTTAGAGGGGATCCTTTCATCAGTGATGACCAACCAGGCACTTGACTAGTAACACTACGGGGTATATTTGCGCGTGCATTTACATAGCCAGGCCAGACATATGCGGATGTGTCCAATAGATTTCTGGCAATACAAGCCTCAACAATCAGATGCCGCATGTTTCCAGCTGCAGGGAATACATAATATATGAAAATTTTGAAGAAAGTATTAGCTAAAAAAATAAAATTTAAGGAAAGAAACAGCTAAAAACAGACAGAAAAGAATTAGAAAATGGGACAAATAAAATCCGTCTGAAATGAATGAAGAGAAAAGATCAACAAATTTTTCAGAAAAGAAATCTGATATCTAGAGAGAGAAAGAGAGATTCATAATAATCATGCATGATCGGTAGCTAAGTCAACAAAATCAACTAGATAAAATAATCAAATACCACTATTTTAATTGCATGACTGAATATTATATGAAGGCATACTTGAGGAGAAATTTCACAAAATTTTTGAAATAATAAAAAATCAGCTAGCACTGTTCCTCTTGAACTGCTCATTAGGAGGAGTCTGCGTTAAAATCAACTTATGCAAGTAACACATTTCAAAACAGCCTTAATAAATCAGGTAACCTTCACACATAAAAAATGAAGGACAGTAGTCCTTACCGCAATTCATGGGCATGTCATTAATGCTCATGCACTCATAGTTTCCATTACCAACTGTGAGACCAGAAACAAACATAATTGCCTTGGCAGCAGCCTGATTGGCTACTGAACAAACCAATTGAGGTGGGGTCAACAAGGCCGCATAATCGCTCAGCATCTGTAAGCTGGATATTAAATCTCTACGACATCTTCCTGAGGCTTGTTTCTCTTTTGTTTGATTGCTTGAGCTGAAATCACTATCATCAATCAATTCACTTTCCTCTTCCTCAACAATATTGGCCACCACAAGTGGGGTAATTGACAATAACATGCACAAGCAGGTGTCCAGGCGAGGTACAGGACCCTCACTAATGTTCCTTTCCTATGAAACAGATAAAATAGAAAGGAAAGGCAGATCATTTTAAATGCATGAAATAATGGAAAAAGAATATTGGAGCAAATGTGTTCTAGATCATTATGTATGTGCTCCTTTGAAACGGAACTCAGCCTTTGACAAACCAACTGCACCAAAGATGATTTCTCAATATCATTTTCTCCTAGTAGACAGCATCATTTTAATATTCCTGAGAATACATATTGCCTACTTGGCAGTCACAAGCAATCACGTTATATTCCCTCACAAATTGACACAAGAACAAAACATAGAATCAAATTTAAAGTGGCTTTAAAAGCAGAAAAATCGGAAGCAACAAACACAGAAGCTTGTCTGCCCGCAGAATACACACACAACCATCCACCTAGATACATGAATACATAAATGCTATATCATACATATACATGCACACATACATATAAGTATGTGCTTATGTATGTATATTCAACAAATTTCTTCTCAGTGAAAAAGAGAAGAAAAAGAGAAGAAAAATGGTTGTAGGTAAACAAGAGCTCCATCAAGTTTGCACAAATTCTTACCCTTTGAACAAGCCTCAAAGCTGCAATCCATAGACCTAGAAATGTATCATGCCATGTTGTCCCATTGACTGCCTGTAAAGCCTTAACTAAACCTGCAAGATTGACTCCGTCTAAGTAACATGATCAAAGAACTAGAGTCTTTTCTGCTTCAAATAAAGCAATGAATTGAGCATCTGAAGACAAATATTAAAAGTACCAGTAAGCCTTTCAACAGCACCAGTTGCAGCCACTTGTGATCCATCCATAGCATTCTCTAGAAACAGATCAATAGGAAGCCAATTTGCAGAAGGATTAGTCCCGTGACAATGACCAGATGAAGATGTTAGAGACCCAGAGCCTATGACAGCAAGAAACTCTTGTTGTGATATTGTTTTACATTCCCTAGACAGAACTTTACGTGTATCAGATGTCAGCTGCAGAAGGGCCTCTGGAGTTACATGTTTTGAATTCCTCAAGGCTACTGAATTTGCTGCAATAACTCTTAATTGCTGAACAAAAGCTCCCCAATGTGACGGCCTAAGAAGAGTAACAGAATATGAGTGTTAGTCACATCTTACTCAATTAACTCAAAGTATTACAAGGATCCCACCCAAAGTTCAATAAATAAAATTCTTGCACCAAATGATGGCATTACATAAAGTGAAAAGCCACCACATGAACTACTTCTTTTCTGTCATTTCTCTCTTATTCATAGAATAAGCTAGCATCATAATGCCTCAACAGAAAGAAAAATTAATAACAGGTATAAGTCCTTACATGTTTCTCCGTGCCAAGAAAAGAATCCTTGAAGTTACTTTATTTTGCAGAAACTCCCCAATAATCTCAATAGCCATTGTAGTATTACCTTTATACAGCACATCATGGTGCTCATTCCTCTTCTCATTAAAGTTCTCAGCATTATCTATTTCCATGTCTTGAGTTACAGTAGACCATATTGATCTCTTTTCTGGTGTAAGTTCCAGTAACCCTTCATCATCTAATGATGCATCAAGCAGTTGCCATACAATAGAAAAAACAAATTCAACTAGAAGCAGACCAGGTTCAGACACTTGAATGCCAAATATCTGGGAAAGATGAAGAACATCATCTATTGATTTCATAATCCTGTAATTTAACCAGAAAACTAGCATTAATACTTATTGCAGTAGCTTAGCCAAGTGTCCCTAAAATGATATGAAGCAATACTTTGGCAAAGGTAGAGAAGTTTACAGAATCAGATCAAACCATTTTCATAAAACAGCAGCTGACATAAATGTAGGTTTCATTATTTTGTTACATGCTATATAGTTTTCCTTAATATAATTTAACTAATAATATGTCTTCAAAGAGAAAATAAAACATAAAATAGATGTAATGAATCTTGGATTCTATTAATACCGATACAAGAGGTCAACTTGAATGGCAATCCATAAACAAACCATTCTACCACGAGGAAAAAAAAAATAGAGGGAGAGCAATTGAAGTTTACTTTCGATAATTTGGTCCATTGATTTGACATTCAAGTGAGAAGGCATGTCTCCTAAGGAGTTCCATGTAAAGCCGATATGCTGCGGGATGAAACTTACGACTTGGAATGACCCTGTCATAGACACCAAATGTAGTCAGTTTCACCTAAAAGAAATATCATGCAAGTAGGCACCTTCCAAAAAATCATGACTTCACAGGCCACCCATTGTTTGACAACATGTGCTGGTGGAGGGCGTAAAGATAAACGTTTGCCCAAAAACCCCCCAAAATATAGCTATTTAATGATTGCAATCTAACATAAAATTGCCAATCAAGCAGAAATTTCTTTCCAAACCAGCAGTGACATAAAAAACAACAAGAAGCCACAGAAATAAACCACCAAAAAAAAAAAAAAAGATTGTCAGACATCCTCAAATTTTTGGTCACCAGCAAATGGGCATTAAAAAAAAAATTGTTGGAAAACTAATAGGTATTAAAAGAAAGAAAAACAGAAACAAATACTATATTCCAGGATTAAACCTTTGATGATGAAGCACGATAATGAGTTTATTTTCTTAAGAATATTGGTCTTTATCATATTTTATTCATTGATTAAATAAGGCCATGTAACAAAGAAAGACAGTATGAATACGAATTAAAAACAGTTTTTACAAATAGGTCCTTTAAATGATGACACATATCCATCATAAGAACTGAACTTGGCCACACCTCAGCAACCCCCTCACTTCCCCCGACGCAGGAACACCTAATATGCATACATGATACATAAACAAGTGCGTATGTACATACAAACGTAGATACAAATGTGAGTTTGTGTATATATATCGCGTTAATTATCCTGTACACTTGCAGTGAAGTTTAAAACAAAATGATAATAGGCAACCAGGGGTGGGTGTGAGAACCCAAATGTATGGCTAATTCTTAGTTTCTTACACCATAAAAGGTCAACAAAATCTACACATCCTGTATTCGCACGAACTGCAGAATATTATTGAGTTTAAAAAACTTAAACTAAGGCCTATCAAATGGGTTATACTATCAACTTCAAACCCCAATCAGCTCAAAAACCCAAAACCATGCAATACAGTTACCAAAAATAAACATCAAATAACAAAAATACACATAAAAAATTCAAACAATATAGTCACAAATATCATCAATTCTATTATGTAAAAATATAAAAAATAAAAAAAAGGGGAAATGAACCTGGTTGAGAGAAGGGCGAGAACGAGCATAGCAGGGACGAACTTGACAGTCAGGGCCTTCTCTAGAAACTTCCACGCGATGGGCACGTGATTATCCCAGCAGATGTGGGAGACAAGGAGGTGAGCCAGGTCGATTGAAGGCAAAGAAACCCCAGCCGAGTTAAGGCTAGAACTGAGCTGAACCGCCCAGAGAAGTGGGTCACTGTTCTTGTCCTGAGCAGACTTAGTCTGCTCCAGCACCGTCTCCCATACCGGACTCGCTGCCTGTACGGGAACCGCCATGCCAGCTGTCCCTGTAACTGCCAACGCAAGGTGGTGCTCCAATGGAGCTTGATTATGCAGTTATGCTAGTATTTACAGTGGACTCAGTCGAGTAGAGAGTTGAGTTGAGGACCCTTTGTCATTGTTTTCTCTACCCTCGGGTTGGGACCAAGATTATGTGGACACCCTGTAGAGAAAGAAAATACAAATGGGTGAAAATTAAGGAGAATGAATTTTACAAAAAAAAAATTAACGTAAGTTAAATGGGAATAATGAATAAAAAATTATCCTAACCACAAGATTAAACGAGATACAAAACGCAATATAATATAATAACTAATTGATAATATTTTTGTATTTTTTAATTATTTGAAATCAAAATTTATTTAATAAAATTCTAACTATATTTTCTTATTACTAAAAAAACTATTATGTTATGCTTTTTATTATTATTTCATATTAATATTTCATTTATCTAAAAACTAAAAGATTTTTTAATTTTGATGATGTAATTTTGTAAAAAAAAAATTATTCTATATCTTTATAATTATTTAAAATAATTTCATTTTACGAGAAAAATATTGGATCTCGGAGTAAAGTCGTAGATTATTTATTTTTCAATTTAGTAAAATTAAAAAAATGTAAATTAGAAAGTTTTTAAAATTGTGGAATTTTTAAAAAAAATTTATTATTCAATTTATCAATTTATTTACTTGTTATTCTTATTTTTTAAAATAATTTGATAAATTTAATGCATAAAATAAAAATTAAATAAACAAAAAAATGGGCCAAGGTGTCAATATATATTTAAAAGATTTTATTCAATTCGGAGCACATTAGGCGGGCCCAAGGTTTCAAAATTGGCCAAGCTGGAAGGGGCCTACTTTCCTTTGGACCTTTTTTTAATTATAAAACGGCGCCGTTTCATTTACCTATAAAACAGTTGAAGAAACCCATCGTAACATGTTGGACTGGCTTCACCGAGCACGAAAATTGAAGCAAAGATTCAACGCAAAAATAAGTGACAAAAGGTGGGCAAAAGACTTAAAAAAAAAAATGTACTGGGAAATCATCATTTGACCCTGTAAACTATCCATTGGACTTGCGCTAATGACAAAACAAAAACTGATCAATGCAGTAGACATGATTGGGGATCTCGTCATATATTGTTCATAATGCATCTCAAACATTGTAGAGGCTCTGTTTGATCCTGTTGTTCAAGGACATGTCTCTTGTAATTGCAGCCATTTACATTATGAATTCAAAATTTATTACTGGTTTTCCATTGGTAAAAGTCAAATGCCTCCAATAGCATCTCTCTCTCTCTCTATATATATATATATTGGCTGCTGATTTACATTTTTAATCATATTCTAAAATCAAATGCATATCATCGGAGATGAAGGCAAAAAAGTAATAAAAAAAGAGTTAAATAATAATTTCAAAAGAGAAGAGAGAACAAAAGTAATAATTGGATGGGACCGATCATTGTATAATAAGAAAGGTAACAAATTTTAAAAGGCCATAGCCCGCTCTAGCTTCGTCTCTTTATATTATCAAATGCATTGACATTTATGTAATTAATAATTATGTATACTCAGATGAATATGTACCTTCATACACATGCACACACACATACATATATATATATATGTTAACTATAGGTATGAAGAAAAGGTGAAACCTTAAAAAAATTGGAGGTATAGAAATCATCTTTAAAATATTTAATATTCAATTGTTCAAATTTAGTTGAATGTTGACAGTTTCACCTAAATGCCTGAAAAAAAAAAAGAAAAAAAACTACTTTATACATGAAATGTTCTTTCTGGAGGATAACCTTGGTAGAAAAACATTCCCATAATTATCAATGAAGTAATTCAAGTTTACAGCATCTTACATTATGCTGCAAGCATTAACGTTATCATTACGAAATGAGTGAAAAACAGAGTTGCCTATCGGAGGTTCCTTCTTCTCATAGAAGTTATATGGATATGGCCACGGCGGCTTTGTTATCCGGTAAGCTGGTGAGTAGGGATAAACTAGTGGATACTGTCCATACCTATATGATGGCGGTGGAAAAGGTGGTGGTGGAGGTGGCAGCCTTGCACATCCTGGCCGTGGTCCTCCAAAATTGCCAAAAAATTCTTGGTTCAACAGTACTCTTATTGCCAAACCACCCAGCAAAGCCGTGTTTCTTCTTTTTCATGCCAGATTGTGGGTGGTGCCAAGAAAGTTTGCCTTAGGCCCCGTCTGGTATAGGACCCTTAACTTCATTATGGACAGCTTGGTCATGATTGTCCTTACCCTTGTCATGATCATTAGATTCATCAGTAAAAGAACAACTATTGCCTTGATCTAGCATTTCGTTTTGAATCTCGGGGTTCTTCTCATAGGCGTAAAGCTCTGCTTTTTTGCCAACTTTTTTCTGATATCGTCTGGATGAATATAGAGGTTTGGACAATGCCCCGAACGCTCACCAGCCCATTTTTGGTAACTATGTCGATAGCATACACGCCTAGGTGACAAAATCAAACGAGAAAAAAAAAATCAGAAAGTATTTTAAAAAGTAGTGGTATTTTTAGGACTCAAAATATACTATTAACATTCTTTCATGGAGGGAACATACCATTGATTTTCTGCAACTTTTTCTTCACTGTCATGGGACATGCTGTACAACAATGGAAATTCACTTTCAGAATACAAGTCTGCAAAGAAATTAAAAATAGGTCATGAAAAGGAAATTGTAGGTATTAAACATGTAAAAAAGAAGGCAAATGCATACTGGGACATTCAAACCATCTCCCATTGGAACGCAGAGAACCTTGGCAAAACGGTAGAAAAATGACTGATGGGATTAGAGGAAATGAACGTTCTAAGAAGGGAGTTACAAGAGGAGTAATGTAGTTATGTGTGCCTTTGAAGTGTGTTACTGGCTATTTAAAAGAAATTTTCAATTTTTTTCTTTCTTTTTGGCAAGAAAATCTTGATGATTCACTCTGCTTGAAGTGGAAATAATTAAGCCTAAACGTTATTTTACAATACAAAAGATTTTGATTTCCGTAAATAATGAAAGAGATTAAGAGATTTTACGTTTTCAAAACAATGGAGGAACTGTTTTAGAAAATAAGGCAACTAACATCCCATTTCGAGAAACAAAAAATGAACATTTAAATCAGGTTTGATTGCCTTTGAATATGATCATTTCTAGTGTACAAATGCAAAAGAGTTTCCAAATCGAAATTGGTGATCATAGAAAATTAAGAATGGTAATAACTACTAGTAATAAACAAGTATATCTTCTGAAAAAAAAATTGTAGGACCTTTCTCACTCTGCAACATTTACATATTCCACATAAAACTTGCTGTACCTTTATTTATTTATTTTTTGGTTAAAACAGCACAAAATAACTTTTAAGAACTTCATATCATTGTAGGTCACCAACATCCTTGCTGTACAAACATTGCACAGCCTATATTTCATATTTCATCCTCAGGATTCGTACTCAACAATCCACATTTCACAGCATCATAACTGGCTACCAGAATTATACACAAGTATTTGACAAGGAAATTTGCCTTTAGAAAATAAAATTTGTTGATACACAAACCAACATCAATTTGTCTTACATTAATGCAAAGAGGGGTCGGTCTTCATTAACTTGTCACTATCTTTACTGAATTCAGAAACTATTTGAAGCAAAAGTATCTAAATCAGATGTTCATAAAAGTACATTGAATTTGTCAATAAATGCTTTTCAGCCTCCCCGAGCTTCTCTTCTTGTGGCATCATGAAGCAGTTCAATGTCAACTCCATCAGGAGGTAGCTGGACGTATCTCACAACCGAGCCTCTAATAAAACAGTTCCTCACTGAAAGCTGTAAACAAACAGAAACTCGTCAATATAGCCAGTCAATTTTGAAAAGAGAAAAACAAAAATACAGACATAACACAAGCAGCCATATCAAGCCAAAGGTTGTGAAGAGATTGAAAAGTAGTTCAGATTGAGATGGTCAATGTTCAACAAAGCCAAACCAAGAAACATGCTATAGGCATGGGATAACAGGACATTACAACCTTTATGATACTTTCAGGATAACTTCAATAACCAGCAGGGAAAAGCATGTCATGGTACTTAAGATGAATTTAAATAAAAGAAAAACAAGAACAGAAAAACTGACAGCATATTAGGAGCGGATGAAGGGACCAACTTTATGCAAAGTTAAGAAATCCCAGTCAGCAGTAATCAAGTGTTTCAATGACCTACCAGTTTTTGACTGAAAAATTACTTATCATTCAAGCATAAAAACATTTTGACTTCCCAAAGCTCATAAAAGATGACCAAATATAAATTACAAACTAAAACTAGGACTTCCACAACGAATTTGCATATATGAGTATCACTCAAACAGTTCATTCATATGTCCAGCAGCCAAACTCAATTAAAAGCAAGCAATCATTAACAGTCAACATGAAATGAATTCTCGCAGATGTAAGCCAAAAGAAAACAAAATTTCAAAACAAATTTATAAAGAAAAAGGGGCAGGCAAAAAACTAGCAAAACCCAAATCACAAATGACCAGCAGATTCGCATGATGTTTGAGACACTCCAAGATCACTGCACCAATGGCATACTCTTAATGAGGTAAATGGTAACAGGTTTAAAAGTAAATCGCCTTTGCTTGAATAGGTGTTCCTGCCTGCCTCTTCTTAGAAACATAACTTACTATACAGCTTTTAAAGTTGAGCTGAATCCAATGCCAATGATTAGGATGAAATTCTTTCAGGTAATGCATAATACTGGGAATGTACATCCTGTTTCAATAATCCTATGTGCCAAATGCAAGACCATGTAACATCATGCTAACATTGATAAGGAATATTCTTTAGTACAAAACACAATGTTCCTGAATCCACTTTTCTGACTGTTACTCTATAACCCTGGGTATAAAATAGGAAAACCATACTCCCATTAAACTAAACTTCAAAATTTTCATCTACAGATAAAACCAAGAGGATAAATTTGTCATTCACATAGCACAAGGCAGAGAAATTGTCACTCGTGCAAAGTAAAATAGTAAAGAAAGGTAGACTATAACAGAAGTAAATTTAATCAAAGGTAAAGGAGAGTGCACATTTAAGATGCAAAGAAGAAATGAAGAAGAACGATTACTAAACTAAGATGAGAAGTTTTTTGGACTTTGGGCTGCGGAAAAAAGAAAACTTTATTGAACCCATCACTTCTATTGGAGAAGTAAAACCATGGGGAATACTAGTTAACAGATATTTTACGGAGTAGCTACATTGGAAAAACATACAGTGGTAGATATTCAGTATAAAATCGGTTAGAAAAGAGAAAATCTAAATAAACAATCTGCAAGGGAAGTCAGCGCGTATTTAAAAAAAAAAAATTATAAGCCCTAAATTCAGCTTCCTTCATCTCATGTTTACCCAGAAAAAGAAAAAGGGCCTATTGGAGTGAAAGAAAAAGAAGGGGCTCAGAAGACCCAATTCATTTCTTCTTAAACTTAAAAAAAAAAAAACCTCTAACTTTAAAGTAATTCCTTGACAAACCCCTATGGTAATAAGAAAATGAAGGGGGAGATCAATTTGCAGAGGGAAGGAAAAAGAAACAAACAGAAAAAAGGGGGGGGGGGATACCATGTGAGGATACTTGTCTTGATCGACAACCCTAGTATTCTCGAGCTTGATATTGAGGTATTGATCAACGGAGTGAAGGGTTCCTCTGATTGCCAAGTCATTCTTCAGCTCCACCGTCACCTCCCTTCCCACCAAGTCCTTGAAATACGAAAAGAACAACTGCAATCCCCATCGAAAAAAAATAATTTAAAAAAAAATCAAAGGAAACCCCATTGGAGAATGCATAGGGGAAAATAGTGACGAACTCAATCGAACTAAAAAGAAAAAAAGGATTTTGGCGGCCGGAAAACAAAAGAAAACTTATTTATAAGAAAAGGTGGAACAGAAAATTATAAGATTACCATGATTTAGATTCCTCTACCCAGAGAGGAGGGAGATTTTCTGGGTTTCGGTGCGATGGAACTCAAAATTTGATGTCGCGCAGTCTGTCTGAATCTGAGGTTGTTGAGCGCGGAGTTGCAAAACTTAAACCAATGATGATATGACCTCCTTTCTTTCAGGACTAATTAATATTAGGTTTGTCCCTTGTTTGAGCTTACCACTAACTTTTCATTGGCTTGCGACGGTGAAGGCCGCTTCCCACTTTGATTTGGGCCATGAAGCACCGTCAGCACTCCCTATGGGCTATGGTCTTATAATATAACCGTTCTGTTCCAACCTCAGCTCAATAACTCATCCGATATGCCAATACCATTCCCTTCTGTCACCAGCAAATCAAAGATACAATACGGAATCACTTCACTCGCGATTTTTGAAGCTTTTATAATTGCAAATTGCAGAAAATGAAATGGACATGTAAGAGTAAATGGAATTTGGTAAATACTTGATGTGTGTTACATTAATTGCTGACTCAAAATGTTTCTGGGACGCCAATCCTCAACGCACACTAATCAGTAATCAGAGTAATACCTGCTACCACTACGTCAAAAGGTAATATATGAAAAACTACAATTTAGGGAAACATTTCTCATCACAAAGCAAACAAATGGACACCAAATGAACAACTACATTTACATCTCTTACAAATACCAAAGATTATAACACTGGAAAATTTTTTTTTCCAAATCCTATATATTTTCTTCCTTTTTTTTCATTCGTCTTTTTTTTTTTTTAAACTAAAAAGGAAACTGTGGCCAGCTGCTACTATAGCCGTTGCTTCACCCGCCTACCGTTTGCATCACTTCCATCGATGATGGCTTCATTCCCATGTCTGCATACAATCACTGAGTGCTCGTTCACTCTAGCTACATACTCCAACAGCTCAGTCAAGACAGATGGGCAACTTTCCTTCAAGTACTCAAAACCATCAGTTTGCATTACAGCTGAAAAAAAAAAAGGTTCAGTGAAGAAACTTTGATAAGAAAAACCACACACAATTGACATTTATCTAACATAAGAGGAACTTTGAATGAAACCAGAATGCTGAAAATTGGATAAATCTTGTAAAACTTAAAAACTTAAAAATTGGAAAAGCCACAATGGCATAAACCAGAATGCAATATGCAGTCGTATCACCGACTGAAATCCCAAATGAGAAATTCAGGATAGTTGTACGAAGGGTGAAAAATCAAGACAACCCATAATAAAAGCTTAAAACTTACCCAAAGCTTTCGTTGTGTTTGATTGAAAGAAGAGTGATTGCATAATATCATGCGGGCTAAGAAACAATCGACTAAATGGAACTTCTATGCAGGTCCAGCTGTGACTGCATTTGGCAGTGACATTTATGACCCAAAATAATACAATAAGACATATCTTAATAAATGTCAAACCTATTTACTTTCCAACCAACTCCTCTGTGGCTGAAAAACAAGAGCCCAGAATTAAAGAGTTACAAGATGACTTGCTATGCTTCTACCTAAAAGCAATTCTTTTCTTAACACCAACTTGGTTGCCTGCAGTCAGCAGTCCAATTTTCAATGATTTCCAGTTTAAGAAACAGAGAACCTTGGTCCAACTGATAATTAGCATAATCAATTACATTTTTCCTACTAAAATAATATTTATACCATAGGAAGCCCTGATGCAACATTGATGTAAATATCAAAATAAAAAGAGACTCACCTCTTAGATTTTCTGGCATTGCAACAAACTTGAGACACACAGCTTTAAGCTGGAAACAATGGTGCTGCTCAGCCAAGGCTAATGTAGTTGCCACGGTGTTAATGGCAACATCCTCACAAAGACTGGCTTCACAGAGTAATCGCAGTCTATCCAGTCCATACCTATCTGCAGCTGCAAGCAGATGCTGAAACATCAATGTAGAAGCCCATTTTGAGTTGAAACCAGTGAGCTCTTGCAGGTCAGGTAGAGAATCCCAGTATATAAAGTGAAGCAGGGCCTGCAAAGTGCAAAAGAGGGCATAGAGACTATACTGTATCAGTAATCAGTACTACAGATAGCATATTTATTAATAATTAATTTGCTTTAGCTTGACAAGAAAATGATGAAAGACTTCAAATAAGGCATGAATATCATGATTTTTAGAAATGTAAGAAAATGCATATTCCTGAGTTAAGTATTATCAGGTACAACCATTGACCAACCGCATGTGTGTTACATGAAGCAATTAACTACAAGATTAAGACAGTGCATGCCACGATTCTGACTTCAAAAACATGGCATTAGCCACCCCAGCATATAGTTTGTATTGAGAAGTTTCCAATAACTAATTATTGACACCAGGCATGCTATCAATGACAAGACATCATGCATCCGAGGCAAGTGCAAGCTATCCATGGCAAGTTGACTCCACGCATCCATCACTGATGCATTATCATGGTCAAGTAGTAGCATGAGTTTTTGTCCAACATAAGAAGAGGAGGTATTTTACTGAACCTTGAAAACCGGAGCTTCCATATCTTCAACTTTTATTTGCTTTGTATTCTGATCCTTCATTGGACCAAAAAGTTGTGCCCTAAACACAGGTGAACGTGCAGCAAGTACCAACTTGTGGGCGGGAAAGACTTCCCCATCAACTTCAAAGCTTACATCAGTTCCCTTTCCACTTTTTAGTAGTTGTCCAAAATGAAGACCAATGTTTGAAGGTGGAACAGCTATTGAATAGATTTTAGGACCCTCTGTATGTGACTTAACAACACCAACACTACAGTGAACAGAGAGGCAATTGTCTTTGAGGTAGTCTGATTGCTCCAATAGAGTTCTTTTGAAAAATCGTTTATATCCCCTGCAGCAAATCATTTATACTTTATATACACCACGTGAAATGAGGGAGACAAATAAAATAAGCTTCTTATTTTTGTTCATTTTTCAGAGGAAGACTAGAGAAGGAGTCAAACCCTGGAACTTGACAAATCCCCCAACAAAAGCATTGGGTGCTAAGAAACTACAGGCCAAGTGGCTAAGGCTAAGCCCAAATTCTGATATATCGCAACTCACATATGTCTTAATAACATTTATCGTCTAGTTAGATAAGGTTAGACATCATGAACAATCAGAGGAGTAAAGTAATCAAGAGCTACATGCCATGGAATTATTCAATTAGGCTAGCAATATGTTGTTGCACATGTCTTTAGTCAATCATGCCTGACTTAATTGTAACCAAATGCTTTATGATGACACAAAAAAATTAAACAGGATGCAGTAAATTGAAACTGTATGGATTGACATAGAGCACAACAGAAACTGGATACAAGCATAGCTTCAAAAAAAACATCTACATGAACAATCAAGCAGAGGCAATATGCAAAATATATATATAAAAAAAAAAAAAAACCTTAAACAATTCAACATTTAGTAACAAATTTTAATAAAAAATAACTTTTATAGACATGCAAAGCTCAAAAAAAAAAAAAGCATAAATATGATCCAATAATTGAAATTTTCTTTCTTCATACTAATCCAAACAACCTCTCCTCAGAATCATACACATAATTTTTAAATATTACGTTTCTTTCAAAATAATTCAAAATTCACAGGTCATAGAATCTTAATGAGACGAGGAGAAGGAAAGAAAAAACAAAATAATAATACTAATAAAGAAATAAAAAATTCTAATAATAGAAATAAAGGTTAGAAAATAACTGAGCTGGTAAACAAGTACTGAGAAAAAATAATGCATTTGAATGTAGCTATGTACCACAGAACAGTGGCTAATAACTTCTAGTGCAATAACCAATTTTAGCATAATTCTATTGCCATTATGTTCTAACAACTACCCCAAATTCTTTTAATGCCAAAATGTATGTCACCAGAAAGAAGGTTATTCCACCAAATTTCCCCAATTATATTGCTATTTTATGCACTATTTAGGTAACAAACTTGTTATGCAAACATCCCAGCCCCCTAAGAACCAACATAAAGCTCAATAATTCAACCCGAAAAAGAAACAGGATCCAGCCCTTAAACAACAAAGTCAAACTGCAAATTACAAATTACAACACAAGAAACAGAACCAGCCCATTATTTAGTTCTTGCTATCTAGCAAGATACTTAAAACCCCAATAAAAATCACGATGAACGCATCAAACCCCGAAACCCACCAAAACTTCAATCAAAGAAAATTCGCTATTGTAAAACCCAAAAAAAAAAAAAAAAACCCGTAATTCCAATCAAAATAGCCAAATCAGAGACCAGTCCAATAAAAAAACAAAAAAAAGTTACCACATGCTGCCGCGATACTTAAGCGTATAAGGCCCACTCTCAAGCGTCCTCCCAAAATGGCTATGCACCTTATGCCTTTCTTTCCCGCTCTGATCCAAAAGTGTAAGCTCAAAAAGCGCCCTAACGTCGGTTCCCTCGCTCGCCAAAGCAATGAACAACGAAACGTAGGCGGCATTATCTTCTGCGCTCTTCCCATCGGGATAAAAATAGATCGCCCACAAATATCCTCCCACCAAGAACGTGTCGGAAGCTATGTATTTGCCGATCCCCAAACCTTTCGACAGCGAATACCCCGTGATCTTGAACTGGTGAGAGCCGTTCACCGTCTCCGTCACCGACGTCGACGACGTGGTGCTGCAGACGGAGGAGGCCGGCGACGAGGATGGCTTCGATGTTTCCCGTAGAACCCTCCCCATGTGCCCTACAAGAAAACTCTATTGTAATTTCCTTAACCTGAAATTGGGGCTTCAAAACTTTCTTCCGTGTTAAATTGAAAAGGATTGTCTAGGGAGAAGGGAGGGTTTCTTTGAAAAAACTTACAGGTTCTTTCTTTCCTTCTTTTTTTTTTTCCCCGTCTCGGATGGGTGAATTTTCTAGGGTTTCGGAGCGAGAAAGGGCGAAGGGGAGAATGATCGAAGATGATGACTTTATTGGCATAATATACGTAATAATAATGAATTTCATTTTATCAAGTAAATTAAACAAACTTTTTTCTCTTTTATGAGTGAGAGAATTATTGGAGGTAAAGCGATAAAGCGTTTTCCTGATGATGGATTATGGGTTCCGACGCCACTCGCTTTTTGGACGATGATAGCAGAAAGAGATAGCTGTCCCTTAATGGGCATTTTAGTAATTTCATAATCGTATTTTTTGTTGAACAAGGACCGAAGAATCTTCCCTTTGTTAAAGACTCCCGTTATTTTTAATGATAATTACGTATGATTATTGTTAGCTCCCTAAATTATTTTTAAAGATAACTGATAAGTACCTTTGATTATTACGTGTATCTTTTGACGCTCTTATCCGTTTAATCTAGCATTATATAGCTATAAATATATTGTAATATAGGCTTATCATTTTCAAAGTTAATTGAAATTGTATTATACAATTAAGTTGGTCATTATCATTCAATTAGGCCATTAGCCTTTTTTTTTTTTGGTATTTCGTTGGGTTTTTCTTTAAAAAAACATATAAAAAAAATAGAAGGACGTAGAAGAGGAGGGAGAAAGAAAGGGAAAGGATAGTTTTTGACGAATTTAGATCTATCTGCATCAAATTAGACAGATTGATATCAATTTTAATTCATACTAAATCAATTAATTAATATGGGAGACCTCTTTTTCTTTTTTCTTCCTTTTTCTTTTCGTTTGATTTTTCTTTCTCCCTTTTAATTGTACCCTTTCTTTTTTTTTATTATAAATTTAAAAGAAAATACCTTTTTTATTTTTGAAAAAAATGTTTTCAATATTTTTGTAATTTTATAATATTTTCAGATTTTTTTAAAATTATTGAATTTTGTTTTATAAAAAAAAATTTTAATTTTTTTTTTACTTTTAATAAATATTTCATATTAAATTTTGAATTTTAAAAAATCCATATTTAAAATTTTTATTTGAATTTATTGTATGTTTTAATTTTAACTTTCTATTTGATTTTTATATTTTTTTAATTTTTGAAACTTTTAAATTCTCTTCATTTTTATTTACGAATATTTTTTTAAAACTTTTTCTTTCATATTAATATAGAAATATGTCCACTAATGATATGATTTTTTCACTACATATCATAATTTTATTATATATTAATATCTCAAATACAAATTGATTAATGATGTTAATTTACAATATCAATGTATTTGATCAAATAAAAATTTAAATATCTAATTATAAATTTTAATTATTCAACTATCAAACTGAAAAAAATGATATATTACAGAGATCAAACTAGTATTTAACCCTTTAAATTATTTATACTAATTTTAATTTTTAAATAAGTGCATAAACCAATAAACAACTAAAACGTTTGTGATTTTATTATTCAGTTATGAAAATAATAAATTAATAATAAATAATTCACAAATAAAATTTCAATTAGTGCTATATATACATATATTTTAAATACACGTGGTAACTCATTAATTTATATAAATATTTTTATTTTAAGTTACCAATATTATTATTGTTATGTATGAAAACAATTGACAAAACTAAAACATTATGAGAACACTTTGTAATTTGAGAAATTATTAAATATATTGATAATAAAATTTTTTATTATAAATGAGATTAAAATTATGACATATATTTTTTTAATGTATATTTTAAACATAAAAAAATTAATTTAAAATATATAAAATATATATTATTATTTAAACACCACTTATAAAATTTAAAATTTTAATAATTTATATTTAAAAAAAAAAGGGCTATCATATGTCTGGCTTTAAAAAGATAACAAAAGTCCTAATTAAACAAAGTAACAAAGTCACAGCTGGCAATAACAAGTTTTCTTTTTTTAAAGGTCAGAAATCAACGGTCGATGTGATATAATCACAACAAGTCAGCCAGATGATCTCACTTTTCTTCAAACAATGGATTTTTATCACGGGTAGCTTCCAGTGTATTCCATCACACGCTTTTAACCTTTGCAATAAAAAATTCATTGCTGGAGTATGTCTGTCATTACACTCGTACATTTCAATCGGACGGTCATAAATAAAAACAAAAGGAATCCGACACTGGAAAGAATCCAAGATTAAAAAACAGCGGCACTTTTTGTTGTGTTTTTTGTAAGTGGATTCTCAAGGCAGCGACTGCCACAGATGCCAAACCTAGAGAAATCCCTCAATCCTAACAATTGGATAACATAAATCTAGATTTCCTATCCTAAAATTTTTTATTCTTCTTATTACTACTGAAAAAAGGACTTAAATTGGGAGGAAAATCCAGGATTTTGAGGTCCAGATATGGACAAGTCTTTGGTTCTGCGACAAAAGGGTCACAAATAAAGGGAGGATAGAATTTTGGGAATTTGAGAACTGGGTTTCTCTCCATAAAAAAAAATGACGAAGCTTTGCTTGATGGCTTCTCATGGGTACCCTCCGGGCCCGGGGCTTGTTTTTAACCAAGAACAGGGCGTTAGCAGGATGATCAAGGTAATTGTTTTTGGGCTGTTTTCCATGGTTTTGATGATTTGGGTTTTTGAGATATGTTGTTATTTCCATTGGGCTTCTCCTTTTCTTTTTGTTAATTCTTTTTGTTTAGTTATTTGGGTAATTCTCAGTCATTTTAACATTGGCATTTTCGAGTTATTGGATTTTTCTGTGTCTCACCGAAGTCTGATAGAGCTTTATTTAAAAATTTTGCCTGCGTATGTATGTTTATATGATGAGTTAGAAATTATTAAGATTTGCTCTATCAGTTATTTGCAACGATTTTTTTCTTATATTGCTACTTATAGTTTTGTTTTTGGATCTTTATCTCTCTCTAGTTCTAAATGTTTTTGTAAAAATCGAAGGGTTGGTTTTTTAATTAATGGATGCCTGTTGTTTTGACCAAAGCAGGATTGTCAATCCTACTTGCCAAGTCAGCTAGTGAAACAAGACAAAGTACAAACAGGTTCCTTTGATCTGAAGTGCAACCGATTCCAGGAGCAGCCAAAACCAGTTAATGCGCTGTGTGAGCCTAAACTGATTGTTGATGTCGATCCAACACCACAAAGGCCTATGGTTATTGATAAACCAGGTCTGCAACTTGTTGCCTTCTTTGTTGTATAGACTAGTTATTTGTTTTGCTATGTTCTTAAGGAAAAGAGATCTAAACCAATTCTTGTTCTTAGAGTCTATAAAAATTTTGTATAATTCTTAAAACATCATAAAAAAATGTGTTTATGGTATGAAGTTGAATTAACATGCTAATTAAAATTTTTGTTTCTCCTCGTGAGAGCTTTTATATTTTAATTGAGATGTAAACTCAAATTTTGGCATGATGCCCTTTTGCCATCCCCCTCCGCCACCATCAGTTGAATGAAAAAAGCTCTAGCATAATTATGAAAGGTGATTTTTGAAGTGAAAGGAAGCGTTAGGAGCTATTAGGTGCAACATTAAGTAGCCCATGAGAAAGCAGAAAACAATTTTGTTGGTGACTCTAGGTCAGATACATTTATTGCGATGTCCTTTCCTTTTTTATTTCTGCTTAACACCTCTCTGGTAGTCATTGCAGAATGCTTACGGTCAACCTGTTTTATTCACAGATGCTTACCAAGATACAGCACTCTTTAGCTTTGGGATAGCTGAAAAGTGCATGAGACATGAAAAAATCTTGAAGTTTCTTATGTCTGGATCAAATAAAGTGGAGAAAGGGGAACTTGATTTATCTTTGTTATCTGATTTGATTCAACCATTGATGTTTGGTGTGCATCAGCAGCCTTATGCTTCTTCTCTAATTTATCCAAGTGGCAAAATTGATACCCCCAAGCCTCTTCCAGACTTTTTAGGAGAGATGTTGTGCCATTCAAAAATTACAGTTAATCCAGATGGTCGAGTTGTACTTACAAGTAGCGGAACTGAGATGAAAGACATCCTTTCAATCGTTGCTGAATTTTACTTATCAAGTAACTCAACTAAGTGGAGAAAGCAGTTGCCACTGGTTCCACACTTCAACAGGTATGGATACTAACACCTGTTTGATCTAAGTTAATTGAAAACTATGAGTACAAACAAGCAAGTCTTGTTATGAATGCACCATATTGTGGTATTTTGACTATTATTGAAAGGTAAACCTAGAATGAAAATTTACTGTTGTCATCATTTGTATTTATAGTGTAACTACCTGATGATTTGAAATGGTTAAGTTCATCTATACTATTATAAATCCCTTGACTGAGTTGGTGTCACTAGTCAAGTGATACCAACTCAGTTGAGGAATTGACATAAAAGACCAATTAAATATATGTATTAATAAAGTTAAAATAATAGGGAAAGAATCCAAATTTTAAAACCCACTACTTCCTGTTTTTTCTCTATTTTAACATGTACATACAGTTATTCTTTTTTTTTTCATTCTTATACATTTAAAGATAATTATAATTTTTTTTTCTTTCTATTCTTTTAATATTCATCTAAATGATCATTTTTTTTTTTTTATTTCACCCACGTGGTGGATGTGCATAGGGCTAGTTTGAATTGTGCTTTTGGATTGCAGTTAACTAAATTTGTTGCTATTGTTCAATCTTATCGGAATTTAAAATAAAAAGTAGATTTCAATGTTGTTCGGAGGGCATCTGACCCTAAAGTCTTCTGATTAAACAGGACTCAGAGCTACGAAGCAAATGCGAGTACTAACCTCTCTTCTCCACAGTTTGGTGTTGCAAGTATTGCACCTTCAAAGAGGTATACGACTGATCATATGTTTCAAGAATGTTTCATTGTGTCCTTATTTTTCAATCCCGTTGCCCCTGCCAAAATTTTGCTATATGATGTAGTGGAAACTGTCAACTTGAAATGATTGGGTTTATCTTGTTTTGGGATCTAGAAATCTAGGCCTAGAATTGCTAGGACAGTGGGATAATGACTTGTGAGTTGTGACTCTTCATTTATGTTAATTGCATTTAAGCCCATAGCAATGGCATGAACGTACGAAAATATGTATCAACAGAAACTGAAATTATGATAGAGTGAGAAACAAAAAAGATCATGGAAACTAAAATGATCTACCAGATATGCTCAAAATGGCAGGTCTGACCTACATGTTTAATTAGGTATCTTCCAACGTGGCTATTGTCCACTGGATATGGGACTGAAATATTTTGTTCAATGTGTTTTTATTTCTCCTATTTTTATGCAACTCATTTTTGACAGTCCTGAGAAAATCAAGCTCAAACCATCACCAAAGAAGAAGACCTCTAAGAAGTTAGCCAGGGACAGAGATCTCTACAAAAGGAATTATTTCCATGCATGTGAGAGCCTTCTTTCCTTGATGGTTGATAAGAGACGGCATGGCAAAACAGCAATTCTTTCCCTGAAGAAATCTGGCCCTGAACTCCCTGAGCTCTTGACCCACTTCTCTGCTGGCATTGCTGGGACTGGTCTTGCTGTTCTTTTCTCTGTTATTTGTAAGGTGGCTTGTGGGAGAGTTCCATTTTGCACATCGAAACTCTTTAGCACTGGCCTTGGTTTTGGGCTAGTTTGGCTCTCATGGGCAGTTAATAGACTGAGGGAAACAGTAGTACATATCAGCAAGAACGCTAGCAAGTTGAGTATGAAGGAAGAGGAAATGATTAAGAGGGCGGAGAAAAGTGTTAATGAGATCTACTTCAGAGCTGCAATGTTGATGGCTGTAGCAGTTCTAAGGTTTGCATGAAATTCTTTAGAAAACTCATGTTCATAACAGTGTTAGCTGGTTGGATGTTCTAATCACCGGCTGAAAGTTAAGAATCAAGTATATCGAACTTGGACGTGGATATCTGAAGAGAGGGTGAGTTGAAGCATGATATTCGAAGAAGAGAACTTTGAATTTTATGCTATCCCTATGGTCTTGTTATGGCCTTTAGCACATATGAGCAGGACCTGGTCCTTTGGCAGCTTGTATACGTATAATAATCATTAAGTTGCAAATAAGAGGAGGGTTGTCACTCCCTGACGGGTAAAAATAAAGATACCTTTCATTTATAAAGCTACAATTTTGTCATAGAAGCTATTCTTAACTAGCATAATTGGTATTTGATTTACGCAGCGCAGTGAATAAATTACAAATGATAATGGGTCACCTAGGTTTTGGTAAGCTCATTGCTAAATAAGGCTTTGATAGATGTTTCCCTGAAAATACTCCTTTTTACAGAAAACTTTGTTTAAGAAAAGGAAAATTAACACAAAATAACAAAAATACACCTCCAAAGGAAATTATTGGTTATGCCGTCTAGGTACCAAGCTGCAAGCTTACGTGATACTGCAGCACTGTTCAACAGGACTGTTATTTTCAGATAACCTAAAAAATGCTGTTCAATTATGATTTTTGGATTGGAAAAGGGGGGAAAAATGCTGACTCCTCGTACACCGCCAGAAACTCAAAGAAAAATTCATCACTCTCTTTAGTAATTCTAGAACAAAAGATGTTACCAACTGATTGATCCATCTATTCTCCATTCTACAACCAACAAGATGTAGAAAATCATAAATAATCTAGAATAGCAACCTGTTAGCTCAATACTTTTGATACTACACCAGCACCAACCGTTCTACCTCCTTCCCTCAAGGCAAATCTTTGTCCTGTTACATTGATGGCAAGCAACAAATTAACACTTTCCTAGTTTCTAAGCTTTGAGACTTTAATAACTACAAAGAGAAAACTCTTCTTGTCATTGATAATATGCTATAATGGAACTTCCAATTAGCAATTTCTTAGATTTTTTTTGGGGGAAAAAGGGGAATACTGCAGCATACCTGCTTCAAGAGGCACAGGTGAGATCAGCTCGAAAGTTGCAGTTACATTGTCTCCTGGCAGAACCATCTTCACACTTTCAGGTAGTTCCACTCTTCCAGTTACATCTGCAGTCCTCAGATAAAATTGGGGCCTGTAATTTGATTCAAAGGCTGTATGACGTCCACCTTCATCCTTTGTGAGGACATATATCTCTGCCTCAAACTTCTTGTATGTCTTCAAGCTTCCAGGTTTGGTAATTACCTAAGCAATTGAAAGAGATCAGATGTTTCACTACATCCTTTTTTGAACATCATGCTCAACAAAACTTATTTCCATTTTTTTTTTTTTTCAAAAGCTAATAGAAAATATTACTGCAAAACTCTTTTCTCTCTTGTTCAACATAAAATATTCCGCACGAAAGATTTACAATGTTCTAGGCAACAATGGAAAATGTGACTTCAAAATTCAGATAAATCAATAGATTAGAGTTACTACAAAAAGTTCTATTTGTTGCTAGAGAACTTTGTGGATGTAAAGAAGCTTGTTTGGTGCCATTTACCATTCCTCGCTGCACATCCTCTCTTTTTAAGCCACGCAGAAGGAGTCCCACATTGTCACCAGCCTATTAGAGCATCCACACACATAAATATAGTTCAATACTAAATAAAGAAGAGCCTTAGCAGGGCAAAGTCTCTATAATAGCTCACTTACCTGTCCTTGATCCAAGATTTTCTTGAACATCTCAACCCCAGTAACTGTAGTCTTTAAGGGGGCACCCTGCACAAGAAAGCTCAATTTTAGAATTAACAGTTAAATGCATTTTATTAAAATAAATCAACATCACCCTTCATCAAACAATCCTTATCAGGCTGACTTAATCAGAATATGAATTCCAGAAATCATCAATCCAACAGATTTATCACAAGAAAATGCATGTAGAATTCATAGAAAATGACCTAAAAAATCAATTTACAAATATACCTGTATTAACCCCAAAATTTCAACTTCTTCACCAACTTTAATGGTCCCTTGTTCAACACGACCAGTTGCAACCGTTCCACGTCCCTTCAAGACACCAACCAATAACATCAGAGCTAAATTGAAATTTAACTCCAAAAATTCTGCTTCTGGCATGCAATAGAAACAAATTTTTAAGACATTTAACTCAGAAAAATTCGCCCATGCATGCAGTAGGAAGGAAAGTTTACTGAAATACAGAAGCAGACCAGACTATGATTACAATTCCAACTAAAGAAAATCCAAAACTATGTCCAAGTAATATGATTGCATTTAAAACGAAAAAGCTCACATTTTCAAGCATTCAGCTCCTCCACGCACTAACATGATTCATGAAATGGAAAAAAAGGTAAAGGACAATAATATCATAACCACAACTTAGTTACTTGACATTTAAAACAATCCATTAAAGGAATTTGGATGGCCAAAAGGAAGAAAAATCAAGACTGATGATAATCAAAGCGATAAAAAAAAGCTACTAAATGATATAGTAAAGCTCAATGTGAGGAAGTCAAACAAATAAATAAACAAGTACATTAAAAAGACAAATGCAAGGCTCTCTACCTGAATTGAGAAAACATCTTCAATTGGCATCAGGAAAGGCTTGTCAAGTTGGCGCACGGGGATCAGGAATGTACTGATCTACAGCTTCCATTAATTTCAAAATTGCATTTTTGCCTATTTCCTTGTTTGTACCCTGCAAAGCCGACAATGCTGATCCCTGAATGATAGGTATTTCATCCCCAGGAAACTTGTAGAAATTAAGAAGTTCTGTTGCAAAGATAAACTTATTTGAATTAGTTCAAATAAGCCACAACAATTAACAAACAAGAAATGACAGGTTGACAAAATAACTCAAAAGGGCTACCTACCACGAAGCTCCATTTCCACAAGCTCCAACAGCTCTGGATCGTCAACAGCATCAACTTTATTCAGGAAACAAACAAGTGAGGGCACACCAACCTGCAGAACAATACTTTTGTATAAATAATAAACCTTCCTCTAAAACCACAGACAAAACATCCCTTATCCATAACTTTCAATCAGCTATTAATAGTGGTATGATGGTATCCACCTGCCGGGCAAGCAGAATATGTTCCTTAGTCTGTGGCATGGGCCCATCAGGAGCAGATACAACCAGAATACCACCATCCATTTGGGCTGCGCCAGTGATCATATTCTGCAAAATATGATATAGTTAGGCCACTGTTCACAAGCTGTTTGATTGGTAAAGTCATGCCGTGTGTTAATAATAAAAAATGAGTCAATCATTCAAGATGGTTAATATCATTTAAATTAAATGTACTTAAGTTTGTGAAATTAGAGAAGACTAGCGCTATAAGTAATACTTAAGTTCTAATAAGAGAACAAATAGAATAAAGTCCAAAAAATAGTATGCTCCACACCCCCTACCCTCCAAAAGAAAACCCCAAAAAAGCCGAAAGCATTTATAGTTTCGTTTACAAAGTAAAATCGCATGTTTCTTTCTGTGAAAGCGTCATTATTCCTGTACACTATCTTATCATAAATCTTCCTCAAACTTCTACCTTAATCCTCTCTCAGTAACATCTCCAGCAAAAGACTCTGAAAACATAATTTCATTTACCATATTAAATTACCGACTTACTTTAACATAATCAGCATGTCCAGGGCAGTCCACATGTGCATAGTGACGTTTAACTGTCTCGTACTCAACATGAGCCTGCAAAATCAAATCAAGCGTGATAGCTTTGTGGGGAAAAAATCAAGAGAACAACTGCACTAAACCTCTCCATGCCCTAACAAACAACCACGCATAACATGGAGAACACAAAATTTACCAACCGTTGCAATTGTAATTCCTCTTTTTTTCTCCTCAGGGGCCTTGTCAATTTCATCAAAGGCAACAGCCTTAGCTTTCCCTTCTTCTGCCAGTACCTATTCACAAATACCCAACTTATCATCAGATCACTATAGTAAATTGTAATATTGAATTCAGAACTATTCGAAAGTGATATGTTTTGTGGAGAGAAACCATTAAGTATAATAACAAGCCAACCTTTGTGATTGCAGCAGTCAGTGTGGTCTTTCCATGATCAACATGCCCAATTGTTCCCACATTGACATGAGGTTTTCTGCAAAAGAAAATCACCATAGAAATAAAGAAAGAATTCCAACCATTAAAATGAAAACCCATTTCACCTATCGCTTCCGTTTATCGTTTTCTTCTCCTGTTTCAACCGATACCCCCCTAAACCTCACAAAAACCCAATCACTTTAGTCAAATAGGTAATCCCAAAAAGGGAAAGGAACGACCTTTTTCATTCTTAAAGTCACAAATTTTTTTTACCAACTAAACCCCCAAAAGAAACTAATATAAATAATCCCCATAGACAAAAAAAGGTTGAGAGTTGAAAGTATGAAAGAGCAAGAGATCTAATTTATTTAGCAGATGAAAGGAAGAGAACTGACGTGCGAGTGAAAGTAGCCATCGATCTCCACCAAGGGTTAGCATTAGCAGGAACAACCGCCTCATTTCCATAGAGAGAATCGGGGACAGAGAAATGGGAAGAAGAGATGGAGCCACGAAAGGACCAGTAAATTGGGGAAGAGAATGACAAAAGGCGCCTCGAATTAGGGTTTCGGAGCACAACGGCAGCCATTTTCATTCGTCCTTTTGCTTTGACCCGTTGTTAGAAAAACAAAGGGGTTTTTACGCACAGAGTGCCACTGGCGCCGGCTGACGGGATTTTGGGGAAGGGTTTTAGCTTTCAACCTTGTTCCCGAGTCGAGGGTTTTACAGTCAAAGCTTGTTTTTGTGTGAACTGATCCATTTAATCTGGTCTCCAAGCTGTTGTTTCACGGCCCAATACTCGCCCCACCACAAACCCAGATATCGTTGTTGCCCGGCCCGACACTAATCGCTCATTTCTTAAACCTAATCACTCTTACCAACATTTTTAAAGTTCAAAATTCAGCTATTAATATTATTAGATCTAGATAAAGTTTAGTTATACTTAACGGAACCGAGAAACATTATAACAAAAGCAAAGGCTGTCTGGAATCCAACAGGAAAAATTCTGTTTAAGAATTTCTCAAAATAATAATAATAATAATAAAGTCAAGATCTAACCTTTAGTTCGGATAGGAAGGAGATTTCCACTTCCCACAGTTCCAAATCTAGGTAACTTCCCTCGTGCTTATGTTAGGTATAGAACTGGTGTTTTTGTTCCGCCATTTGTTCACCTGCTTTTATACCAATGGAAAAGAATCAAACTAGTTGGCCCAAGGCTATGTGCGCGAAAATCTTTAAGGCAATCACTTTCGGTCCTGCTTTCAGTACAATTCGCCGTATCTCGATCCGGCAACAAATACCCTCACCTGCCAAACATGGTGAAAATCCATCGTTATAAAACTCTGATCCTCGTATAATCAAAATCAAACTGACATCTCCACAGCGATCCAAACCTACTAGTAAAGAAGGATCAGAAGTTCCCATCAGGTTTGACTATACCACCCAGACGAATGGCCAAGTACAACTTGCCTGGATGGCTCAACAGGCCAAAGCACCAGAGCCCTCGACTTATATGGTTCAATCAGGAAAGCTAATTGTCCCAGGTAATGGGCAAAACCAAGTCCAAATTGAACGACATCAAGCCAACAAGGAGGAAGGTGAAAAACAAACACAACATTACGACGATACATTTTCTGCATATATCTATGAAACAGAGAGAGGATCATGTCACATGATCAGGACCAAAGAGAGAATTGCCCAAAAGTGGTTGGACATGGTCATGGTGGTATTGGTAAAGATCATCACTTTTCGGATTACATCGACCAGAACTACCTCAAGCATCACGGATAGGAGTGATCGAGTCCTTCTTCAAGTGATTATAATTGACTTAAAAACAATTAATAAACTGGAGATTCTCTACACTTCTGCCTAAATGGCTTATTGATTTTGTTGTTTTGTGTGGTTTAATTTAATTAGTGGTTCATATCCGATGATTTTGGTCTTTGTCTTGCTATGCTGTAAAAGTTTCCAACCTGAGCAATATGGACATATGACTGTTGGGATCAATTTGAACCAGATATATTGAATTATTCCACCACATCTGTTTACCCCTAAACATCGTACTCTGCTTTTGCACTCTGTTTATTATTGATTTAAAATTTTACTCATGTTTAATTTTGAGTATGATATTGTAGTGGAATGGAAAACATTTGAGAATCAATTTATCATTAAGTTATCGTTAGTGGTATGCTCGCTGAATATAGATGTTTAAGATTTTAAAGAAGCAACAATAATTTCTATTAACTAACATGTTCACTCATGAGCTGAAAAAGTAGCATTCTTCCCTAGGCAATATGCATTCCCCCACATCGCATTCGTCGGAACTAATTGAACTAATCATTGTAGATATATCATAATATTATTTATATAAAAAATCAACTCACTTGAAAGTTTAAGATATTGTTAAGCAAATGCTAATTTTTTTTCCTTTTAATGAGTTTAAGAATACATTTTATTCATGCCAGTTGAAGAATGACACTCCTAATATAATTGAGAAATTACAATTGAAGGGGGAGGGGGGTAAACAATGAGTCAGTTGAATGGCATATTTGATATTCCTATTGTATGATGCATGAATTGACAGAATGGGCCACGAAATTCGACACCCCGAACGGCACAACAGTCTTGGATTTGTCCGTAATCCTCATGCCTTCGTCAGATCTTTTGAGTCTCTAACTCTATCTTGATCAAAACTGCATGAGTTAGGGCTCAACCAATTACGGTATTAACCTTTCTTATTCAAACCGCAGGCCTGAGCCTGGTCCTCCGGGCTTTGACCATTTCACAAGCCCCTTAATCATATCATTAGAATTAGAGTTCTTTTTTGTTCTTATATCTATCCCTCCTTCCTCAGCAATTCATTTTCTTTCCAAACTTACATGCGAAACAAAAATTCTTATAACGTATGGTTCAGCTATGCTATAACACTTTTGCAATTCTAAATCTCCCCGTTTTCCCCCTCGTATGTAAACTAAGCATACCTAATGTGATGTGATAGAATGGAACTTCCACTCCAAAGCCACCCAAATTGCACTGATATTTTTATGAAAGGGAACCATTTCGTTAAATAACGTCGGCAATAATATTGCATGGTATTGGTAGTCTGTAAGCAACAAACATTATTAAAGCTTTTATTGATTTCTACTAAAGGTGTGAGCCTGTTACAGGTCGTTGTTCAACTGGCGTTGCTTTTCCTACTAATAGAAATCCGAATCAAACTATTGTCTGGGAAAGATTTTGAATTAATATATAGCTAGCTACCATATCTTTTAGAGGATATATAACTTTTGGACTTTAATCAAACCCTCGATGCATGTTCTTATTTCTTCATGCATTATTGATATTTACCCCCCAAATCATAAAGAGAATATATTAAGGAATTACAAATTCGACATAAAATTATGTCAATTTCAGCCTTCAACAGTTTGTCACGTGAATACACCTCTCTATAAAAAGTTGGTTCATAAATGGAAGATAGACAACGATGTGCCTTGTGAGTTGTAATTAAAGACAAGATGGGGATGTTTTCATGTGCATGTTTATAGGCTTTTTCCAAAACCAGATCTGTTCTTCTTTCCCAGGAATCCAGTGTATATGACGATGGGTTGGTCTAAGCGAGCAGAGTTCATGCCAAGCTCTAATTAAAATAAGTTTTGACCTAAAACTATGACGCAGCTGCTGATCTGACTGCACGATTTTTTGCTCTCTTTCCATGGCTGAAACCTGAAAAAGTATCTAAATTACATAATTTTCTTTCTTTAAACGGCTTCAGTCCATAAATCCAACAAGATTTTTATGATTGTTAGGGGAGTGAGAACATGTTAATAAATTAGGGAAATTGTAAACATCCCTTCCCTGGAAAGGACCAAAAGAACCTAAAAAAACATGTAGGAGTGTTTTACTTTGATTAATATATGCCAATTGAAAAAAAAAAATTGTTAATTATTATTGGTATAATATTTACTTATATATATATATTGAAACTTGAAAGCCTGAAAAAAAAAAAGTCACATGATTGTACGAAGTTTTATGTGCATTTTTTTTATAATTAGAGGTAAAGTATTCTTAAATTTTTTATATTAGGATTTGGATATTTTGAATTTGACTTTTTGAACAGAAAAGAAACCATTGAGTCGAATGCTAATAAACAAGTATTCTTAATTTTTAAGTACAACTTGTAATTATAGTGTTGGCATTGGTTGCAGCCTAAATTATTTTTGAAGAAAACCATAATTTTTCCTGATATTATCACTAGAAGACTTAAGGGCGGATTTTGCCTTGCCACACCACATTTGCAGGTGTTTTTTCTGTTTTGTTTATTTAATTAAATAATTTAATGCAAATCACTTAGTTAATGTTACTCCATTTATGCCACAATATTTTACTGGGCCGACCCAGATTCTGCAATTTTGTTTTTGAATGTTTTTTAGGCAAAAAAAAAATATTTGCATAAATCTTAAAGTCCAATATATTTTTTAATATTTTATTTTGCATAAAATGCAGGGTTCTAGAGTTAAACCCAAGCCTGAAAATGTCAAATACCAATTGAAGTGAGCAAAAAGTGATCACATTTTTTTTGGTTGAGCAAATGCCCACGACTGAAATTGTATTATGGAAAGGAATATGTTCCTTCTTTTTTCTAATTTTAGAGGATTGTGGATAACCCATGTGGCACCTCATATATACTTTGCTTTTGCAGGAGATCTCATTGGCTTTATTTTTGGATGGTCGATATCAGATTTCTGAGCTTTCTATAGATGATTCTCTACCCTCCACGGTTCCAAAAAGCAAAACCCAAAGTTATCTCTAGAAGTTAAACGGTAAATACAGGTTCTAAACAAGATAATAATGTTTGGTCTTCATCATCAATGACATATATAATGGTTATATATATAATTATGTTTTAGAATAATAATAATGATGAAGAAAGTATATTTGTTTAGAATTGATTTAGATTGATGTTAATGTACATGTAGAGTTCTAATTGGAAACAAATTGGCAAAAGAATGGGGGAATTGACTTTTCAACTGTGAGACTCAGAGAAAAAGGCAAGGGATGATGGTGTCCATCCAATTTTACTTAGTACACCTTTTGACAGGACTTGGAACATGGACCTCTCATGTTCACCCTGCCCTTGACCGATAGGCTAAAAATGGGCAATTGAGAACTCAGTCCCTTTGTAGGGTGGGAACCAACTTCATGGGTATAGCTTGGCTTTGCTTCTTGCTTGCAAATTTAGCCACATACTTTTTTTATTTTGTTTCTTCGAGTAAAAAAAATTGTTTTTTTATTGAGAATCTTATAAAGCTGAAGTCTTTAAAAGTTCAGTTTAGCTAATGAAGAAGGAAGTTTCCATAGCATAAAAAACAGAGATGGCTTTGTCATCTTTTTTAACTATTCTTGCAAAAAGAGTAAAGTGTCATAATGGAACTCTTTTAAGACTAGAGAGATTCTTTGTTCCTCTTTTTCTCCCCTAATTCTTTTTAATGAAATAAATGAAAGTGATATTCTCTTAAAAGAGAGAATTGTACAGTTTAGGAAGATAATTTTTTTTATTTTATTCATTATCAATGAAAATTTTAAATAATATAAATAAAATTAATAAAATAAGACATATTTTTAAAATACATTAAAATATCGGTGAAAAAGAAAAGCAAAGGAAAAAAGACAAAAAAAAAAACTCCATTGTCGTGGAGGTAATGATATGATGCTTACATGGCTTAAAGTATTAAATAAATTTAAAAGTATTTTTATTTAAAAATTAAGAAATTAATTAATCATTGTTAGGAAAAAAAATTTTAAAAGAAATTGACATCTAATAAATATATTTTAATTTTAAATTTTCAATATTAATAATTTATTTTATATAAAAAATGGAAGTACGAGCTCTGTTAATTAACGTTGAAGGATATAACCTTTGATTCTTCAAATGCGAATTTTTTTTTGTTTGTTTTCACATTGAAATAAGAAAGTCGTTATTCTCGACTATGATACACATGATTTCCATATTCTTTGTGAGAAAAATGGAAGAATAATTAAGGGAAGGGGGGGGGGGGACCTCATGCCATAGTCATGATGGGTTGTCTCGATATACTTGACATTTAGTATAGCAAATTAGCACAATACATGTATTTATTTAATCAGCTACTGCTTCCAGAAATGAATTTACCCACACTCAATTCTACAAATTTTTTAATTTCATCATTTCAAAATCAACGGTCCAAATCTGTACGATATAATGAAAGTAGTCCCCAATGGGACTGTTTATCCACTATTCATAAACAGTCCAACATTAAATGGTACCTCAATTTTTATTTTTTTTTTAGTTAAGCCCTTTTATCTTAAACACTCTCTTTCTGTTTATTTTCACTCAATGCAAGAAAAAAAAAATTACAACAAAATTTGAAATTTGAAAAAAAAAAAACTTGATCAGATAACAATCAGTTCTTAGTTTTCTATCTTTAATTTTTTTTCTTTATAAAAAGAAAAAATTGCTTTATTTTTCGTCAAAAAAAATTTTCTTTTTATCAACTTATTGCAATCTTCTCAACCCTGCCTTTACCAAAATTTTCTTACCGTTTCTTTTTTATTTAGAAGAGTAATTCACTTTTAATAAAAATAGAAACCAAAATGTAATGAAATTAACCAAAAAGGAAAAAAAAACTTTAAGGAAAGGGAAAATAATTATTAGCAATGACATTTCATCAATTTAGATGCTTAATTGAATGACACATACTATTAATTATAAAACTTGATCGAATTGAATTGAATGAGTTATAATATATAGATTGTAAGATTTGCAATTAATTGGGTTTATAAATACTATTCATTTATATTTTTTATTGTAAATTATATGAATATAATTATTTATGAATTTAATTATTAATTAATTTAGTTATTCATGAATTTATAGTATTCATGAACTTATTTAATCGAGGATGAATATATTTTGTATTTAATGTCATTTACATTTAATATTTTGAGTTTAAATTTATATATACTATTAAGTAGTATAAATAATTATGAATTAGATTCAAATTACATGAATTTAATCATTCATGAATATATGGTATCCATGAACTTAATTAACTGTGGATGAATGTATATACTTAATGATTAGTGTCATTTAAATTTAACATATCTATTAAATATTATAAATATATATGAACCCAAATACAAATTATTATATTTTAGTTTATTTTTTATGTTTAATATGTTGTAAAAGTATAAAGTATTTGTTTTATATGGTTAGAAATTAAGTTTTATTTTTTTAGTTTATATATTAATATGGTTCAATTTAAGTGAATTTATTGATTTGTTCACTCGAGATATTATTTTATAAATATTTATTATTTGTTTATATTTAATAAAATTGTACCCCGATCGAAGTTGAGTAATTTTTAAGTTTATATAAATCCCTCCTCTCTAAAGCTTAAAGCTTCAAATTTAAAGAAATGCTAGTGCTAACCAATCTTAATTACACTTTTTATTCATTAAGTCTTAAACCACATGCCACTCATTATATTCTTATCTCATTTCATTAATTAATTATTTATTTAAAATTAAATTAAATTATTTAAATTTTATCATTTTATTTAAGTAAGTCTATATATTTTTATTACACCTAAATAAAGTTATTAACTTTTAATTTACATTTAAATAAGTTTTAAAATTTTAATTTATATTTAATTTAATTTTTAAATAAATTAATATTTTATTTGAATATAATAAAAATTAAAAAAAATATTTTAAAAAATAAAATAATTAAAAAACCTTTTTAATATTTTAACATTTAGTTAAATTAAAATTAATTAATTAGAGTGTTACAACTCAACTCCCCATGCAATCCATATACCCCGTTGGCATTTACCATACGAGGAATTACTTTGTTTACCCTGTGGAGTCATGACGAGCCAAACTATTTGAAATGTCCCACGTGCAAGGCTACTTCCTTTGCTTTGTTTGAAGGTTGGTGGACATGGGCTACCTTCCATATTGACGAAAGTAAAACCTACCAAACCACATTTCACATCGACCATGGTCTGGTTTCGAATCTACTTTTTGCGTTTAGTATTGCCAAGTCACCTTTCCTGAGATCGCCATGTTACCCCCTTCCCCAGGTCCCCACTCCCCTGCCGCAAGGACATGCCACTCCCAAATATATAGACTCGCTCTCTTCTCCCTTCTCCTGAGCACCCCCTCAGCCGTAAGACCAGAAAAACAAAACAAAAGCCACCCCACCATCTGCTTTAAGCCTTTTGCCCTCTCTCAACAAAACAGCTGAAATATCGGCTGACAGCTAATTCTCCAAACCAGATAGCTCGGAGCATCCTCAAAAAAAAAAAAGCTCCTGGTTCATTATATTTGGTCAGATTAGTTAACGGTTAAAAGGAAAAGGGTGGAGTTAGTAGAAAGTGAGAGATGCCAATGGTGGCGGGGCCCGCATCTCCGAGGGAACGGGCTCAAGCTGTGTGGCCTGCCATGGTACCGATGATGCAGGCTGTGCCGGCGGTTGCTGACGTTTTGGCTAAGGACACGATCATTTCTTGGTTCCGAGGGGAATTCGCGGCGGCCAATGCCATCATTGATGCTCTTTGCGGTCACTTGGCGGAACTTCAAGTAGGAGGAGGTGGAGGATTGAGTACGAAACGGTGTTCGCGGCTATCCATAGGAGGAGGCTGAACTGGATCCCGGTGATGCAGAAGCAGAAGTACCACTCCATTGCTGATGTGGCGGTGGAGCTGAAAAGGGTGGCTGCCAATAGGACAGGAGGAGGAGATGGAGTTGAGAAGGAGGAAATGAAAGGTCGCAGCGGAGGAGAAGGCGGTTGTTTGGATGATGAGAAAGAGAAAGTTGCCGACAAATTAGTGGAAAATGAAGCGAATGGGGAACCTGGTGGCGAGGAAGAAGAAGATTCCTCTGACAGTGATATTACTGATTCAGGTAACTTAATAATTAAAAGAAAAGAAAAGTGATTTCGACCATAAAGTTTGATTCTTTTTGACATATATATATTGATTACGTATTCTTCTCTCTGTTTAATTTTTTTTTTCACTCAAATGCCAAGTTTAATAGTTAGGTAACAGGTTTTTTTTTTTTTTTCTTTTCTTTGGGTAATTTTTGGTATTTTCTTGTTGGAGTTTGTGACACAAAATGGGGCCGAGTAACCTGGATTCTTATCACAGTCAAAGTGCTAGAAAAAGCTCTGAACTTGGTTCAGTTTTCTTCCATAAATGCCATGCAATCAGTAGTTGTTTTCAATCTCTGTTTCGTTACTTGTTCAAACTTCCTTTGTTTCTTGATCAATCAATAAAAAGATGAAAGGAAAAATATCGGCTTTTTTTTGTCTGTTCTCTGCCTGCGACAAAGCGGAGGTTAAGGCGTTGAATCTCAAATTTCACAAAGTTTGGTAAAGCGAGAGAGTGAAGTAATACTCAATTGTAATTAAAAGCTTACCTTAGAATAAAGCAAACACATTATAATTATGCTTTTCTTTCTCTCTTTCTTTTTTTTATAAAAAAGTTTACAAAGTAATCATTTTCTTCCATTTTCTAAGGAACCAAACAAAATCATGTGTTTCTCCACAGGAGAAGATATTCAACGTTTCCAATGCCTTTTCAAAATTTGCTCTGACGTTGAATTCAACGTGGGGATTAGATTATGTTTTATTTATTTTTTGGGGATGGTTGGGGTTAGATGATGATAATGGATGTCGTTTTTCCGTTAAAATTTTTCCCCTTTCTGTAAGGTTTTTCAAACTCACGCTTTCTTGAAAAAAAATGTCATACTTTTCACGTGATGATTTTTGTTTTTCTAAAACAAGTGTTCATTAACCTTTTTTTCCTTAAAAAAAGCTTCTTTCTTGACTTCTTTTTTTATTTTGTTTTTGGGTTGATTTGGCTTTTAGAAGTATTGAATTGTGGTTGGTAGGATTTCGAGGTGAAGACTGCGAAGTAAATAAAGAGTTTGGCTGCAGTCAGTGTAACAGTTAGTTTGGGCAGTGGCGCAATCTCATTACGCTGATCTTTGGGTACGCCGCCTCAAGATGCGTGCAATGATTTTAATGCTTGGCGGCTTCTGATCATAACCGTCTCATCTTAATATTGACATCATGGCTGCCGTTGGTTGATATCACGTGGGCCTTGCTATTGCTTGGGGGATTGTTGGGGTTTTTGCCTTTTTTTTTTTGACATTTTCAATGCAAAGAAGCTATAGAGTTCAGATAGCTAATGCCACTTCCCAACAGAAATGCTTGAGTTCGGTGAGCGAGCGATCCAATGATGATTGAATTGAATTCTACGACAGAAAAAAACTGGTAGTGTTTGGATGGCCGGTTGTGCTATCCGACATTGGGACAAGGTCTTTACATGGTAGCTTGTAAAACTACAGGAACAAAAGTGACAAGCAGAGCTGTGTTCTAAAAGTTGTCATTTTTTCCAGCCATCAACGCCTGAAATAACAGATGAGGAGCCTGCCACGTATAATTAATCTTATAGTTTCTTTTAGTGCCTAGTATTGGTTGTCTATTAATCAACATTACTTGCCTTACAAATATAATGCTGCTTAACAATTAAGGTAATACGACTTAGAGCTAATTTTTGTATAATAAGTAAGACAATGAATTTTTATGGAATGGTTGTTTATCGAATTAGTCAATTACACATCCAAAAACGTGGTTTGGAAAATTTGAGAAAAAAAGGAAGGTGGGGAGGATGTGGATGTGATATCATTCCTTTTACTCTATAGTTACATTTACATCTTGGACAATGATTTCACTTCTTCTGGCAATACAGGATCTCAGGAAGTTCAGCATGTTGAGGAAAACATCAACATTTGTTCTAACCATGAAGAATGCAATGCACGCCCTTCGCAGATAAAGTTGACAAAAGGTTTTTCTGCCAAGGAGCATGTAAAAGGCCGCATGGTGAGTTCTTTCTTTCTCAATTTAGTAGAAATCATTGTTGTGAGAAATGGAATCATAGAGAAAAGATACGATCCTATATTGTACTCTATTTCAGAAAAGAAACAAAAGAAAAAAATGAAAGAGCAAAGATGGATTCAGGTAGATTTTACTTATTTACTGATAACTGTGATGCAGGTGAATGTTGTGAAAGGACTGAAGTTGTACGAGCATGTGTTCATTGAGTCAGAGCTGGCTAAGCTGAGTGACTTCGTGAGTGAACTTCGATCTGCTGGCCAGAATGGGGAATTGTCAGGTGCCATCCCACTTTCAAGCCTTATCAAATTGAGCCTGTTTTAGAATAATAAGATGAAGATTTGAAATAGTTGTAGCTTTGTTTAAACAGGTATAGTCATTCATGTTTCCTGCATGATCAATTTAATAATTACCAGAAGTTATAAAGGGTATTTGATGTTAATCACTCCCAAGACAACTTCAAGTCAAGCACCTATCGAGGCAATTTAGTGGGCTGTAGGTTGATAAGTTAGGGGTTTAGACTTTCGAAGGAGGAGGTCCGTGTGGATCACATAACTCAACCCTTGGGGTCAGCCTTATGTGTTTATATGTAGATTTCACAAAGTTGTCAACTGGTAGAGACAATTTTTGAAGCCTTTTCTTTTTCTTGTTTAATGTTTTATACGAACTCTTTTATCTCTCTTCTGATTAATAGTTTTCCATTTTATTGTAAAGGATTTGTAGGACTGTTTATTTCATTAATTTGCACTTGCTAGTTGTGCCTGGTGTCTCCTTCAGCGTTACCTGCACCTTTTTCTTACCTTATGTAGCATCTTCTTTCGAGTGATATTCAAGAGTTTGTTTACTAAAAAAAAGATGATTACTGCAATTTGTTGGCCAAGTCTTTGTTTCTGAACTTCTTACTGATTCTTTTTGTTTTTCTGGATGATTACAGGGGAGACTTTTATTTTGTTCAACAAACAAATCAAAGGAAACAAGCGAGAATTGATTCAGCTTGGTGTTCCAATTTTTGGACGCATTAGAGAGGAGCCCACAAGTTACAACCAAACAAGTAAGACCTACCACTATGAATTAGTGGTACGGTTCCTCAAGTTTCTTAATTTGTTCTTGATCCTAAGGAGTGATCGATTATGAATACAGAGCATTTTTTTGTTTAAATGTTTACAGTCAATATAGAACCAATTCCGGCTCTCCTCCAAGGTGTCATAGAACATCTGGTCCAGTGGCAACTTATACCTGAATATAAGAAACCAAATGGTTGCATCATTAACTTCTTTGATGAGGTCCACTTTTTTGCTGCACTGTCATTCCCATCTTTCCCTGTTATTTGCTGGAGTACGACTGAGGATAGGAGTGATATAACCATGTTTGTTTAATGCAGGGTGAATATTCACAACCTTTTCTTAAACCACCGCATTTGGACCAACCTATCTCCACTCTTCTCCTCTCTGAATCAACAATGGCTTTTGGGCGCACTCTTGTGAGTGATAGCAAAGGGAACTATAGAGGGTCACTCCAACTTTCATTGAAAGAAGGGTATGTTTAGAGTTATTTGTATTTTATTTGTACTCTTGGAAGTTAGCTGAAAAGATAATTTTTTGATATAAAGTCATGATGTTGGACCGAAATGGAACCACCGATATATGGTAAACTATGACAAAGAAGATACTGATGAAGCAGCTTTGGATCAGAATTGCAGATATTGCAAGTTCTGCTTAAGAGTTCATTGCTTCTATTGAATAGCACGGGAGGCAAGCTTTGGGTGATGGAGACGTTGTATGTTTAGTTTGTTTATAGTTTTAGAGTTTGCGTAAGAGCAACATTCCCTTCCTGATTATATTGGTGGCTAGCTCATACTTTGAAAAACCAACATTAAACAGGTGCAACTTCTCTTTTATAAATGTTACTCTCCTGCAATGCCATGATGTTTTGATTGCAACAAAATCTAGAATAATCGTATTTATCTTCACAGTGCATTAGAGTAGGAAAGTGAAATAGCGCATCTGCACTTGCAGTAGTTTCTCCACTTTTCTCCTTTCTATTTTTATTTTCTCTTCCTCCTTTAAGTCGTGTCAGAATTTGTGATATTAATGCAGTAAACTGAGCAGAAACCTTTTTTTTGAAGACAAAGGAATTGCATCTCTAAATGTTTTCCTTCATTTTAGGCTGTTCGCTTTCTTAATATATACCGTGTGTTTCTATGGTATTAACTCTTACTTGACAAGCAAGTTTGTAACCCATTACTGCTATTCTGCAGGTCTCTTTTAGTTATGAGGGGAAATAGTTCTGACATGGCTAGACATGTCATGTGCTCATCTCTGAGCAAGAGGGTCAGCATTACGTTCTTCCGAGCCCAGCCTGATACCAACCAAGGTCAGTCACCACCAACTACACCCCAGACTGGTGCCATGACTCTAGGGCAACCAGGTGTCCCAGGTCCATATGCAATGTCAAAAGGAGCTCTTAATGGTTATGAGGCACTGGATATGATGCCGAAATGGGGAGTCCTTCATGGTCCTGTTGCCATGCTAGCTCCTGTGCGCTCAATGGCAGTGAGCCCCAGAAAACTTCCTCTTGGTGGTACAGGGGTCTTCGTGCCCTGGACTATGGGATCAAGAAAACCTACAAAGCACCTTCCACCGCGTGCCCAAAAAAGAAGAATGCTTGCATTACCTTCTCCTGTTGAAACACATGTAGCAGAGCCTACTTCTGAACCAGGCATCAATAGTAAAGGGAAATCGGTATAATTTAAGCTTCGGGCTGCAACCCTAGGGCCAAAGCGATATGAATTGTCAAAGGCGTTGTTCATGCTCAGTTCTTGCACAGAAAGAGCATTTACTTATATACAAATGCGGCTCAAGTGCTGCAAAAGTGAGCTTGTTTTTTCTCTTCATTTTTTACTCTTTTCTTTTTTCTTTCTTGAGCAAGGTTAGGTTCTAGCAATTGTCACAATGCTTGTTGAATGTCATGGTAGGTCTTTAGAGGTAGTTGAGTTTTAAGTTTGGAGTGTTAATTAACTCTACTGATGGGCGGAATTTTGTATTAAGTTACCAAGTTATTTATATTAATCTTCCTTTACAGACAGTATTAGTTTGTAGTTATCTATTTCGTATCTTAATCACAGCATTCTTTCATGACCAGGATAGATAAATGTTTTAAATATGATATTCAAATTTCAATATCTGCAATCTTTTACTTTATTTTCAAGTTATGTCCTTTTTTGTACAAAAAAAAAAACGAATATTATTGCTATTCCTTAGAGGTTCAGACCATGTTAATCGTAATCTAACTTAATACTTCACAACGTGCAGAAAGAAGTTATTTATATAAAGAACTGATATTTCTGTTCTTTCTTACCTTAGTCAGGTTTGAACATTCTATTTTCGTACATTCGAATAGCCTTCATTATCTAAAGTAGCATCCTTAACTCTGGAAGTGTTCTTTTCCTAAATCGTGTTTGTGCAGTGTTAATACGACATGCCGCAGGAAAACGAAGAAACTAAGAAAATTGGTAAGAAGGTGATTGGTGAATTTTGCAAAAGTTCACAAAAATTAGGCCATCTCATAATGAAAGATCCCCAACTAAAAGTTCTACTTGAGGAAAACATCATATCGTCCTGTTAGAAGTACATCGTGTTTCGATATTCATCCTGAAATTAGAAGGAATAAACAGGTCATTCTCCCCTTTCTTTTTTCTTCTTCAACAATGATACGTGACAATTATGGTTGATAAACCTGTAAAACATCAAGCACAATAAATGTAGCTACATGTTAATGCATTTTCAACAAACTTCTTCTTACACAGAAAAGCTAATTTGTTCGACCCTCAGAGGGTAAATCAGCTGCAAAGCAAACCTACTGTAGAGCCTTGTATCATCTTGTATATGTCTGTTTGGCAGCTCTTGAAATTTTATAGATGCACATTTCATTTCTGCTAAATGTAACCTATAGAAAAGGACGATCAGTATGGTTTAGAAAACTGCACTAGTTGAAATGCTAGTATAATTTACTACAAACAACTTAATGGCACCGGTTTAGTGATTTTCACATACAATAGCTATGAGATATCTTGGTCTTACAGTATCCATCGACTACTACAGGCATAGGTCGGCATAGATCATTCACTCATTTCCTGTCCAAAAATGCATAAAATGCAGAAAGTCCTTGGAGAAGCAACTCCCAAGAGAGTTTTAAGTTTTAACTGAATTTTCCTGCCATCTGTTTTAGAGTTTACGTACATTATTTTACATCTCATTTGTTTTAGGCAATTTTCCTAACCTCTCCACTGGCAGGTTAAGTTGTCCTAAAAGAAACCCTTGAGGCTTGAACTTGAAGGTAACGGCAAAATATGGCACCTGTGCTTCCATTAGCAGTGGAACCATCAAAGAGAAGACAGAGTGAACACTAGGTGATTTCAGAATGCTTTTGTAGATGCAGTTAATAAATTTGAAAGCCGTCCAAAATAATCAGCTAAACCTCAGTCAATCAATATCCTTCCAGGTTAATAAGTGCATAAAAACTATCATGCAACCATGTTTCATTTCAACATCTGGAAATAAATGAAAAGCAATTTTAGTATGAACATAGAAGAGATTTGCATTTCAAACAAAAAGGAAAATGAATCTTCCCCATTTTATAACACTTGCAGGAGACAAATATAAGGAATACAACTAAAAAAAAAAAAGAAATAGTAGAATGCAATAAATTCTATTGAGTAATAAATTTCAACAATTTCAGATGAAACTTGACATTCTTCATCAAGCTTTAACCGGTTCGTCATCATCTTCAATATCCCAACTCAAATCCTCTTCTTCTTCTGCAGTACTTAGTCGCTTTTTCAGGTAAGCTCTATTGGAGATCGGGCTACCACCATGAGTCCCTTTCTTATCATCAATGCTGCTGAGATCCTCAATTTCATCCCACCCAAGATCCTCCTCCTCAGGCAATGATGGATGGCTTGACACCACAGAAAAGTCACTGTCTTTACCATTGCCATTACTAGACTCCTCATTGTCACCTTTCCCTTTAGAAGCTACTTTCTCAGCAGATTTAGACACTGAATCTTCCTTGCATACCCTCTCATTCTTCTCCAAATTAACTTTCTCACTTACCACAATGCCACGACTTGATTCGTCAGCATTTCCCTTCCCTTCTTTATCTGAATCATAACTCTCCACTTGCAGTTCCTCAAAAGGATTCTTTCCCTTTTCCTTCTCGACTTGCTCCTTATTCACTGGAAAATCACCTTTAGATTCCAAATTCACTACCTTCTCTTCCACAATTTCATCCTTTTCTTTCCTCCCCATATCTTCTTTCTTTAAACTTGCGTTCGACCCAACATTTCTCTCATCCACCTCTTTCTCCTCCTCCTCCTCCTCCTCATCATCATCATCATCATCATCAACATCCCAACTCAACTCGTCCTCTTCGTCCCTTGAAATCGCTCTCTTTACAAGCTTAACCCTCGTATCCTCAGCTTGCTTAAGCTTAAAAACCCTATAAAAGTACCTACACCAAAATGTCTCATGATCAACCCCATTTGAAACACCAACAACCATTTTATAAATACTCCCCATTTCCCCATTCTCTTCCATCAGTCTCTCAATATCTTCTTTCTTCTCTTTCAAAGCGAACCCTGATTTCCACTTCTTATAATCCTCCAAATCCTCTGGCTCTTCACTATAAGTACTAATATCTCCTTGAATTGTTCTTACTTGAGCATCGAATCGACTGTACCTTTTCGAGTCCAAGCTCCGTTGAGTACTAAAACTTTTGCTATTGCTTTCCGAGGAAGACGAATCGGATTCGTTATCGACGGCTAGGATTGCATCCTTGCCTTGATTGATGATCTGAGCTGTTCCTTTTAAAACAGTGTTCCCGAACTCATCAATAGCATGCCCAACGTTCTCTAACGAACCCTGGGCTACCTCGATTTCTTTTTTGAGACCCGACCCGAATTCCTTAAGATCGCGACGGTAGGTTTCTATTACGGATTCGGATCTGGTTGCTATTGTTTTGATCAGACCGCCGACGCCCCATCCGATGGGGTTCGGATTAGGGTTGGGATCGCGCTGTTTAGGAGGGGAATCGAGGGTAGAGTCTTCGGCTTTGGGGGAACCGGATTTGGGTTGAGGTTTAGGAGGATCTGGATCGTCCGCGAAAACTGATTTGAAGAAATCCATGAAGAAAAATTAGGGTTATTTGGGCTGGGCTAGAGAATTGATTGAGATTTGGAGGAATTTTCAAAAGGATGTGAGATGAAAGGGAAAGGGAAACCAAAATTATGGATAAATTTAGGAAAAAAAAGGCGAAAGCTTTTGTTAAGTCTGTTTTCTGTTTCTGCTATGAATGATACGCTCGGTGTAAACTGTGATGTGCGCGTCAGAAAAAGGGTGGACCGTCAATTTCTGGTTGGTTTCGATGGTGAACCAGACCGGTTCGCTTCTAGACCCTCATTTGGCTCTCTTGACTTGAGCCTCCTTGTTTGCGTCCTTTCCCCCCCCCCCCCCCCCCGGTCCCCCGAAAGCCCCCTTGCTTGCTTATAAATAAAATTTAGAAAAGAATTTAAATTCCAAGATATGGAACTGTAATTTTAATTTTTAAATCTAAATAAACTGTAAAAAAGTCAATTCAAATTTTCATTAAAAAAATAAAGAGTTAAATACCGTAGCCGACGTTACATCTCTACTGCCATGTCATGACAGTCTACCACGTAGGAAAAAGCAAAAAATTAAAAAATAAGGGGGAAAAAATCTACTATTCCTCACCTTTTATCGCAGTTCAAAACCCAGGGGTTTACTTGGGCTACAACAACATCCTTCAACCATTCTCGGCCACCGGTAAACGGCAACGTTCGTCTCCGTCAAAATTCTGTGTAGGTTACTCTTCCTATTCGGTTTTGATTTACTGTTTCTTTGGTTATTGGAGTACGTTCTTCACTGAAATTGATAAGCTACCTGGATAGATATGTCTAAAGGAAGATTAAGGAACTGTGAAATTTGGAACATTATCTAATTTTCAGTATCTTTAATTCGAGAAAGGTGTATTCTTTTAACTTTTATTTCTTCTTCTTGGTCTACTTTGTCTTTATTTTTGTTATAGGAGTCTGGGTAAAAATGATACTCCATATGCTTAACAAAATGCGCCTAATTGTCATTTTAGTATTTTAGCATCTTGGGTTTCAGTCCTATCCTGGCTATGAAAAGTATAGATTTGTTTCATTTTGCTAAAAAAAAAAAAAAAAACCTTTTTTAGAGTTCTCATTGTATGAAGTCATTTTCTTCTTAGCATCTGAAAGACCTTTTTACCAGAAATGGTTTTGGTTGTTTCTCGGAAATTTTAATTTTCTTCGTCTGCTTTTCTTTGTAGAATATTTCATACCGGCGTGAACCGTGAAATTATGAAGATCAGAAGTTGTGCTGGCATTACAAAACCAAGTTTTTTGCTTGTACATTACGAGTTACCTGCTCTAACCTTCCACAAGCCCGAATTAACTTGGACATCAACTCTTAGAATGCCTTGTAACCATGAGAGGACTTTTGGATCAGTTACAAGGTTTCATTATTCTGTTGCTGATAGAATCTTGGCTTCTACATCTGTGCGTTCATCTGCATCAAGGCCAAATACTGTTCGTTTGGGTCGGAAACAACGTGATTCCTCATCCTTGTATATTCGTCCTAGTTTGTTGGACATGAAAAAAGAGAGGATAGCAAATCACGCCAAGGTTTATGAGTTTTTGAGGGGAGTTGGTATTATTCCTGATGAGTTAGATGGGTTAGAACTTCCTGTCACGGTTGAGGTTATGCAGGAACGTATAGATTTTCTTCATAAATTGGGCCTTACTATTGAAGACATCAACAACTATCCACTTGTTCTTGGTTGTAGTGTGAAAAAGAACATGATTCCTGTGCTTGACTATTTGGGGAAATTGGGTGTTAGAAAATCCACTTTTACAGAGTTTTTGAGAAGATATCCACAAGTACTCCATGCAAGTGTTGTGGTTGACCTTGCCCCTGTGGTAAAGTATCTTCAAGGGTTGGATATCAAGCCTAATGATATTCCTCGGGTCCTTGAGAGATATCCAGAAGTCCTGGGATTCAAGCTTGAAGGGACCATGAGCACATCAGTGGCTTATTTGGTTGGCATTGGAGTGTCAAGAAGGGAAGTTGGAGGGGTCTTAACCAGATACCCTGAGATTCTGGGGATGCGAGTAGGCCGTGTGATCAAGCCATTTGTGGAGTATCTTCAAGGCTTGGGTATTCCAAGGTTAGCTGTAGCTAGATTGATAGAGAAGCGGCCTCACATCCTTGGGTTTGGATTGGAGGAGAGGGTCAAACCAAATGTTGAATCTCTTCTAGAGTTCAATGTTAGAAAAGCATCACTTCCATCCATAATAGCACAATATCCTGAAATTGTAGGAATTGATCTTAAGCCAAAGCTGCTTGGTCAAAGGAGTATGCTGCAGTCAATTATTGATTTGGAACCTGAGGATTTTGGGACTGTTATGGAGAAAATGCCTCAAGTTGTGAACCTCAGTAATACTTCTATGGTGAAGCATGCAGATTTCCTTAAGGATTGTGGATTTTCCTTGCAACAAGTGAGGAACATGGTTGTGGGATGTCCCCAGGTTCTTGCCTTGAATCTTGACATCATGAAACTTAGTTTCAGTTACTTCCAAATGGAGATGCAGAGGCCTCTTGATGATTTGGTTGCTTTCCCGGCATTCTTTACTTATGGTCTTGAGTCTACCATAAAGCCTAGACACAAGATTGTAGCAAAGAAGGGTTTTAAATGTTCTCTCTCATGGCTTCTTAACTGCTCTGATGAGAAGTTTAAGGAACGGTTGAACTATGACACAATTGAGATCGAGGAGATGGAAACAATGCCTTCATTTGACATGAATTCACTGATGGAACCAAGGAGCGATGAGTCTGATTCTGAGTATGAGGAGGATAGTGATGAAGAGTATGTATAAAACCATTGGCCAGGTTCAGGTATTGCTCTGCCCTTCTACACTCTGCAGTATAAATTTTTGGCTTTTTTGTAAATCAGATCAATATGTGGGGAGCACAATGTAATATTTAGAAATATAAAATTTACATTAAATTGAAATACATGGATGAACTATCTTTGCAATTATTAAATGAACATCACAGATAATCAAGTTACCTCATATCTTGCATAGCCATACCAAAAAAATGTTATGGTTTTGGTTAAGTCCTAGCGTCCGAATTAGGAGAATGTGACAATTTTTGGCTTCATTTAGGAAATAAATAAAACATAGATGTAGAACTCTGCTGGTCTAAAGACATTGTTGCCGACTTGCCCCAATTGCCCCGTTGTGGCTGGATCTCATTATTCCTTTGCAGCAAATAATTTCACTAGCTGTAGTTGGCTGCATTATGATGTGCGTCACTGCCATAGTTGCATTTTCTCCTTCATCTTCTTTCTTCTTCTATATGTGTTCAATGTCTTTTGAGTGTTATTTTAATCATAAGCGTTATATGTATCATTTACGACTGACAAGAACCCACCTTCGTTTTTGCAGCTATACCCAGCTGGAGACTGATGTTCCTTCCGCTATAGTGGTCAACTGGGCATTGGGTGTTTGGCGAATGATTTGTTGATGGATCTAGACACCTAAAAATAGACACCGTCATATCAATGGTTGATGTTTCAATTCTCCAATTTGTTTTCAGTTATTCTTTTATTTTTCAAGATGTTATTTTTACCTCATTATAAAACAAGGTGCTTATTTAGAAGTCATTCAAATACGAAACATGTTGTAAGTTGTAGCTACTGACATAAATTCTGATGAAAAAATCTGTGTAGCATAAATAAAGCTCATTTCAACTTTTCTTGGATGATTTTCATGAATCCTTGAGAATGAATGCTTGGTAAAGCAAATATCTTTTTCCTAGCTTCAACCAGGTTTAGCATGTAATGTTTTCAATTGAGTCCATGGAAACTCATAGCAAGTCTTTAAGTTTTCTCTCACAGTGAAAGGTCTCCAACCGGGTCTCTGTTGCAACCACTGTAAAAACCATCATCCAACTCACCAAAGCTATGCTATCAAATTAAAACCACCCCCTTAGCCTCCTCCTATGGGATTCCGCTCCATGCTGGAATAGAAAAATGGATACCTGAAAACGACATCTAATATACAATAACTAAAAACACATTATGATAATGTCAATGGTTCATCAGTTTGCATGTCAAAGAAAATGTCAAAAGAAATTCAGAAATTTCAGTTGTTAGATTCTCTTAAAAGACTTTTGAGTGTACGCATATATCTCCTCAAAAGGAGAAACAGCCACAAATCCAAGAATATAGATTAATCAGTATCAGTTTGTAATTGCATTTCTAAGAGATATCCGTTCGTGTTTCACTCAGATGAAACAGCCACTCTCTTTTTTGTTAATCGTGAATAATCTTCATTCTGGTTGTGAGTTGCCGCAATAATCAGCTTAAAAAAATTTTATATCTCGCATGCATGCATCATGAGTTTGAAGCTTGGAATCATTTAAGAATGATAGCACCATTGTTCCAATTGAATGCCAGTGCACTTAATTCCTATTCTGTTTTCTGTAGCCATCCAAGCAGTAGGAAACACACACAAACAGACAAACATATATATATATATATATATATATGTGAAATGCTCACAGTAGAAGTAGTAACACTCTGAACAACCAAATGGACCACATGCCTATCAATCTCCTAATTAAGGTTCGCTAGATGGAAATTTGAGATTGAAAGACAAAGCTCTACCCAACAGCAATGAGACATAGCCTTGAACCTCAAAAACATTATACAAGGCAGCTCCAGGCACAGCAGGGTTTTAGTAGCCGTGGAAGCCATTGGTGCAAAGGCTGCAGCAGTCTTCTGAATTACCTTTTGTCAATATAACATACGGACATCCTCAAAATCAACCATTTCTCCATGTAAAAAGAAACCAACTTGAAAAAATGAGGTCTTTGTCAAGGGATTGAGTGGAAGGAGAGAAAGTACTGAAGCGATTGTCACCTACCAAACGACGCCGTTTACTCTCGGACTACTCAAAGTTCGGACTAACCCAGCTCACTTACCCGTAAAAGCCTTGTCAATCTTTTATGACCATAATAGCCTCACACTGTAACTGCAATTCCTCGACTTTTCCAAAGTACAACAGAAACTATCTTGTCCCAAACAGGAAAAAGAGACAAAGAAAAGTTCCCGTTGGCCTATCAACAAACTTCGGTTTACGACATGGGAATTTCTTTACATTAACCAAAGTTTTGAAAAATCTTGTACACTTCGGTTCCAACTACGTACGGTAATATTTCCTCGCATCACTGCCAGACTTTCTGTTTGGACCAGTAGTTGGCTGTTAGTAGTTTCGCATGACTTTTATGCAACTTTAGGACATAACAAAATAATTTTTTATATATAGATCCACCTATTTATTTATTTATTTATTCTCTTCACATTTTTTTAGGACATATGATTTGGTCCGCAATGTTAGAAAACTTCATTAACTAATTTCCGTTTGTTTCCTCTTGTTATTTCTTTTACTTTCTCACCACACCAGAAAAAAAAATATGATTTTAATTAGCGCAAATTGTAATTTAATAAAACAAATTAAAACAACTTATGTTTTTAGCAAAAAATAATTGATACAAATAGGAATATAACAAGATTAAATAATCATGTTAGAACTCTTAATATTTGTTTGACTTACTTGTCAAATACGGGTTTAATATGATGCAAGTCACGCCAATAGTCGTTCAAACGTATTAGCCCAAAATAAAATTTCAAACATGTTTAGATTTAACTTGGGGTAATTTAACAAACCAAGTCGATATGTCCGAGTGGTTAAGGAGACAGACTTGAAATCTGTTGGGCACTGCCCGCGCAGGTTCGAACCCTGCTGTCGACGATCTCAGCTTTTGTTTTCCGGTCCTGTCAGTGGGAGCATGTTACCCATCAACTTTTCTTTGACTTTATAGGCGTTGCGGCGCTGGACTTTTACATCCAATTGACTGTATTGTAGCGTTTGACACACAAATTCATCACCGCACGTCACTGGTTCTGTATTTGCTTTCAAATAAAGCCTAAACCACACGGCTGTTGGTTATTGGGATTCTTTTCCTTTTCTGTTTTTGGTTACTTTCCATGACTCATAAAGTCATAAATTTTTTCTGTTCTTTCCTGATGCTGTTGTCTTCCCATCTCCACAATGTGATAGAACAATTAGTTTTGCCTTATTTTTCTGCAAATTGGGTATGCTATCTCGACAGTACTTTATATTACTTCGACTACAGCGTTAGCTTATCCTCTTTTTAAAAAAGGCGAGCAATAGCCAATTGTTTTTTTCATCATGATTTATAATGGTACGTAAGAGAATTTCTTACAAGTTGCTCTAAGAAGAAAAATGAGAGTTAGGTAAAGCAGAAACAAACCCACAAAGGAACTGCAATTCCCTTATTCATCATCAAGTTAACAACTGAATCTAATATAAGCAATATGTATTACACGTCTTCTTAACTCGTGAATATTAAAGAAAATATATTTTCTGATTGCAAGGAAAGGATGGTGGGTAAAACTTAAGACAAAAAGAAAAAAAGCAGGTTTAGGCTTCTAGAGAATCTAGACCCCTTCAAATGTTGATGTGGGGTTCTGGGATCGATATAAATATATATTAATAAACCAATGGACTCTTTTCCAGGAAAATAAAGGGGAAGATTGCGAAATTTCATGTATGATTTTGGTTCCAGTACTGGAGTCAAGTGATTCTGGCAAGTTGTAGTTAATTAACAACAGTTTGTAAGGTTCTGCTTTTTGTTTTCTGTTAATTTCTTGATCCTGATAGCCCACACACTGACTGAACATCAGATGTCAGGAGCAGAAGAACATGTGAGTCACAGTTTTGATAATTAAGATTAGTTATTGACATGCTCATGAATGTTGCAGTCCTAACCCTAATCATATGGAGTACTTCCAACTGCCACTTGCTGGACAGGATATGGTGACCAACTGATACTAATAAATATATGTATATACTTTATAACAAGAAGCAATTATTGATGATAATGCAATATTCTGTAGCCGCAATAATAAAATCTTACCCTTTTTTCTGTATATCAAGTTCTATTTGAATTTTTGCTTTTAATACCATTGTATGATAAATAAATGTTGTGGATGAATTGGAAGGAATAATTTTGGAGAGACAAGAGGAACTAAGAATTGCAGTCAAGTCACTTTTGGCTTAGAAAAATATCATAAAGATGAGAACAAATAAATCTATATTAATTGCTATATTTTTTTCTCTTAAAGCTATATATGATCACTCAATTTGACAAAGGATAAGAGCCGTTCATGTTTACAAATGTAATCAGCTCCCAGGGTAATCTGATCGAGCTTTCTTTCGATCCCTTCAAATCAACAAATCTAAAAGAAAAACGTAATTTTTTTTCTTTTAAACTATTACTTGTTCACGTAAGAAGGAAAAAGATGATGAGCGATGACTTATGAAAACTGTCATGATTCTTGATAAGCTCAACTTCCAAATTTTCACGTACAAAAAAAAAAAAACCAATATCTGCATTTTTTGGGCGAAAATTAGACCTTGGATTATCCCCAAGGATCCGATTTCTAACTAACAACTAAATTTGATAATTTATATTATATCAAATACGTGTAAAATATAAAAATTATTATATTATAATTTATATCCACACATAGAATATAAAACATAAAAGGAGAGTGACTTAGGCTAAAAGATGGAATGGCTAATGTGGAATATGATATGGAAGTTTCAGTTTCGGGACTCTAAAAGGACTTGTATAAACTAACTAACCAGCTGTCCATCTCCACCCAGCAAGTTGACTTTGCTAAGAAACAGATCCTTGTTTCATCTCTGTAATAATTAATTTTCTAGTTGATTAAACTATAACAATGTTTTTAAAACTCTCATGGGTCATGGCTAGCGAGACCATAAAATTTACCTGCAAGCTCTAAGTGAGATTATGTCAAGGGAATCTTCCAACAGCCCTAAGCAAAAAGCCTTGTGGGGACAGCAGGCAGAGGAAGAAGCTGTCAATGTTTCTAAGAATTGAGGTGCCTTTCCTAAGAACAAAGCCACAAACTCATGCATTTGGCCTCTTTCTTGATACAGCAAATCCCAGCTAGACCCACACATACTTACTCTTCTTTAAATTAAATCATTCTCCACCTAACTCCAAAACTCTATTTATTTATTTATTTTTACAACCATACTTTTAGTGGATGCCATTTATCATCTCTAGACGTCTGGGTCACAATTTTTTTTAATGTTTTTATATCTGTGTGATGCAGACCACATAGGACGCCATGATGGGGACCTGGGTTGAAGCTAATATTGCAAGCTAAATGTCTGTTTTTTCAGGTTTCATTCTGCAAACAAATATTTAAAGGGTAGTGTAATTTCAATTTATGCTCTTAAATAGCACTCCTTGAAGAGCAGGAGAAGAGAAGATTATGAATTTATGATGATGGATAAGAGATTGAGAGCAGAAAAAATTGATGGTTTGGGGGCATTTAATTATAATAATTAAAGTTTCTTTAATGAATTTAGTGAACAAATTTGTTATTTTCAAACATAGATATGATATTCATAGACAATTTTGTTCTCTAAATTTATGAAAACATTGAAATTTCAAGCTAAAAGACTTAAGATTTTGGAATCTTTTTGTACAAAAAGATAAGACTTTCCATTGCATAGTTTATATAATGTCAAAAGAGAAACCAAAGTTTATTCTTTAAGCCATTTTTCCTGACAAGCTGTTATTTGGGCAAAAAAAATAACTTCAGATTCAAATAGATGCAAACCGCAAAAAAAAAAAAAAAATGAGAATAGGATGAAAAGGAAAAACTTAGATGAAATTTTTTAATATAAATAATTTAATTAAAATTTTAATAAAACATTTAAATTGATAGATTAATAGAATTTAATGAAAAAATTAATAATATATAAAAAATTTATTAAAAATTATGTTTATAATTTAAATTTAATCAATACTCAATCAATGGCAAAAATCTTATTAAATTTTTATTAAAAATAATTACTTAAAAATATATCAAAATTTATTAAAATTTTTAAAATTTTACACAATTTATATAATATAATCTTTTAATTTATTAATTTTAATTTTTTATTTAATTATTTTTAATAAAAAATTTTATTAATTTTACCTAAAAAGTTTCATAATAAAAGACTCAATCATGATAAATTCTTTGTCAGTCCTGATCTAATCAGTCCAATGGATATTAAGCAAATCCTTTGGCAATCCTGATTTAATAAGTCTAATTGTAATAGACTGCAATTGAAAATTGCATGGGAGTTTTGTACGGCGAAATTTGAGTGACGTGGCTTTCCAAAAAGAATCCTAATTAAACGGAATGGAGTTGTTGGCTGTTTCATTAGCTTAATATCCGCCGATTTTAAAAAAAGATTTTATTTTAATAATCTTTCAACTTCTTAAAAAATAGATTTTTTTAATAAGAAAAAACCTGCCATTTTTCTACTGTCCATTACAAACTCAGACAAATTGCATCTGTCTGCAACTTGGCTTGTATACTTCCTTTAGCTCCTTCTCTCTTAATGCCTTGAAGTCACATTCAACCTTTGCTTTGCTGCCAAGTGTCAGCAAACCCTTTCCACGAAGACTCCTTCTCATCTCTTTCACCTCTAATGCAAACCAAAAATCTAGTATTTCCAATCCTTGCCCTCATTTTAGAAACAGAGTTCTAATTCTAGAAAACAACTCTGCAATTCTTTCTCTCCTCTGCCATTTTTTTTCTCATGCAATCATCAACAGCTTTAGAACCCATTTTGTTGGACACCCACTTCTCCACTATGCTCAGAGTCCTTAACAAGAGAATCAAGCGCCTTTGTGCCCGCCTCCGGTGGCCGGTTCGCCTCCGGTCCAAGTCCAAACTTGTTATAAAAAGGTTTGGTAAATCAAACCCCAAGGCTCATAGTGACACTAATGATCATACTATAGTGAATGGGACTTCAAAAGTTCACCAAGATGGTGAATTGGATAGTCTAAACTCGGTGAGGCCCATCCGTATAGCGACCTTCAATGCTGCCCTGTTTTCTATGGCCCCTGCAATGCCTAAACCAGACAAGTCTTCAAGTTTCGATTATGACAATGAAGGTTTTACAGATGTTAGGCGCTCCATCGGTCTTAGTTTACGTGCAAAGTCTACAAATGATCGGCCAAAGAGTATACTAAAGCAATCTCCCTTGCACCCAAATTCCATGAATGACAACGAGAATCTCCCCAAGCAGCAAAAATTTGTGAAATCTAAGTTGAGGGTGTCAATCAATTTACCAGATAATGAGATTTCTTTGTTGCGTAATCGACAATTGAGCCTTGCAGAACATGGAAAGGAGGGTTCTTCAAGTGGTGCTGCGACCGCGAGTAGAATTTTGAGAGGAAAAGCTCCGTTGAGATCAACAGTGAGTTTCCCAACAAATATGGGAAATGGAGTAGATGGTTGTGAGAGTTATAGAAGCAGAAAGACAGTGCTTGAAGTCTTGAGTGAGTTAGATGCTGATATATTAGCTCTGCAAGATGTGAAAGCAGAGGAAGAGAAAGCCATGAAGCCTTTGTCTGATTTAGCTGCTGCTTTGGCGATGAACTATGTATTTGCCGAGAGTTGGGCACCGGAATACGGCAACGCTGTGCTTTCAAAGTGGCCGATTAAGCGGTGGAAAGTGCAGAAAATCTTTGATGACACAGATTTCAGGTGAGTCGTAGTTTTTTTCATGTTCAAATTGTTAGAATTTTGGATTTTGATCAGTCTTTTTTTTTTTTTCTCCATAATGAATGATATTAAGGAATCATCATTCAAGCTTAACTAAACAAATGAAAGATTTTAGTCCTTGAACTCTATCCGATTCAAATATCAAATAATTTTGAAGTCAAATTCCACTATTTTTTTCGTCTTCGATTGCATAATATGCTTACAAGAGTTCTCATACAACAATGATCTGTCAGAACAGCTGTATGCAATACACAGAATAAGAACTTGCAGCCATTTCTTGAATTTAATACATCAATCTAAAATTTCTGGTTTTCAGCTCACAAAAAAGATGTTTATACTTTTTATTTTGGAAGGGAGATTGATTTTCTGAATCCATTCTACATAATATATTCGTTTGTAATTTTCCTTATGCAGCCAAAAAAGGTTCCAAATTATAAGAAAACTACCACATTGTTTTTTAGTTGCAGCCCCTTTTTTCTTTTCCAAAATTGTTTAGTTTTTCTTCTTCTCATATGGAATAGCTTAGTTTTATCATTCCAAGTAATACTAAATATTGCTTTAGTATGAGCAATCTGGTGCGATGGTTAGAGCAGTAGTCTTTGTGGGTGTAGTTAGAGAAGAATAATGCATTTGACCAAACACAGTTTTTGGCTATTTCAGTGGAAAAAGAAATCATGATTTCAAGTTTATCAGTTGAATTTGGTGAGATGCATGCTGAGATGAATTAATGAAGACCATTATTTATCTATGTTTCTTGAAAAAGCAGCATTGCAAGAAGATAAAACACAATGGAAAATGATTTGTTGCAACTTGTCATCAAATTTCTCTTCTGTTAGCTATGAACACAGCATTTGTAGTTAGTACAAACCTTGAAATTCCCTTTCTTAACAAGTCTGAACAGAATGATAGGCATCGGAACTAAAAAGTTATGCTGAGTGCCTTGGGATTTTTGACGACAGGAATGTCCTTAAGGCAACTATTGATGTGCCTGGGACAGGAGAAGTGGACTTCCACTGCACGCACCTTGATCATCTTGATGAGAAATGGCGCATGAAGCAGATAAATGCAATAATTCAATCTAATGATGGTCCACACATCTTAGCTGGAGGCCTCAATTCCTTGGAGGAAACAGATTATTCCACAGAGAGGTGGACAGATATTGTTAAGGTACATCTGGGGTGTCATTTTCCCTGAATATAATCTGTCATACTCGATGTTAAAGTAACATTTTTTAAATGAACTTGTCTCCTGTAGTACTACGAGGAGATGGGGAAACCAACACCAAAGGTTGAAGTGATGAAATTTCTGAAGAATAAACAGTACACAGATGCTAAGGACTTTGCAGGGGAGTGTGAGCCAGTAGTCGTGATTGCCAAAGGACAAAGTAAATAAACAGACAAATTCCCTTTGAACTTGTCCTCTAACCGTGCTACAATTATTTGATTAAATCCACTCATAGACATGACACGAAAAATGGTTTTGATTTCGATGCAGGTGTGCAGGGCACATGCAAGTATGGGACTCGGGTAGATTACATACTGGCATCCCCAAATTCACCATACAAATTCGTTCCAGGGTCGTATTCAGTCCTGTCTTCGAAAGGAACTTCTGATCATCACATAGTAAAAGTTGATATAATAAAAGTAAACGAAAATGCTCAAGAAAATGTCAGTAGAAAGCGACGGCAACCAAAACAGAAACAACAGAGAGTTGTAAAGATCACAAACGGCTCTCCATCAAAAGGTATATGGAATACACATACATGAGAGATTGACCCTTTTTTTTTCACCTTTTGTTATTATCCAATCTTAACTCTTGGAGCAGATGATTTTGGATCTGCATCCTACTATGCTTTGTAAACCATTAAAGGCTTAAATAGAAACCAAGGGGGTGTAATCTGATTCTTAGGGATCTAATAATTCCAAACGTTTATAGTCAACCCATGCAAACTATATTATTAGTACTTTTTAAAAGTATAGTAGGACACTTGGTATAGTTTAAGATAATTTTACATACTTAAAATCTATTCTATTGACCTTAAAAAGGGAGAAGAATAATAGATTGGAGGGTGCTTCTTGAGATATCTCCCTCCCAATTGGTCCAAAGTTCAAACAATTAAAGTTAGAGAAAATTGGTTGGTCCAATTTTCAGGGCCTCCATTTTATCATTGCTTAAGCTTTATTTATCAAAAAATGCCGGTCAGAACAACATCAGTTCTACAGCATTTCTACACATACTTTCTATTAAACATTATGTGATTTGCTTTTGTAAAAATGCCAACTTTCTACCATTCAAAAGAACAAATATGTAAAGAATAGATCGACCGAAATGCTTCTCCTTCCAATAAAAGAAGCCATCAAAAACGATGTTATCTGCATCGAATTCCATATATACATAGTATTTAATTAAGCAGAAGCAACAGAACTTGCAAAAAGTTACAAATGAAGTAACAAGGTTTAGAAATCAAATTCTTGCAATTACCGTTGTTACATAAGACCAAAACTCCACGCCTCCTTAGTTGGCAAAAACATATTATATATGAAGAATTTCCAAGAAAAACACAAAAACTATTTGTTCAACAAACCAATTGTTGTTCCTGAGAAAGTTGCTATACTGTACAATTGAGTCAAATGAATTCAAATGAATCTAACTTGATTGCAACCTCAGAGCCATCAGACAAGTAACCCTTGTACACATTCCCATAGCCTCCTCTTCCAGTAATGTTATCTCTAGAGAAATTCCTAGTAGCTTTCTTAATCTCATCGAAATGTCAACTTAACCAAATTAGTACTTTCACTAATTGAATCCAATTACCCGACCCAGAACCATCCACACTGCCCATCTCAAGATTCCTAATTCTATCCCTCCTTTTCTTCATTTTCGAATCCTGATATTTTCTATAAACAAACCAAGACCCTCCAATCAAAACAGCTACACCAACACCAACCCCGATTAGTACACCAAATTCACACCTTTTTTCACACCCTTACCATCACTACTATCACTAAACCCAGTTGAAAATAAACAAGAGGCCGTACCTTCACCGTGGGTCCCAAGTAATTAGCAACAGCAGCTGCATAAATAGACGGGTAGCGTACAGTCAGACACGTTTGCACTTGAATTGTTCGTCAAGCACAAAGCTTGCAAATTGGCCAAGCTTCTAGTACAGGAAGCACAAGCGGAACCCTGCAACGACTGGTTACAGTTTGAAGTCACGTCGGTTAAGGAAGTGTTTGGGATCAGAGCTTCGAAGTCAGCCTTTGTGGTTAAGTTCATGCAACCTTGGAATATCCAAGCGGATTGAAAACCGCAAGAGGAACGGGTGTTGGAGTTTTGGACGATAGATTGGTAAGATTGCCAACAGGACTAGGAGGAGTCTAAGGGAGGAAAGAATGATCCAGTGCGTCTAACGTAGTCCGAGAGGACGAGGCGGAGGCCCTGGCGAATGTAGGGGCACTGCATGGAGGTGTTGAGTTGGGGCCCGTTGTGGTTGGAAAGACCGGACGTAGTATGATGAAGTTTAAGGGACATGGTACGCTGCCGTTTTGAGCAAGGCATGATGGGCAGAAAGTTAAGATCAAGAAGAAGAGAAGATGGTGAAAGGACATTTGGGAGGAAATTGTTACAATAGATGGCAATTCATAGGGGGTGATTATAATGAAAAGAACGAGAAGTGGGAGTTGTTGGGAGGGGGTTTTGTCTATGGTTTTAACTTTTTAAGTTGTCGTTGAGAGTTTTGACTTGAAAAATGGAAAGGAAGGAAAAATGTGAGAGATGAGATGAGATGGGAATGGAGGGACACGCAGCACAGCCTACAAGAGAACCGACAGAGAGGTGAAAACGTGAAAAATACAACAGTGAAGTGAAGACTGATGAGATTTGGAGGGAGAGGGCGGTGTGGCAGAGAAACAAGCTGGCAAATTCCCGTAACGTTGCGTCATGTTTATTTCTTGATCGTGTGTTTGGTTTTGTTCGTTAGTGGTTCAATTTGGATTCTCGCTCCTATTTTTTTAGTTTCCAAAATCAAAATATTGATTAGCATAAAATCAAGGAAAACAGTGTTGGTTAATAATGGCATTGAAACATGGTTTCAATTCTAAGCCAATACTATCCATGAAATTCAAGCATAGACGAAGAAAGTCAAGAATCTCTATCCTGAGTTGTGAGTTGTGACCTTCCAAGCTTGGCCAAGAACCTCAATGAAAGATTTGACTAAGCTAGCTTGCTACCTTGAAATGGTTCAATGAGAGGGGACAACAAAAAGGGTCCCCCCATCCATATTTCCTTTTCTCAGAATTGGTTCCGAAAGGAAAATGATGAATCTGAAGGCCTTTGCCAACAATCTGCACTTTCACGCCCTTTAAACAAAAACCAACCCTCTGAGGCTCTAAAGCTGCTTCTTGTTCCCCTCTCGTAACTCGTCGTTGTTTCCCTGTATTTGTTTGAATTTGGCTACTGTATTTGAATTAAAAGAAACAATAATATTTTTAGGGGCGAAATCAGATATAAAGAAAAGAAAAAGATCAGATAATAAATATAATGGGAAAAAGACAGTTAAATAGTAAATTTAATTTTAAAAGGTTCTGTAATTATAAAAGATTGTTAAGATTTTTTTAAGGGCTGACCCATTCCTGTCCCCTAGCTATGGGTGCTTTCTATATTATTTGAATGAGTCACCTAACAAAAAGCTAATCCCATACATGTTGTCTTGGAGGCAATTAATTTTGATTTTATCATAAAATTAACAGATTTAAATTAAATTTATTTTACGACAGAAAATATTTTAAGTTATTGTTATTACTATTCTTTTTTTTTTTGTTTTAATACCAATATACTAGGAATAATATAAGTGTAAAACTAATGCATTAAAATCTCAATATATGTAAATTTACGGCCCAGAGCCGGTTTATGGGTCAACATAATTTAACGTGTCACGAACAAAACCACAAAAACAAAAGAAATAAATAAATAAATAAAAAGGGTGTAATAATAAGTTGCGTGAGGGGTCTCGCCAAATGACCAAAAGTAGTAGCGGACACAGCAAAATCTGATCGTCATTTATAACAAGTCAGCCGTTTAACGTAGACACAAACGAGGGAACCACCGACCAAAGTAGAAGAACCCCCAATTATTTTTATTTTCAGCTTGTATCTCAATCAACCGTCTTTTAAAAGCGAAATCAAATTCTTAGTATCAAATATTTCGCTCTCATTGCTGTAATCAAAACTCTTGTGAAGCAAGCAACATTAGATATTTTTATTACTAACCAAAAGACAAAAATAAATAAAATAAATATGTGCTTATAAAAGAAATTTGAAAGAAAACAACAAGAAAAGTACTTGGTATAAGTACTTGTATCAATCTCTTGATTTGTAGGTAAGGATTTAAAAAATAAATTTATTCAAAATATAAGAATTACTTAATAAATTTAACAATATTAAATGGTTAAACATTCTGTTATCAACTCTTGAGCAAGATTTTTGATAAAAATTTTTTTAAATAAAATTTGGGAAATTTTATACAATAAATTAATTAATAAAAATTTAAATTGATAAATTGGTTGAATTGAATAAAAATATTAATTATATGTATAAAGTTATTAAAAATAATATTTATAATTTAAATTTGATTAGTATTTATTTAATTATTAATTTTTAATAAAAATACTCATTCAAAATATATAAAAATTTATTAAGATTTTTAAAATTTTATGCACTTAATTTATTTAATAAAATCTTTCAATTTATGGATTAAAATTTTTTATTTTAATTTTTTATCAATTTTATTTAAAAAATTCACTATTTTCACTTTAAAAATTGTATTTAAGTCTTTCCTTCACTTATTTGAAAAAAAAAATGTAGTATTATCACTGACGTCTCACTCAAAATGAACAAATTGAATTTTTTTTCTCAATTTAATTTAATGCTAAATTTGAGTGATTTAGGATTTAAAACATTATGATGGGAGAAAACGAAAGCTTAGCAGCAGCGTAACAACAAGTTCACAACATCATCCACTAAATCTAAACCAGACAAATTCTTGGTAAGGGTAGGTGCGATTTTCTTGTCTAGATTTTATTACAAAGATTCGGAAATACATACTGACCATATATTACAACCTTATCCTTTTTTTGCTCAAAATTTCAATAATCTTTTTCCTTAAATAAAGCCAAATAACTCGTTAAACATTGAACATTAAGAATATTTAAACTCTTTAAAATATTTCCTTTTGATTTATGCTTAATTTAAAATTAAAAAAAAATCATGTTGCCCTGTTCATCAAACCAGTTGCGGTGTTCTTATTTGTAACGGTGGGACACATGAAAAATCCAAGGGACAAAACACCACGTGTTAAGTCAAGTGCCTCAACTCAAACAAGAACAAAAAAGAGCGCCTTCTCTGACCAATCAAAGCTTTTTCAAGTACGGACAACAATCTTAAACCCATTCCCAAAGAACTCATCATTCATTAATTTCCCTTTTCTTTTCTTTTCTTTCTCTCAATAAATAAAATTAAATAGTAAATAAATTGTTTAAGTTGTAGTATTAGTATTGACTTCTAAAATAAATACTTCAATATTTTTCCAAAAACTATTATTAAAATCAATATTGCTCCAGAAGCAAGTGATCATGATAGCTTAGAGTAAGTTCAAATTGATGTGCACCTCTTCTCTGCCCGTCCCACCCCTTTGTTTCCCTCTCTTCTGTTGTTTTTTCTGTTGTTTGCTCCTTGTGAAACAATATCTGACTCTTTCTGAAGAGCTTCAGCTTCTTCCCAATGGTATGTCCATTGTCTTTGCTTCTTCTTCTTCTTCTTCTTCTTCTCTTGTTTTCTGGGGTTTCTTATATTTTTGTCGTTTTTCTTCTCTGTTGCTTAGTTTGATGAACTTTGCATGATATGTTATCATAAACCTTGTTTCATGTCTTTGTTTTCTATCTAGGATTCCGCTCTATATCAGTTTCTCTTTGTTGGGTTGCTTCCTTTTCAACATAAATTCTAACCTTTTGTAAGAATCCATCCCTTATTTTTGCACTCAAGTTGGTGCTTATTTGTTGTTCATCTTATTTTCCCCCAAATTTGCCGCATGCTTTAATCTTTGTGTTCTTTTATTCCATGTTTTAGGTGACTCTGAACCTTCCTGATTCTATTTGCAGAAAAATCAAAACGATTTTGCAAGTTAACGGGTAGAGGAGGCGAAAACAGAGTACTCTGTTCTTTCCACAGTCTCTTTTCGTTGATGCTGAAAAATGGATTTTGGTTTTAGTATTTGTTTTTCTCCATGACCTTTAGACATGGAGAAAAAGATGGATACATGTTCTCTTAATGGAGTTCTTGAGGATTTCTTTAGGAGTGAAGAATTTGAAACGAGCTATTCCTCTAAAGCACCAACTACAGACACAAAGCAAAATTCAAAGCAAGGTTTTCGATGGCGTGGATTTGCTCAGTTATTTAGAAGTAGATCGAAAAAATCATTAGCCAATTTGCAGTCTCTTGGGTCATTCAGACTATCATTAAGGAGGAGTAGTAGTATGAGAGAAAATGTTGCTGTTGCACCAGATTTTGTTGCCAAAAGCAATTCATGGAAAGTTTTCTCTCTTTCTGAGCTTCAAATTTTCACCAAAAACTTCAGCAGTGGTTAGTATTTTCTCGAGTACTTAAGATTTGATTTTACTCTTTCAAATTGATCTCATGGTATGACTTTGTAAGATGTTGACTTGCTTTTGTGCAGAAAATCTTATCGGAAAGGGTGGTTATGCTGAAGTTTATAAGGGGACTTTGCCAAATGGGCAGCTTGTTGCAATTAAGCGGCTAACAAAAGGCACACCCGATGGGATTATCGGTGATTTCTTGTCTGAGCTTGGGATTATGGCCCATGTTAACCATCCTAACACTGCTAAGTTAATTGGCTATGGAATTGAAGGTGGAATGCATCTTGTCCTTGAGTTGTCTCCATATGGAAGCTTAGCTTCTTTTCTTTATGGTTAGTACATGATTTCTAGAAATGCTTGATAATGAACACTGAACAATCTTTTTTTATAATTACCAGAAGCCCAATCTAAATAACGTACGTATTTGATTCTTACAGGTTCAAAAGACAAACTGAAATGGGGTATCAGGTTTAAGATTGCTCTAGGTACTGCTGAAGGTTTAAGATATCTTCATGAGGGTTGTAAGAGGAGAATCATCCACAGAGATATCAAGGCTGCAAATATTTTGCTTACAAAGGACTTTGAGCCTCAGGTACCCTTCAAACGAATATTCTGAAATGCGAACATTCTGCTTAACACCATTAAACCCATAATTTCAGTATGTTTCATTTTTCTGTTTCTCCTTGTAATATTTTCGTTAGTAACAAAAGGTAACAAATTTTGGTGACAGATTAGAGGAAAGTTAACACAAATTTTGGCTGGTTCTCTTCTTCTATTAGTAATTTACATTTTGTTCAGATTTGTGACTTTGGGCTTGCAAAATGGCTACCAGAACACTGGACTCATCACACCGTTTCCAAGTTTGAAGGCACATTCGGGTTTTATACCTAACACTACCCTTCTTTGCAGTTATCCATTAGAGATTCTATAAATAAATAAATTATTTCCTTTATTGCTTACTTTTGCAGCTACCTCGCTCCTGAGTACTTGATGCATGGCATAGTAGATGAAAAAACTGATGTTTTTGCCTTTGGTGTATTGTTGCTGGAACTGGTCACCGGACGCAGAGCTCTAGATTACTCTCAGCAGAGCCTTCTCTTGTGGGTACGCTTCTTCTTTCTTTTCTACTCACTAAAACACTACATCGTATCGAGGACTCCCATTGCATGCGCACATTTAAGGCAAATGGCAGCAAATTAGGCAGATCATAATCAAGGATTTGGAATTTTATGCTTTTCTAGGCAAAACCTTTGTTAAAGAAGAACGACATTAGAGAGCTAATCGATCCTTACCTCGGGGAAGACTACAATACTCGACAAATGAACCTTGTCCTCTGGGTTGCTTCTTTGTGCATACTGACGTCTTCAATTCGGCGCCCACAAATGAGTGAGGTATGTTAAGAAGCTCAAAATCAGTTTGATATTTGTGTTTGATATTGCAGCTTTAATAACTTCGATTCAATTTTAACAGCTATATTTGAATATGTCATGAAGGTTGTACAGGTCCTTAATGGCAACCCCAATAGCTTAAAGAGCATGAGAAAATGTCGGATCCCATTCTTCAGAAAAGCTTTTCATGAAGAGATATTCAACGCAGAAGATCTAAGCTCAACCAGGAGTTAAAAAGGATCTGAATGGAACAAGCAAAGCAGGTTCCTTTGGATTATATCCTAGGGTAAACTACTCTCAGCTACCATTTCTGCCAATACCCTTCTGAAAATCAAGGTTTGTGATCAACGGGACCTTCAATTTTGTTGCTGGAATTTTGAGAAACAGGCTATGGAATTGCTCAGTTCATTCCACCTGCAAATGATCTGGAAACAAGTTGCATGAGAAAAGAGCAAGTTCATAGGGACAAAAAGATGGATGTTGTGTCACGTACATAAAAGGAATTTTAGAAGAAGAGAAGAGGCACGAGAAGAACTCCAAGGGACAAAAATAAAGAATGCCAGTGTGTCTTTGAAGACATGTTCATAAGAGAATCCTGGGGAACAAAACTAGAGAATATCCATATTTTAGTCAATTTTGTAGGAGAGAGAGATGAGAAAGAGCCGTTGTCCTTTTCTTTTTTTTTTGAAGTTATGAGAAAGTCCTTTGAATCCTGAAAATGATAGATTCCTTGCACCAGCTTCAGTTTCCGATCATTGGACGGGATTTAACGAATCATTTTATTCATCACGTGAGATTGGTGTATAAATAAGGTTTTATTGAAGATAATCTTCCAAACTTAGATTGGTGAGAAAAAAAATTAAAGTTTTCTTTAGATTAGATCATTTTATTTTAATTCTTTTACATGAAAGAACAAACATTATTTGTTAAAATTATGACAAGTTTAACGGGTAAGAGTTTTTTTATATAACTAACATTTACGCAATTTTAATTTTATCTTAAGTACAAGATGAAGTTTAAATCCCGATCCTCACTTACAAAACAGGTCTTGCACACCCCACGAACAGGGAATTTTTATTTATTTTTTTTACAAGGGACGACATAAATCATGTCTTAACTTACCAATTTATAAGCCTTTTCAAGTGTTTGAAGGATGTGATAGAGAAACCAATTCAATTATCATGGGTTTGTTTATTTATGACCCAAACCCTAGAGGCAAGCAAACCTACTGTCTTCCCTCCGTAATCCGCCTACCCATCCATCCCTCCATCTTTTTGCTGATCTTATCATCATATCATTCATCGGTTAATAAATTATTAGTTTCATAAAGTATAATCAAACAGCCAGAACGGGATGTTATATATATACATATATATGTGGGCAGGTTTATAGGAGTTTTACTACCAACCTAGAAGAAGAAACCAGCTATGAATGAAATGGTGGGTAAATAAATAAATAAATAAATATATATATATATATATATATATATATTCTTCTATCTTTCGTTTTCAGTTTTGGTGGAAAGCTAGGCCTAACAAAAGTAGATTATCCTATAATTGCATAGTGAAGAAAATGATACTCAGCACACATCAAGCCCAACTCACAAATAGTAATGCCCAGCCTAAGCTAGGCCCCTGATTCAACAAGCCCAATACCAATGGCACCACAGAATAAAGGCCCCACTTTAACTGAATAATAATAATACTTTTTTTTTTTTGCTTCTCAGGCCTTCGCGTGTTGTCATCCACAAAACCAAAATTTAACTTCCAATTACCTCCTTAATCGCTGGCATTTTTAACTTTTGAAAGCTAAAACAATAAACAAGAGAAAAAAAATTGCTGCGCTCTTTTGCTTACATCTCAATCTACAGTTGGAATTGTTCAACTCTTAGCACCAAAACAAAAACAGAGGTAGTGAGAAAGAAAGCGAGAGAAAATGAAACTTCGGAGAAACAAAAAATAATTTAAATAAAGCTATGTAGGATACTAAACAAAATAAAAGGGAAGGATTAGATAACAATAGAGAGTATAGAGCGGAGAGAAAAGAGGCAAGCCAAACCTCAAGCAAGCCATTGAAAGTGGAAATTTTTATTTTTGGTTTGTTGTTAAGGTTTTTGAGTTGCGATGGAAGAATCGGATGTTTTATCGATCGGAGATGCCACTTGGCGGTGGTGAAGGTGGAGAGTAGTAGAACGAGTAGGAGTGTTATAGTTGGAGGATGAGGAAAGGGAAAGGAAGGAACAATGGCTTATTGCCAAATTCGTTCAGGATAATATCTTCTTGTCTAAAGACTGTTTCCACGAATCCTAGTAACGTCGCTTCCACGGTTCGCTCCTCTGGTGCTTTCATTTCCACTTCTTCTGAAGATCATAAAGATTCAGGTTTACGTTCCATTTCTTACTCAATCCTTTACATCTGTTTTTTCTTTTTTGAATTCTAATTTGCTTGGTACTGAGGTTATTTTAGTACAGTGGTCTAGGTGTAATAATAGAGAGGTAATGGTGGTTTATAACTATGAGAGAGAGAATTAAATTGTCTCAGACTTTTATAACTGCGAAAAGTTATGAAGTACTTAGGGATGAAATTTTTTTTTCTAAAAAAAAGTTGGTTTTCATTTTACTTTGTGGAAGATATAAATTACTAGCATGTGATTTTCTTTTACTTTTTTATTATTAGCTCTTTTTTTTTATCAAAACATGAAAACTTTCATTACACAAGAAAAACATCAACATTTATGATGGAATCTGGGAGATACTCTCATACAGATATTTGACCCTTTGTACAAGATAGCCGGGCCACGTTATGAGACAATGCGTTTGCAAACCCGTTGACATGTAAAACTAGACAAGCTCTATATTGTGACGTTGCTCTCAAAATATCTACTATTATTCCTGTTCCCTCCCAGTAAGAGTCCCTCGCCTTTGCAAGCCCCTGCACCACCACCATTGCATCAGTTTCCACCTCCACTTCCTTATGGCCCCATTCCCTAGCAATACCAATCCCAAAGAGAACGGACTTCATTTCTGCATGAAGAGAACAGCTTACATTCGAAGTGCTCGTTGCTGCACATAGCACCACTTTACTTCTTCTATCCCGAACGACTATTCCCAACCTTGCTGTCTTGTTTGTGCAATTAAAAGATACATTCACATTGATTTTGAAGTCAACATCCACAGGAGATATCCATCTCATCAGTGTCTTCCTGCAATTCCCTGCCTTCCTGCAATTCCCTGCCTTCCTGCAAAAGTCAATCCACCTTGTAGACACTCAATTTAATCTAAGTTCGGATCAATTGGACCTGATCCAAATGAACAAGATTAGTCCATTTTTTTATTATTATTATTTTATTTATATTATCATTATTTTTTTATTACTGTTTTTTTTCATTTATTATTTTTTATTATTATTTGCTATTATATTATTATTTTTATTGATTTTATCTTTTCTTGATTAATTAGGAGATAATGATTAGATTAATTAAAAATAATAAAAAAAAGTGGTGAAAGTAGATTTGAACGTGAATTTGGGGGCTGACAGAGTTGGGATTGAATTCAAAGTTTGAATCCTAATTCCAGATGGAATTGAGATTGATCAAAAACTCTTATGATCAATCCTTATAAATACATGTTGAAACAGAACCCAAAGACACTGAGAAAAACACAACAGAGAGGTGAAATAGAAGCAAAAGGTGTTTAGAGGCAGTGTAGAATTTTAAAAAAAAAATTTGAATTTTTTAGAGTTTTTTCTAGAAAATTTTTGAAAATTTTTTAGAATCTGATGAAATTTTTCAATGAGATTTAAGTTTTTCCGGTGACTTTTTCGACGAAATACCCAGTTTTCGACAAAAAAACCTAGAAGCTGGTGAGAATCCCATCGATGTTCTTCACGGGTAGAGAGAAAAGGAGAGAAAACTAAGAGGAAGAAAGAGGAAAGGGAGAAGCATCTGGCAAAAAAACGAGAATTTTTACCTTTTATACTTGCTCAAGACGAAGTCGTTTTGGCATTAAATCGGCCTAAAAGATCCGCACGTTTTTGTTTGGTTCAACCTAACCCGAGCGTTGACCCATGTCTGACCTGATTACTAGTTAACCCCTGCAGCCGAGCTAAGCCAAGCCGTTTCCCGTCGAGCCGCACCTTTGAGCCATGTTTTGTCTTTCAAGCTGAGCCAATCTTTCCAATTGAGTCGCCTTAAGGTTTTATTTATTTATTTATTTATTTATTTATTTATTTATTTATTATTATTATTATTATTATTTTCTAAATTATAATTATTTGGTATTTCTTATTTTATTTTTATTTTTATATATATTTTTTATTTTCCTTAAAATTAAAGTTTCAAAAAATATATATTTTTAAGGAGAAGTTGAAAGTATCAATTTTTCTGAAAATAAAAGAGGTTTTAAAAAATATTTTTAGGAAAAGTTGAAAGTATCAATATCCCTTGAAAATAAAAAAGTTTAAAAAATATATTTTTAGGAAAAAGTTGAAAGTATCAATTTTTTTTAAATTAAAATTTTAAAAAAATATTTTGAGAAAAAGTTGAAAGTATCAATTTTTATTAAAAATAAAAATTATCAAGAAAAATATTTTAAGAAAAATTTGAAAGTATCAATTTTTCTTGTACAAAAGTAATGAATTTTTTTTTTTATGAAAAGAAAAGGATTTATATCAAAAAGTTGAATCATTATTTCTTTTTATTTTATTCTTTTTCTTCTTTTCTTTCTTGAAATTTTTTTTAATGTTAAATAATCCAACAACGGAGTTTCTACAAGTGAAACAATAGTTTTTTTACATACTCTTGAGGTGAAGGGATTTTCTTAATTTTTTGCCAAAAGTATTAGAGTTAATTAAGAATAATTAATTACTTGATAAAATTTTTAAGGCTTATCGGATAACATAAAATCAAGTTGGTACCATCTTTCGATGGGCGTTGTAACAGTGCTATAACCTTTTTCACATGTAATTGAACTCTCGAACCCTGTTCTAGTTAATAGACCTGAACCTATTCTTTTAGGGACCCTTAGTCAAGCTTAGGTTTTCTTTGAAAGGATAATTTTTTTAGGTGATCAATCGTACCTAAATAAAAAATATTGGTGGCGGCTTCTCAAGTCAATATCTAGCGATAGATCCCTGGATCTAGACGTTATGACAGTTTGACGACTCCGTTGGAGAATCTACTGAGAGTCAGGCTAGCAAATAAATTTGTGTTATCCAAAAGCCTAATAAAATTTTTGTATAGATTTTTTTATTCATTCATATTTATTTACTTTGTTAATTTTGTCATTCATATGCATAAGCATAACATGAGCTCTATACCCAAGCTCCGTCCCTCTAAGAGGGAGTAAAATACCTATTGCTTTCATGAGGTTTTAATACTTTCGTGAGGTTTTAATGCCTTCGTAGTGGCTAGTGAAATACTCCCACTCAAATTGAACATTTTTCGCTCATAGCTTGTAATGGATGAAGATTGGGGTATCTTACTAGTCTGTGATGGACAATAATGTAAGGAGCAATTTGGAAACCTTTAGACTTTAGCCTTAAACCACATATTGTGTACACTTAAAAGGCCAACCCTAAGATAGAGTCATTCCTACCCAATAATAGATATACCATGAAACTATGATACAATAAGGGTGTTTATCTAATCATTTTGATTGTCTAACTTTGTGCATCATTTTATTATCGTATGTAACATTATGCATCTACATCACTTTTATTTTATCCATGAAACTAACCATGTTGTTTGTCTGATTTTGTGCATATGCATTATTTCAGTCTATGCATCATTTTCATGATCTTGTTTTAACATTATCATTTACATCATTTTCATTTCATCCATGAAGATCCACATTCTATTCGTGCATCAACATATCCTACATAAAGCATAACATAGCATTTTTAATCATAATTGTGGTGTTAAAGGTTCATGATAGCTCCACCAAGTAACCTCACTCACCAATACAATACAAAAGCTAGAGTAAGACAAATGGAACAAGAAAACTTTCACCGATTTGAAAAATTAGAAAAGGCATAAGAAAAGCTAAAAAATAAATTGAGTAAGATTTTTGATGCTTTCAACAAGTTAAATAAGAGAGAGAAAATAGAAGAGAACATAAGTCAACAAGACCATCCATCACAAAAAGTGGATGACTTATTATATCCTTCTGGTTTTTGGCCACATCAAGCTCAACCCGCACAAGGTCCACTGCCCAATAGTTCAAATAACTTATAAGGTACACATACTCTGAAATGCCATCAATTTTAAATCTATCATAGTACTAGAGCTACATATATCTTGTCTTTACTCAAAAGGTAATAGAACCAATATCAATCCCTAATTTGGATGATATAGAGGATAAAAAAATTGAAGCCCAAGAATAAAGAGACTTTAAAAGCCTCAAAAGCTAAACAAAAAATAAACTTGTTAAAGAAAAAGCTTCAAGTAGCTGAAAGAGTAAGTTTTTATGATTTTGTCGATGCTACTGGACTCTGTTTAATCCCGGATGTGGTTATCCCTCTGAAGTTTAAAGTACCAGAGTTTGAAAAGTATGATGGTACAAAGTATTCAAAAACTCACATTACTATGTACTATCAAAAAATGATTGTCATGCCAATAATAAAAAGCTCTTGATGCACATCTTTCAAGATAATCTCACTAGTCTGCTGCTAGGTGGTATGTCTAGCTAGATAGAAATCATATTCGTTCTTGGAGTGATATGACCTATAACTTCATCAGTCAATACCTGCATATCATAGACTTGGCTCTTGATCATTTTTTCTTATAAAATATAGAAAAGAAGGTAACTGAATCATTCAAAAAATATGCCTAAAGGTGGAGGGACATGGCTAATTAGGTGTAACCTTCTTTGACTGAAAAAGAGACCATTGTATTATTTATCAACACTTTAAAATCTTTCTATTATGAAAAGATGATAGAAAATGTCACAAAAAACTTCACCGACATGGTGATCTCAGGTAAAATCATTGAGAATGCCATTAAAAATGATAAGTTGAAAGGAGAAAAAATTAAGAAGACACCCGAAAAGAAATAGACTGAAGCTCAAGCTATAGGCTTTGACAGATAGTTCAGGGGTTACCAACCATATCCACAAGGTTATTTTCCATACTATCCTGCTGTGAATAATACATCATCTTACCCATACCAGCCAACTTCACAACCATCTTACTCATTGACATGCCATTCCATTTTTAACCATCAAACTCTCATATACAACTTTAATATTCAACCTTCCACAAAGTTTCAGGCTCATCCTACTAACTCAACAAGTGGTTTACAAAAACAACGAATTACTCAAAAAAAATTAGTATTCGATCCAATCCCTATGACTTATACGGAGTTATATCGAGAGCTCTCTAATAACCATTTGATTGCCCTCAATCATGTAGAGTCACTCAAGCTTCTTTACCGTAAGTGGTATGATCTCACAGTCCATTACGACTACCACTATAAAATTGTTGGCCATTTCACTGAAAATTATATTGCTTTGAAACATAAAGTGTAATGGTTAATTAAGGATAGACTGATAAGTTTTGATCAATAAAGAGTAACAACACCTAATGTTAGTGGCAATCCATTGCCTAATCATGATGTCAATACTTTGAGTAAAAATCAAGAACACGTTGATCACAAAAGGTCTGAAGAGTTGCAATGAATCGATTGACAGGATGTCAATAAAGATCATTCACCTGATTGCACAAGGGCACAATTTTGGAGAATGAAAATAAGGTTAGTTGGAAGTTTCTTGTCATTTTAGGATTTCTTTTAAAGTAATGCTATGATTCCTTTTATGCAATAGGACTTTGTTGTTATCATTTTAATAAGAGGCAAGTTAATGCATTTCATTACATTTTTTTTTCATTCAACTACGTTCCATGCTTTGTCACCTTTCATAACTTTTAGTTTGCATTCTTGAATTTCAAATTATGAATGTTTAGACAATGATAACGATAATTCTGATATTTAATTTTAAAAATTTATTCACATTGATCTGATGAGACTATTTGAGCAAAAGAAATCAACTACTAATGGATGTAAAATTAATATATTTTGAATATATGTAGTTTGTTATAAAGATCAATGAGCTTGTTTTTGTTCAATATATGATGTTCAAGGAAAGCATTTATATTTGAGATAAAAAATGATCACTTTTTTTTTACCATTTGAAAAATCATTCATTGCTACTTCTTTTGAGCCTATTGTGATTTTTTTTAAAAAAAACCCTGACCAATGATCACCTTCCACACTGGGAGATAATTTTTGAAAAAAAAAAGAGGTAAAAAAATTCTTTAAAAATATGAAAAAAAATAAATGACGTACATGATTTGGGGTAAAGTAATGAGAGTCTTTTTGTGAGGAATGAGATGAAAAAAGGGAAAATGAAGTGAAATGAAATGGAAAGGGGTAAAATGCCAAGTTGTTTCAAATGATAACAAGTGATCCTTTGGTTTTAAACCCTTTAAACATAGGTTTTGAGCTTATTTTATCTGTTTCTTTTATGACCCTTTACTATGGTCTACATTACAACCTTTAAAGTTTATTTGGATCAAATGTGAATGCTCGAATTGAATAATCATATGTTGGGCTAAGGCATCCTTATAATGGAACGACAGAATCATGCTTTGTTGCTTTAAAAAAATGAAAAAAAATAAAAAAAATAAATGACATACATGATTTGGGGTAAAGTAATGAGAGTTTTTTTTATAAGGAATGAGATGAAAAAAGGGAAAATAAAGTGAAATGAAGTGGAAAGGGGTAAAATGCTAAGTTGTTTCAAATGATAACAAGTGATCTTTTGGTTTTAAACCCTTTAAACATAGGTTTTGAGCTTATTTTATCTATTTCTTTTATGACCCCTTACTATGGTCTACATTACAACTTTTAAAGTCCATTTGGATCAAATGTGAATGCTCAAATTGAATAATCATATGTTGGGCTAAGGCATCCTTATAATGGAATGACAGAATCATGCTTTATTGCTTTAAAATTTGATGTGGAAGAGATATCAACAATAGGTCAAAGATGAGAGAAAAAATGGAAAAAATTAAAAATTAAAAAAATAGTAAAAAATAGGAAAAAAAATGAATGAGAAGGAGAGAAAAAAAGACTCAAATTGAAAACCTGAAAGGGCGATTTGGTAAAAAAAAATATGAGCTAAAAGTTTAATGGAGAGTTCTATCATATGAAGGATCGAGGTATCTAAAGATTTCTAGAAACTGGGACAAAGTTTGATAAGCTCAAAATGATATCAACAGTCAATGGAATGAGTTTTTGAAAAAGAATCTTAGATTAATGTTCAAAATTGTCTGAATATTCATTGTTTGAATATACCATTCATCCCAATGACATGCATCTAATTTGTTTCTTTCGTAATTTATTTTGTACCAAACTCGTTCTTCATTGATTACCTTTCTCGTAATTCACCTTGTGTTCTCTTATTGTTATATACCCAGAATAAATCAAGAAAATGAATTATTACATTGTATTTGTTATGATTTGAAATGATGATGAATTAATGACAATGTGCATAAAAAATCTTGCATTCCTTTGAAGAGAAATCCAGGATGATAAGAGAAAAAATGGGAAAAAATTGTATAAACCTAAAAAAAAAAAAGATGATTTAAAATGACATATGATGTCACTAAATGAGGAATATGATGATAAATTAGTCAATAAAATGGAGTGAGGGAAAATTTTGAAAAAAAAATGATATGACCAAGTGATGAATATAAAGATGACTGGGTAAACATAGTATAGGGAAATGGAGGAAACTGGTGCTGAAAAGCCCATGAACGATGACCAAGTGATGGAGGATAAAATTTGTTCTGAAATGATTAGTGTTGAGAAACCTATGATTTGAGACCAAGTGATAGAAGATAAAATTTATTTTGAGATGGCTAGTGTTAAGAAACTTAAAATGATGGAGTCTTCAGAGCCATATTACCATAATTATTTAGGATTTCATGACATTATTGATGTCCACATTACATGCATCATGTTGGCACCATTGCTTGAATAGTACATGCACATAATTTGATGAATTAAAACTTTGTTAGGACATGCTTGGGCATTTTAAAAATCTAGGTTGTTGCATTTGTATCATTAAGAAGGCATTTGCATATTTGGTCATGACATTCATTCATGCAAATTTTTTGAGTCACTTGAAAAATAAATTGTGAATATTTTGATGAGAATTTTTGAGTTCTTAAATGAGAATCTTTGAGTTTTAAAATAAGAATCTTTAAGGTGTGAAATCTAAAATTTGTCAATCTTTGAACTCAAATGAAAATCTTTGGGTTTCAAAATGAGAATTTTTAAGGTATGAAACCCTAAAATTCATCGAATATGAATCTTCGAACTAGAATGAAAAGTTTTGAACTTTTGGATGCAATTCTCTAAATTTTTTTGAGTAAGAAACTTTGAACTTAGATGTGAAACCCTAAGTTTTATTGCATGTAAGCCTTTGAACTTAAATGAGAAGCTTTAAACTTTTGGATGTGAGTATCCAAAATTCAAACGAAAAGCTTTAGATTTTTTGGATGTGAATCCCAAGTTTGCCAAAGGTGAACTTTTGAATTCGAGTGAAAAACCTTGAACTTTTGGATGTGAATCTTCAAGCTAAATGATGATCTTTAAATGTTGGATGTGAGTCTTGCAAGTGGCAAATGCGAATCTTGAGATTTTACAAATTTAAATTTTTATGAAACTAAAATTTTAAGAATCAAATTTCAGTAAAATTCTTGCAAAGCTGAAAGGTTCTTGCGAATCTAAACCTTTGAATGTTGAACTCAAATTGTGAATCTTTAAGTTTTCATTACAAAATTCCTTCAGATACAATCTATAACTCTTTTGGTCATGATTGTCAATGAGTCATTTATTTTTCAAAGTCGTGGTTACCTTCATTTAGAGGAGCAATTTATTTTTCCAAAAGTCGTAGTTACCTCTATTTAAAAGAGCAATTTATTTTTCTAAAGTCATGGTTGTCCCTGTTTAGATGAGTAATTTATTTTTCAAAGTCGTAGTTGCCTATGTTTAGAGAAGCAATTTATTTTTCAAAGTCGTGGTTGCCTCTGTTTAGAGGAACATTTATTTTCTTAAAAGTTGTAGAGCCTCTGTTTAAAATAGCATTTATTTCTTCAAAAGTCGTTGAGTCTCTGCTAGAGGAGCTTTGTTTATTTTTTTAAAAGTTGTGGAGCTTCTGTTTATAGGAGCTTTATTTATTTTTCTCAAAAGTCGTTGAGCCTCTTATTAGAGGAACTTTGTTTATTTTTTCAAAGTTATTAAGCCTCTGCTTATGTGAGTTTTGATCAAAATCTTAACAAAAAAATAAAAATAAAAACAAAAACAACAAAATAAAAAAAGGTAAAAAAAAAAGTCGAGTTAAGTCTTAAATGGGTGTCTATGTATTTACAGAATTTTTGTTTCACAGAAAATTAACAGAAAATGTGCAAAGAGAGACAGCTGTAGACACCTAATTTGGTACAGGCCTGGATCAATTGGGTATGGTCCAAATAGGCAAGATGGGCCCATTTTATTATTATTATTATTATTATTATTATTATTATTATTATTATTATTATTATTGTTTTTATTTTATTTTTATTATCATTATTTTATTATTATTGTTTTTTTCGTTTATTATTATTATTATTATTATTATTATTATTATTATTATTATTATTATTATTTTGATTGATTTTATCTTTTCTTGATTAATTAGGAGATAATGATTAGATTAATTAAAAATAAAAAAAAAAGTGGTGGAAGTGAATTTGGACGTGATTTGAGGGCTGGCAGAGTTGGGATTGGATTCAAAGTTTGAATCCTAATCCTAGATGGAATTGAGATTGATCAGAAACTCTTTTGATCAATCTTTATAAATAGATGCTAAAACAGAACTCAAAGACACAAAGAAAAACACAACAGATAGGTGAAACAGAAGCAAAAAGTGTTTATAGGCATTTTAGAATTTTTAGAAAATTTTTTTCTAATTTTTTGGAGTTTTTTCTGAAAAATTTTTGAAAATTTTTCAGAATCCAATGAAATTTTCCTACGACATTTAAGTTTTTTGGTGACTTTTTTGACAAAATACCCAGTTTTTGAAGAAAAAACCCAGAAATCGGTGAGAATCCCGCTGGTGTTCTTCACGGGTAGAAAGAAAGGGATAGAAAACTAAGGGAAAGAGAAAGGAAGGGGAGAAGCATCTGGGAAAAAAATGAGATTTTTTTACCTTTTATACTTGCTCAAGACGACGTCGTTTTGGCATTAAATTAGCCCAGAGGATCTGCGTGTTTTTATTTGGTTCAACCCGACTTAAACGCTGACCCATGTCTGACCCGATTGCCAGCCAACCTCTGCAGCCGAGCTGAGCAGAGTCGTTTCCTGTCGAGTCACACCTTTGAGCCATGCTTTGTCTTTCAAGCCAAGCCAATCTTTCTAGCCAAGCTGAGCCGCCTTAAGTTTTTTTTCTTTTTCTATTTATTTATTTTTTATTATTATTATTATTATTATCTAAATTAGAATTATTTTGTATTCTTTATTTTATTTTTTTTATTTTCCTTAAAATTAAAGTTTCAAAAATATATATATTTTTAAGGGAAAGTTAAAAATATCAATTTTTTTGAAAATAAAAAAAGTTTTAAAAAATATTTTTACAAAAAGTTGAAAGTATCAATTTCTCTTGAAAATAAAAAGGTTTAAAAAATATATTTTTAGGGAAAAGTTGAAAGTATCAATTTTTCTTAAAATTAAAATTTCAAAAAAAAAAAATTGAGAAAAAGTTGAAAGTATCAATTTTTTTTAAAAGTAAAATTTCTAAAACAAATTTTTTTTTCAAAAAGTATTTTAGAGAAAAGTTGAAAGTATCAATTTTTCTTGAAAGTAAAATTTTTAAAATAATTTTTGTCAAAAAGTATTTTGAGAAAAAGTTGAAAGTATCAATTTTTCTTGAAATTAAAATTTCACCAAAAAAATCATTTTAAGAAAAAGTTGGAAGTACCAATTTTTCTTAAAAATAAAAATTATCAAAAAAAATATTTTAAGGAAAAGTTGAAAGTATCAATTTTTTTGTACAAAAGCAATGAGTTTTTGTATGAAAAAAAAATATTTATATCAAAAAGTTGAATCATTATTCCTTTTTATTTTATTCTTTTTCTTTCTTTCTTAAATTTTTTTTAATGTTTAATAATCTGACGACAGAGTCTCTGTAAGTGAAATAGTAGTTTTCTTGTATACTCTTGAGGTGAAGGAATTTCTTTAATTTTTTACCAAAAGTATTGAAGTTAATTAAGAATCATTTTTAATAATTAATTACTTAGTAAAATTTTTAAGGCTTATCGGATAACACAAAATCAAGCTGATATTATTTTTCGATGAACGTTGTGATGGTGCCATAACCTTCTTCACACGTAATCGATTTTTCAAATCATGTTCTAGTTAATAGACCTGAACTTATTTTTTTAGGGACCCTTAGTCAAGCTTAAGTGTTTTTTGAAGGGATAGATTCTTTAAATAGTCAATCGCACTTAAACAAAAAAATTTGATAATGACTCTTTAAATCAATATCAAATAATAGATTCTCAAATTTAGATGTTATGACACACCTTAAACACCACCTCACGTACAGTTTCACATGTAGATTCATGGAGACATCTGTTTCTGTTCAACCATAGCATCCATAGTGCAAACATGCACGTTTCCAACTTTATTCTTACTTTGCCTTAATCAAGAAAACAGTCCAAAATTCTGGGGCCATGGTCCATGTTTCCAGCCATCCATGCTCCCAGTTGCGATTCTTTCCCGTACCCAACCGCTGAACCTGCATTAAAAAATTATTTGATAGCAAGATTCCTCCACAGTCCCACACACACAGCAAGAGTCCTGTTATTTATATGAATTTTTTATATTAGAATCAGGTTTGAGGTTGTTTGAATTCGAATCTGAATTTTGAAATATATTATAATTTAATTTAATCACTAAATTGTTATGTAATTTTTTTTTAATATGCTACAATTGAGAACAAATGTAACAAAGGATTTTTTAAATCAATGATTAGAGTTTTAGAAAATATAAACTTTTTAAATAAGTCTTTATTTTTTTTTTGTTTGATAATTTTAGTGACCATAAAAAAGGTTTGGTAGGGATATTAAATTATGTTATCTAATAGTATCTTAACAGGGGCCGGGCCCTCAACTGAGAATGCTTTCATAAGTTATAACAGCTTGGAGAAACTAAATTCCGTGGCCCATAAATGTGGTGTCATGTTTCGTAACGTATATAAACTCTTACATCCAACTGCATGGTTTGGGCCTTTATGTAAGATAACAAGGCTGAATAAAAAAACAAAAAAAAGGAACAACATTTTACTTCAGAAAAAAAACTCCTTTTTGTTTGGGAATTGGGATAGTGGGTTAAAGACAAGACTGATGATTGAACGCCCAAATTTTAAAAAAAAAAAATCTTTATAATCTTATGTAAAAAGAATCTCACAGGGGTTTTGAAAATGCCAGTAGTCTTTTCTTCTTATAGTTTATTTTTTGGTTATTTTATTTTTGACTCTGAGGATAAAGTAATTTTATTGACACCTGTTGTTTTTATTGTTTTTATTTTTGACTCGTGTTTGTGTTGTCTATTTTTAAAATTTTTTTTGTTGTGCGTGTCTGTGCTTGTGGCAAACCTCCTCTGACAGTTTTTTTTTTTTTTTTTAGTTTTTTCTTAAGCTGTTTTTTGGTATATTTTTTTTATCTTTTCATTGAATGTAGATTTCTGTTTTCTTTTCAGTTTCAGTGTCATTATTTTCGTTTTATGCATTGTAATTTTTCTATTGAAGTTTCAATGTTGAATGGATCTTTTGTAAGGTTAATTGTCCAACTTGCCTGTATAACGGATTTTAATTTGACTCAATTTTATAGGATCGATTTTTTTTTTTAAATTGAATTTTGAGTCAAATCGAATAATAATAAAAAAATCAAGTCGAGTTTTAAATAAATTTGATCCAACTTGATATATATAAATTATTTAATTATTAATTATTTATTTAATTTTATATTTGTATATAAAAATAATATTTTATTATTTTTAAGTCTAATCATTGGTATGATTTATATAATATCAAATCAGGTTAAGTTTGAATATGAAAAAATTAAAAAAATTTGTCGGGTCGATTTCGAGTATTATGTGTATAAAGTCATATCAGGTTTGAGACGAGCAAATACTTGCCTTGACCCGAGCCGTTATTATCCTTAGTTTTTGGGTTTTATAATTAGAAGTTTTGCATGTTATTATGGTTGTGTTTTTTATAATATTTTATTTTTACATGTCATCTTTGATGAAAATAAGTTTTTATTGTTTTTATTAGTTCTGTTTTTTAGTTTGGACATTTTTTGTATGAATTTAAATAATTGAGAAACTGATTATTAGAATTTGATGTTATTAAGAATTATACAAAGTTATCGTAGGAAGTATACAAGTTTGATATATTTTTATTATGTGATGTTATTAAGTATTGTAGGTGTACTTAAAATGTTTGATTTATTATCCTTTTTGTAATGTGATTTATGTGAATGATTAATCGATAATAGTTATTTATAATCAAAAAATAAAGTTCAATAAGTTAAAAATGGCTTAGGAAAGTTGTTGTATTCATATAATTAGTAAACAAATATATATTAAAATAATTATGAGTTACAAATTAGCATTTCATGAATTTACAAGATTTATACCTGTCAATTATAGAACTACAAGAATCTAAAATTATAAAAGAGAATTGAAGGCTTCTATCTAAGTTCCAGTTTCTCTTATGTGGATTACAATATATTCCTTTGCTTGAGGACAATATTTCAAATAAATGTTAAGATGTTGACCTTTTTTTTTTTTTTTGATTCCTTTCAATGAAATATGTCATGTTGCATTAAATTACTTATGAATGTATGCATGTAATCTAGGTATATTTTGGTCTAAACACGGTTGTTTTTTTAGAAAATTACAATTATAAAGTTAATACTTAAGGTTATAATAGATGCATTTATACAAGAGGTAGCTGATTTTTTGGAGAAATTATGAACTTTGTATGATATATATCCTATAACATTCTATGATGAAAGAATAAAGTTTGTTCTAAAATTTTGTTGGAGGATTTGAACAATGCTTTCATTGCTGTTATAAATATTAGCATTATGCATTTGTTGTTTTACGATATTTGTAAAATGAAAAGTATTTTTTTTATTGAGTATTTGCTAGATAATTTGGCAATAAATTACCAACCCATTGTGAGATAATTTGATTTAATAAATAATTTATAAAAAAAATAACAGCCAATTGTGAGATAACTTGATAAAAAATATAAAAGAATTGATAGTTTCTTGTAACAGTATATTATTATTATCTAATAATGTTGAAATGTGTAATGATTGTATTAACTATGAAAAATTTTGAAGTACTTATAGATGAATTTTTTTTTCCTAAAAAAAAATTATTTTCATTTTACTTCGTAGAAGATATAAATTACTACCATGTGATTTTCTTTTACTTTTTTATTATTAACTTTTCATAATAGGGATTTATATCTATTTTTTACATTAACTTAAGATTTGAGGTTATTTGAATTCGAATTTAATTCTTAAAATATGTTATAAATTTTTTAATCACTCAATTGGTTATGTGAATTTTTTTTTAAATATGCTACGATTGAGAACAAATGTAACAAATGATTTTTAATTCAATGATTGGAGTTTTAGAAAATATGAACATTTCAAATAAGACTCCTTTTTTTTTTGTTTGATAAATTTGGTGGGGATCTTAAATTATGTTATTATCTAACAGTATCTTAACCAGGGGCCGCTCCCCTCAACTGAGAAAGCTTTCGCAAATCTTATAACAGCTTGGAGAAACTAAAGCCCATGGCCCATAAAAGCGGTGTCATTTTGAGTCACGCATATAAAATTCTTACATCCAATCTCATGGTTTGGGCTTTTATGTAACATAACAAGCCTGAATAAAAAACAAACTTTCTTGTTGCTGGGTTGAAGACAAAACTGATGATTGAACGTCCACAAAACAAAAAAAAAAAGAAAAAAGAACTTGGAAATAAAAATACTAAAAAATTAATTGCCTCGACATTGTTGCTTTTGGTAAGTCAAACTTTCCTTAATATTTTGAAATAAAAACAAGTTGTAATATTTTGAAATAAAAACAAGTAGTAATGTTTGATTTTTATCAGTCGAAGCCTGTTTTTTCGTTTCTTGTGTTTTTGTTTGGTCTGTAAGATCTGCCAATTTTGAAGTTGCTGTTTTCAAGTGATTAAACTGCTGTTAGGGGAGGCCACCATGGATATTGCCAATCAGTTGCAGAGACAGTTTATGGACTACTCTACATCACTGCATCGTGAGGTCAATATCTTTTCTTTTATGTTTTTGCTTTATTGGTTATATTTTTCCCAAAGATTTGATATTTTAATAAAATCTACAGATGGGTTTTTGTATTTTTAAGCCTATGGTTGCCTCTATTGAAAATATTTCTGGGAAATAAATCTTTTTTGATAAGGAAAAATATTATAAGCCATATCTTGTAGGTCTTATCAGATTTGTTTTCCCTGAGAAAATAAATCTGTTCACTTGAAAAAGGAACATTTTGGGTTTTCATTCTTATTTTCGGTCCTATCGTTTTGTTAACTGATTTTTTTTCTTCTTTTTGGATGGTTTTTGGAGGTTTTCTGATGATGGGTTCTTATTGGTTTTGAGCAGGGATTTGTGGATGATCAGTTCACTCAGCTCCAAAAACTGCAAGATGAAAACAGCCCTGATTTTGTGGTTGAGGTTGCCTCTCTTTTCTTTGAAGATTGTGAGAAGCTTATTAACAATATGGCCAGAGCTCTGTGAGTGTTTTACTGTTTTGTCTTATTCTCTTGTTCCTTTCTTCACTTTCTTTGATTTTAACTTCCCTTTTTTGGATTTTAAAGAAAGAATTAGCTTTGTTTGTTAAATAAACTGATACTAGTTAGTAATTGGGATCTTTTTCCCTATTTCTTCAGAGAGCAACAACAAGGTGTGGATTTCAAGCAAGTAGACGCTAGCGTCCATCAGCTAAAGGGTAGTAGTTCCAGGTATTCATGGACATCTCTCCTTGAATTTTCTAATTGACTTGCTACCATTTAATTGGGATATTCAATCTCAAGTATTCCAAGGAACTAATGATCATTGTAGAATATCATAATGATGTCCTGGAAACTCAATCACATTGCTGTTGTTTCGTTCTGTGTCTATGGTGTAGCATAGGTGCAATGAGAGTTAAAAATGTATGCATTGCCTTCCGAAGTTTTTGTGAGGCTCAAAACCGTGAAGGGTGAGTTTTGCTTCCCACTTATATAATATTTTGTTGTGATTTTCTTTTTGTAATTGCATGATTGCTGAATTAACTCAATTAACCACCCTCTGAACGTGAATTTTCTCAAGAAAATCCTTAATTAATGTATTCATCTGTTACTGTAGCACTATGCTGCTTTGAGTTGCTGCACTCTTCAACTCAGCTCAAGAAAATAGAATGACAAGTTAATATTTAGTCATCTAAAGATAAGTATACTCATGTTAAGCTTGTTTATTTACATCAATTTAACAGTTAAATGGAAAGATTAGATAGAAGTTGGCATTAGGTTCCAAAGTCTGTACATGCAATCATAACCTGGGTAATTGAAAAGAAAAAAAAAAGCATGGGTGTTAGCAAGTTTAGATATAAGTTACTTGAGAAGGAGCACCATTTTGATGAAAAGCTTGAGCTTCCATACTTGGATAAGAGAAAGCAAAATCATTCCACCACTACTATCTGGTGCAAAGAGCATTTCCATTTTGCTTAACCAAGTAGTCACTTCCATCAATCGTGACATTTGGCTAATATCATAATTTAGTCCTTTTAGATTGTTGGTCCGGCTAGATGTTGATGCAGGAAACTCTGCAAGTGAGTTTGCATGCATTTGACAAGTCTTCGTGATTGTTTAATGGATTAAAATTAAATTAAGAAGTTTTCTGGTACTTCAATAATTAAACGCCCAATTTTGCTGGTTGTCACACCTTATCCCTTATGATATGAACCAAAGATGATACCTTTTATGTATCTTGCAAGATGTGGCTTTTAATTTCTTGTTTCCCACTCCCTTAAATCTTACAATGAAGGGAGTGAGGAGTTGTACAAGAATCTGATTAACTTGATAATGTTGGGACAGATGTTTGAGATGCCTGCAACAGGTGACTCATGAATACTCCCTACTGAAGAACAAACTTCAAACCTTATTCAGGGTAAGTGTAAGAAACTGTGGCTAATAGAAAGTATTTTCTTCCTGCATGGTTTTGATAATCTAAGGGACTTTCGTTCTTCTTAATGTTAGTATTCCACTGGGAAAATGAGCATATGTACTCATTTGTTCCAAGTTGAGTTTTTCAGTTTCAACATCCAACAATACTTTTAACTGGAGTTGTTCCTGTTCGGTTTTTCAGCTGGAGAAACAAATCCTTGCTGCTGGTGGATCCATTCCAATAGTGGAATAAATAACATTCATATCATCCTTGTGGTGGAACAAAGGGGGAGTAAAAAGTTGGCATTGTAGATACTTCTTTCTAATGAGGTTTTGTAGTTTAAATTGTAACCAAGTTAAACTATTGAAGGATTTTGCTTAGATTTGTGTATAAAGCGTGGATGAATTAGAATAATGCTTTGAATAAATATTTTTAGCTTTCTGCAGCATAAGCATATATGTGGTAGTTTTCTTTGTTGTTCAATGTTGAAAATTTCATGTTAATTTGACCAATCAATGAAGGGTGTTTTCTATTCAGTATTTTTTTACTATTATTATTGAAGCCTATGGAAAAACTAAGAAATAAATCAGTGTGAAAACTGAATGTATATTGAAAAACTGCTTATTAAGAATTATATAAGAATCTTAAGTTTATATACAACTAACTAGAGGTTAAACTAGGAAATTAAATTTTTCTAAAAAACTAATCCTATAATTGAGGAATTGTCTATTCTAATTTTAGGGATACAAATATTTAATTTTAGAGATACAAATATAAATATACAGATTACAAGATTACAATCAGTTGTAAATAAGTGTTTTCTCACACTTTTCCTCAAGCTGGTGAATAGATGTTTTCCATTCTCAACTTGAAAATAATTTCTTGAAATGTTGCACTACTGAGACCTTTAGTCAACACATCTGTAAGTTGACCCTTGGTTGATATATAAGGTGTACAAATTAACTCACTGTTTAGTTTTTTCTTTATGAAATGTCGGTCTACTTCAATGTGTTTTGTTCTATCATGTTGCACAGAATTGTGTGCAATGTTTATTGCAGACTTGTTATCACAGTAGAGTCTTATTGGTCCATTTCATTTGATCTTCAAGTTTTCTAGGATAATCTTTAACCATAGTAGTTCACAAATTCCTTAAGCCATTGCTCTGAACACTGCTTTAGCACTTGATCTTGTCATCACATTCTGTTTTTTACTCCTCCAAGTCACAAGATTATCACCTAAAAAAGTGCAGTAGCTTGAGGTGGATCTTTTATCAATTACTGAACCTGTATAATCCGCATCTGTATATGCTTCTAGAACTAACCTTGAATTTCTTTTGAATAAGATACCTCTCCCAGGATTGGTTTTCAAATAGTACAATATACGGTAGACAGCCTGTAAGTGCATTTCTTTAGGACTATGCATAAATTGACTTACCACACTCACAGCATATGCTATATCAGGTCTAGTATGTGAGAGATAAATGAGTCTTCCAACTAATCTTTGGTACATTTCTCTATTTACAACAATATTTTCATTAGCTTCTCCAATTTTATGATTAAGATCTATTGGGGTATTTGCAGGTTTACATGCAAGCTTCTCAGTTTTCTTCAGAAGATCCATCACATATTTCTGTTGTGAGATGAAAATATCATGCCGTGAGTGAGCTACTTCAATTCCTAGGAAGTACTTCAATCTCTCTAGCTTTTTTATTTCAAATTCTCTAGCCAAACACTGTTTTAAAGATTCTTTCTCTTTTTCATTATCTTCAGTTACAATTATATCATCAACATACACTAATAGAACTGTGACTCTCCCTGAATCAGAGTGCTTGATAAACAATGTGTGATCTCCTTGACTTTGTTTATATCCCATTGTTAGCATTGCTTTGGTAAATCTCCTAAACTAAGCTCTAGGAGACTGTTTAAGGCCATATAAAGCTTTTTTTAACCTGCATACTTTGTTTGCTTCTAGATGACCTTCAAATCTCGGTGGAACCTTCATATATATTTCTTCTTCCAAATCACCATATAGAAAAGCATTCTTTACATTAAATTGTTAAAGCTGTCAATTATAATTTGCAGCCAATGATAACAAAATTTTAACTGTATTCATCTTGGCAACTGGAGCAAAGGTCTGTTGGTAATCCACTCCATAGGTTTGAGTGTAGTCCTTAGCCACTAACCTGGTTTTATATCTTTCAACAGTACCATCTGTCTTGTATTTTATAGTAAAAACTCATTTACACCCCACTGAATTTTTTCCTTTAAGCAACCTTATCAGTTTTCATGTTTGATTTTTCTCTAAGGCCTTTATTTCTATTTTCATGGCTTGCCTCCATTTCTCACTAGATAATACCTCGGATAATGTAGTTGTAACATAAATAATGTTTAGGCTCACAAGAAAATTTTGTGGGATGGTGAGAATTTTTCAAATGACACAAAATTAAAGATTGGGTATAGTGGATGCTTGGTACATTCTCTGGTTCCTTTTCTAATAACAATAGGCAGATCATAATCACTAGTTATAGTTTTAAGAGATTCATGCTCATTTTGAGAAACAGAATAAAAAATTGTAGTTTTTCATTTCCAGAGTTAGGATCAGGTTCTTGGACTGGTACTGGTTCAGGATCTGAAACTTTTTTTCTTGAGTATACCTGTAATTCTTTCATATAATTAAGAACAATATTATCCTTTGTCACATCTTCCGTATTTAGAATGGGTTCAGACTCAAATTCAGTGTTTGACTTGGGCTCAGTAGAAACAGGTTTCGACTCAGAAGAATTAATATGTGTAAATGTTGAAGAAGGGGGCCAATCAAGCAAAATGAAGTCTTTATCCTTATCTTCCATGAATGAAATCTCTCCCTGAAGATGAGGTTGAGTAAAAAATGGTTTATTTTCTTCAAAAGTGACATCTGCAGATACATAAAATTTTTTGGTAGGAGGATAACACTTATATCCATTTTGAGTTGAAAAATATCTTAAAAAATACACTTAATCGTTCTTGGATCTAATTTTTCCTGTTATGACTGTGAACATGAACAAATGATGTACAATCAAATATCTTAGGTGTGAGATTGTTTGTGGTATTGAGGTTGGGATAAAATTGTGAGAGTAGTTTCATAAGAGTTTAAATCCCAAAATCGTTGAAGGTAACCTATTTATAATATGTATGTTAGTGAGAACAGCTTCCCCCTAGTAAAATTTAGGTACATTTGCTTGAAAAAGAAAAGCTCGGGTTATGGCTAGTAAATGGTTTTTTTTTTTCTGTCACTCCATTCTGCTGTGAAATATTAACACAAGATGACTCATAGATAATCTCTTCTTTTTGAAAATAGGTAGATAGACTCTGGTTGAAGTAGTCTCTTGCATTATCAGACTTAAATCTCTTGATTCTCTCTCCAAATTGATTTTGGATCATGTTTTGAAAACTTAAAAATATACTATTCACATCTGATTTGGATTTAAGTAAAAAAATTCAAGAGACCCTGGTACAATCATCTATGAATGAAACAAATCATCTCGCATCAAAAATATTAGGAATTGTAGAGGGACCTTAAATGTCACTATGAATCAAGTAAAAAAGAGTAAAACTTTTTTTGTTACTGATTGGAAAAGACACACGTCTATGCTTTACAAGTTCGCAACATAATGAAAATCTTCGACATTTAATCATTTGAACAAGGAAGGAAACATGTTTCTCAAGGTTCCAAAAGAAGGATGTCCAAGATAAAAATGGTAAAGTTAGATTTTATCTTTATTGACAGATTTTTCAAAAAGAAATGACAAAGGTAAACTATTTTTGATACTACTTGTATTATCTGATGTCTCAAGATAATATAGTCCATCCTTCTCCTTAGTAAGTCCAATCATCTTCCCTAAATTCTGGTCTTGAAATTCACAATAAGAAGGATAAAAAGTTACTTTGCAATTTATATCTCTGGTAAGTTTTTGTATACATATCAGATTAGTAGACAATCCAAGAATATGAAGAATATTTTTGAGAACAAACGAGAGATTAACTTGAACATTTTCTAATCCTGTCATTGTGGTAAGTGAACCATCTGCAATAGCAATTTTCTTATTACTAGGACACAGGTTATATGTACTAAACTTTTGTGAGGAATGTGTCATGTGGTCTGTGGCTCCTGAGTCAATGATCCAAGAACTCGTAATAGGTTTAGCCGAGACATTTAATCCATGAGAATTGAAAGCTTTACCTGAACTAGAAACTTTACCCAAAGAACATACTACAGTACGTTTTTCAAGGATTTTCAATAAGTTTCTCAGCTTTTCAATCTCTTCCTTGTCGAACTCTCCTTGTTTCTGAGACATCTGTAGTACTCCAGTGATTTTTTCAGTTAACATTTCCTCAAATTGGATGGTAGTGATATCTTTCTTTGAAAGGGTTCGGTAATGAAGGCCTAAATAAGATTCGACAATGAAGGCTGAAAATTTTGCTTCCCAAGAAGAGCCTAAAGTTCTGATACCATGTGAAAAAACTAAAAAATAAATTAGTGTGAAAACTGAATGTATATTGAAAAACTGTTTATTAAGAATTATACAAGAATCTTAGGTTTATATACAATTAACTAGGGGTTAAATTAAGAAACTAAATCTTTCTAAAAAATTAATCCTATAATTGAGGGATTGTCTATCATAATTTTAAGGATACAAATACTTAATTCTAGAGATATAAATATAAATATACAGATTATAAAATTATAATCAGCTATAAATAAGTGTTTTCTCACGAAGCTATCTTTTACTAAATTCAGTTGTATGGATGACTGCAGATTCCCGATGTTTAGGTAGGATAGTGTAGAATAATGGTAGTAGGACCAAAATTTCGTTTGTAGGGCACCCTTCGACTGAAAGTTGGTGAACTTGTTAGCAATGTGCCAGTATCCTTTGATATTCAGGCCATGGTGGAACGGAGCTAAATCTTCAGTCAACTCATGAGAAGTGAATGAAGATGAAGCAGGAAATGATGGCAATTGGCTGGGTTCTTATGCACTTAGGTGATTGGAACGTGGTCTATTAATTTCTGAAGAAAATGTGGTGTCTAGATTCCAGAGGCAGTACAAGCAGTTGAAGTGTACAACTCACTACTTTACTAAGGATGGTCCCATGTAACAGTCTAATCTGATTTTTCCCATTGATCAATCTCTTGGTACTTTCTTGTTACGGGATCATCGCTAATCAGTTCAGCTTGCCTTTGCAGCTTGCCTTTGCCTGCAGAACTATACGAGCTGAAATAATTTCAGGCCATGGCCTGATGTGAGTGATACACTAATTATCATCCCTTTTCTTTTCAATACATCTATTTTCGTTGTTTATGGAGTTGGGGTTTGTTTATTGGTTCTTCCTATTAATGCATTCACTTGGCAGCTGAATACAGCCTTTTTGGCCCCTTTAGTTTTTAAGTTAGAATAGAAATGAGAGTTTCGGACTTAGAAACTTAACCTCCATTGGAATCTATTCCAACAAATAAAGAGAAAATGAAAAACCAACACAGGTGATAATAATGGCTTGATCAAACCCATGTTTTAATTATTATTATTATTGAGAAATGGATGTATAAGACCTGCACATGTTTTTCTGGTAGCGAAACAAAGATTCAAACAGTGGGTGAAGCTGGTATGACTCATCTTTGAAAGGATTATGCATTAAAAGACGATTGAAAATGTAATAGTAAGTAAAGTTTTTTTTTTTTTTTTTTTGGGGTTAAAATAAGAACTGAATCTCCTATTCCCTCTTCACAAAGTATTTGAACAGTTACTCTCATCATCTAACCCAATCATCTGGTTCTAACTGGACAAGCCTCAGAGGTAACCATCACATGGAAAATCGTTAAAGATCATCAGATTTCAGAATAAAACGTTAGCGTTAACCAAGGTTTTCCAGGGATCCTGTTTATAATTATAGAAAAGATAAAGGTGAGAGGGACATGTATCTGTGACATTCTAGACAGAATTAATGTTGTATGTCCGAATATGTTCTTGGGACATATATTGCCCTCGGAAGGGATATTGTTTTTGTCATAGTTAGAGAAGTAAATTGCATTAAATGATTCATGACCCACAAGTACCGATTTATGTATTAATCGAAAACTTGATTGTCAATCAAATCAACATATTGTCTTCTACTCAGCCACTACTCTCCCATCAAGCTTAAGGAAGATTGGCAAAAGAAAAAAGTGATTAAACAATTGTATGCATGTGTTGAGCTTTTTCTTTAATTAATCAAAGGTAACTGAGTTTTGTATTTGATTTGGATTGAAGTAGTTGTTACTCGATTCAGTAACCTACCATTTCTGGCATCAATCACTGCGGTTCGAACTTGTGATATAAAGAAAAATTCTGGGGATGTAGTTTTATAAAATTAAGGAGGGAAATGCTGTAGCTGGATGACAGAGACGGGACTAGATAGTTATGTAAATGTGCACAAGGAAGACTGCAACTGCAAGAGTGGCTATGCCTAGCCTGCCTGTCTGCCACACAAGGTTTGTAACTCCATGATTGAAAATGGAATGCACACGATGATTGATATACAGTGCCAGTATTTTTGGTTGTTGGGTTTGGTGCATTCCCTGCACGGATCCCCATTCAATATTAAAGCATCTTGGTACCAAATGGGGTTGTGGGAGTTGAATTGGGGCTGCTCCTCTCAGTCTTTTACCTGCAGCAGCATATAAGCGGATGAGAATTTAAAGCTTGTTTGGTGCATTTGGGGAAACAATTTTTGAACCTTGTTCCCTGCAAATCTCACAAACTTTACCTTCTAGGCTTTCACTTAAATGCTTCTAAATGCTGTGGTTGTTCTCTTGTCTTGATGCTTCATAACTCCCACCTTCAGACATTTATTTATTAGCTGGTTTTGCTGTTACCACATTTAATTTCCACCATGAATTTACATTTTTTTTCTTGAAGGAGCTAAATGCTCCTTATAAACTTTCTTATTATCGGCAAAATCTAGACTTTTTCTCTGAAGAGTAAAAGATCAGTTTGAAATATTGCATGGAAGATAAACATTGAAAGGATTATCTTCCATTTCTTGACCTAGTGACACAAGAAATATTAAAAAAGACATTTGAGTTTAGGTTCAAATTAAGCCTTTTCATCTCTCTTTCCGTGCAATAAGACGTTACCTTACTTTAAATAAAATAAAAAATAAAAAAAAACATTGAAAGGATTTATTTAAAGGATGACCAAGGGTTTCCTATTTTAGACACAACAAAATCATTGAGACTTCAATTTTGTTGAACTACGAAAGTTGAGAGATGGTACTTTATCAAACCAAAATTCTAAATTGTACAATAGTGGAGAATTCATTTGTTGGTCAGATAGATTGTCATAACGCTAGCTGATTTATAATTTTTGAATCTTAATTTAAGTTGTCATCTGCTGCAACAGACTTTATATATGTTTGAAACCAAATTCATTTACTACTTTATTTGACCCATCTTGTTTAGATCCCCAAACCTCGAAAAGAGGTGCAGAACTGCAGATCGCAGAGAAGGGCTTTGTTTAGGAAATTGCAGATTAAACTTTCACCATGTTGTTTGACTCCCAAGTCTACAACATTAACCACTTGCACTTTCCATCTTGAATTTATTGCATCCCAATTTCGATTGTTGTTCCTTTGGGACCAAGAAAAGGTTATGTGTCACCTGCCATGTGCTTAGGCCTTGGAGACGAGAGAACGTCAAAGAAAATTTTTTTTAATCAGGTCTGCTCTCTTCTATGACCCTTTTTTTTTTTTTTTTTTTTTGTTTTACAAAGAATGCAGCATTTTGCATACAAAATGAATATAGCAAACGCAATTTCGACCTCAACAGCATTTTTCTCAAATTTTTTAGGCTAATTTGATGAAAGAAAGAGAATCAACTGCTCCTAATCCACAACCGTTTGGACAACAGGCAACTGACAGACATGTTATTATTGATGATTTTGTTTTGGTGTTGATCGTATTATAATAAATTTTAATTATAATATATTTAAAAATAATTTTTTATGTCAAATTTGATACTGAATGATATTAATTGTTTTATTTGTTTCGGTTAGCTTTAGTCAATTTTGATAAAATATTTTATTTTAATTGATGCATAAATATAAAATTTATTTTATAATTTTTAACTTATTTTTATTATATAATTATTTTTAACCTAATAAAAAAATAATTTTTGAAAATTGAGTTTTTTTTTTTAAATTTTTTAGTGCAACTTGTTTTTTTTTTATATTTTATTTTTCTAAACCAAAATTTATAAGCAATTCAATTTCTTTTAAAAAAGTAATTATGTTTTTTTTTCTAAAATTTGAGAATTTTAAAGTTAAAATTAAAATTTTTAATCTCTTTATTTTTATATTAATATATTTTACATAAAAAATATTTATTTAAATATCATATTATCAGATTAAGTATTTAAAAAATATCATAATAAATTGATGATATTATTTAATTATATTTTAAAATTTATTTGTTTGATTTATTTTGGATATTGGATAATTATATTTTTAAATATTGGATATTTATTTTGTACATGATTAATAATATATTATATACAAATTCAATATATATTTTTAAATATATTTATTTTTAAATAAAAAATTTGAAATAATATATCAAAATAATTAATATCCACATATACCAATTTTTTTTAAATCAAAATTTCGTGCGGCATGATATTAACATTATTGAGGCGGGTGACTTCATTTGTGGATGACGTGTCATCTCCTAGCTGCAGATTGCCAACCTGTCAAGGCCTCAACCTCAGCCTCGTGGTCTTCCTAATTGCTTCTTCCCTACCTAAGGGTCACCTGTATTGTTCACGTGATACCTGCCAAGAACCAACGCCCTACCTGCTGACCTGTCTCCCGAACCTAACCTCTACCTTCCGCGTAGGCTCGGACAACCGTTTATCCCCGAACCTACACAAATAAAGAAACAAAACCAAGATCATTAAAACAACAATAAAAAACCTAATAATAATAATTAAAAAAATAAAAGAATCACCGATTCACGCCCTTTTTCTAGTTGCCAGTTTCATTCATTAGTGTTAGAAGTAAGCCGTCAATGCTCTGCATCTTCTTTAAGAAGCCAAAATCATGAAAAAGTAAACCCCCAAAGCCCCAACTCATCAAGAAGAGAAAGCACAAAGAAGTGAAGCAAGCAATAAAAGAAAGCAGTTTCAGAAGCAAAAGAATCAAGCGACAAAAACAAGTCTTCTGTGTTTCTCTTTGGTCTTTTGCTTCTTTTTCAAGCCAATCTTGTTTTCTTTATATATATATATATATATATATATCTCTCTCTTTGTATAATCTTTGATGCTGATAGTTTCGCCATTAAAAGATTTCACGGTTGTGTCCCACGAGAAACCGGTAGTCTTCTCTCACGAAAAGCGACCTTCGCCAACCCAAAAGCCTTCTCTTTTTCTTCTTATATAAACCACTCTTCAACTCCCCACCTCTTTGCTTCACTGGAAAACTCGATCTTTTTTGGTCAATGGAGAAACAAGAAAGAATGAGAGTGGTTTCTTGTGCTCTGTTTTTAGTTGCTCTGCTTCAATGTAGGTTCTTGGCTGTTGCAATTTTAGACCCACTTGATTTTTTAGCTTTACAATCCATTAGAAAGTCTCTCAATGACTTGCCAGGCTCCAATTTTTTTGCTTCCTGGGATTTTACGTCTGATCCTTGTAATTTTGCGGGAGTTTACTGTGAGTCCGATAAAGTAATAGCTCTTAATCTGGGTGACCCACGTGCTGGTGCGCCTGGTTTAACAGGAAGAATAGACCCGGCCATTGGCAAACTATCAGCACTCGCCGAGATATCTATTGTTCCTGGTCGGATCTTTGGGTTGTTGCCGCAGTCAATCTCGCAATTGAAGGACCTTCGGTTTCTTGCGATCAGCCGGAATTTTATATCCGGGGATATTCCGGCGACTCTCGGGCAATTGAGAAGCCTTAAAACGCTTGATCTCAGCTACAATCAGCTCACTGGAGAAATCCCTCGTTCCATCGGAACCTTGCCGGAGCTCACCAATGTTATTCTCTGCCGCAACCACCTCTCCGGTTCGGTCCCTCCGTTTCTCTCCCAAGTCCTAACCAGGCTGGACCTTAAACACAATGCTCTCACGGGCTCGCTCGCTCCAGACTCCCTCCCTCCTTCTCTCCAGTCCCTCTCTCTGTCCTGGAACCAGCTGACTGGACCGGTAGACAGGCTTCTATCGCGGCTCGACCAGTTAAACTACCTAGACTTGAGTTTGAACCAGTTTACTGGTCCCATCCCCGGCCGTCTGTTCTCATTTCCTATTACAAACCTTCAGTTGGAAAGAAACTTGTTTTATGGTCCAGTCCAACCATTTGATCAAGTGACAATCTCGACCGTTGATATAAGCCACAACATGCTGTCAGGTCAGATATCACCAATGTTCTCCACCGTACAGAATCTTTACTTGAATAACAACCGATTCACTGGTCAGGTCCCGGCCAGCTTCGTGGACCGTTTATTATCCGCCAGCATACAAATACTTTATTTGCAGCATAATTATCTGACCGGAATCACGATTAATCCGACGGCCGAGATTCCTTTAAGCAGTTCGCTATGTCTACAGTATAACTGCATGGTGCCGCCCCTAGAGACGGCATGCCCGTTGAAGGCTGGGAAACAGAAGACTAGGCCTACTTCCCAGTGTAACGAATGGAAAGGGTAGATTGATAATTTCCACGATCTTCTCTAGAGCACTTTGGGTAGAAAATTTATACAAAAATAAATAATGGGATTTTTTGGAATCATTTATTTAATTAGTTATTTTTGTGGGTAAATGGTGAAATGAGAGAGTTTGTAATTTGTTATTTTCATTTTGAGTTTTATTATGTTCTTCTTAACGACCATAATATATATACTATTAAATTAAATTATAAGAGTATGAATTTTGGGGACAAGTACCCTTAGCGTTGGGGGATGGTTGTAAATAGGCTATGGCGCCATTGATAGAACTTTCTTTTTATTGGTAGCGCCATTAATAGAACTTTCTTTTTGTCTACCAAGCCAAAAAGTTATAATTTACTTTTGCATTACTTGAACAGACCACAATCAACAATTTAACATTATTATGATATTAATTTCTTTTTTCCATCAATGATTTTATTATTAATCATGTCAAAACTAAAAGATTTGCTTTCTTTTTATTATTGAGTGAAGTCAAGCATAACAATGTTATGTCACATCTTGTGTTTAGGACATTAGTATTAGTAAGTATGACAATTACAATGGTAACATGTTCCACAATCTTCTAGGATTTTGATGCGAATATTATTGGTTAGGCCCATGAAGATGAAGGCAGTCAGTCATGATTTATCATTTATCAGTGATTGGCTTCCATGTTCCACATTGAACAGACCAAGAATTGTCCTTTCTTTTGATTGCTTCGTTGGAACGTTTGCTCATTCATTTGGATTTGATTTCTTGTTTTCTTTTCTTTTTTAGAAGGGACGTGTGGGGGTAAAAATCACACTTCTCTAGCTTTACAGCTTTCCATTTACACGGGGCGAAAAGCATGAATGGGATGAAATTGGCATTGGGGCCAGCTTAGCTACACCAGTGAACTTGTGTTTATCACGCACTTGGTGGTCTTCCTTCACCTTTTTTATTTGCTTAGTTCCTTTGGCAATTTGGGATGGACATGTGATCGAGATTTGAGGTAAATATTATACTAATTCACAGTTTGTCAGGGCACATGTAGTATTATAGAGCAGAGATTAGTCTGCAAAACTCAAGTTTTAACCCATGTGGTTTCGAGGGTAGTTAGGGGCGGTTCTGGTTGGCAAATAGGCAAAAGCCATATAGGTTAACACACATTTTCAGTGATGGATTCTTTTTCTGAAACAATGGTGAAGTCAAACGCTACTAACAATTGTTAATGTTTTCTTTTCATTTTTTTTCCCCGTGGACTGACTTTCTTGCATGTGAATTGGCCAAACAAGACCTAACTTTGCATCTATGTGTTCTCAGATGCATAATCTAACAATTACAAAAGACATGTAATTCTCTGTAAAGATTATTATTAGGTAGATGCTGGACCATCACATTTACCCCAAAGGCAATCAGATAAAATCAAAGACAATGACAGAATTCAATAGTCTGAAAATTTGGGTATGGACTGTGGAGTTGGTGGTGTTGAGATTAAGCTTCCTTTTCATCCCAAAAAGAAAATGAAAAAGCCAAGTAAAAAAGATCAATATTCTTCTTACTCTTTAACTAGCATATATGCCTCGAATTAGCTTCTCTGAGAAATTTTTATCAACCTAATAAAGTGGGGACCCTCAATATTCTTTGTTCCCCCCAACTAATTATGCTGTTTCCTAGTGGAATTATCAAGTAAAGCAACACTTTGATTTGGTTATTATCCTCAATCTGCCGAAGTAGGGGCCCTTATTTCTTACATGTTTCCTTATCATTTAAGGGGCCCCAATGATTTTCAACAACAGAGTTTTTATAGAATAATATAGGGAAATACTACAGAAAATGCTGATCAATATGCCATGATGAAGACACAAAGGAATTGAGTACGCATTGCTCTGTTGTTGCTCAATATATATATATATATATATATATATATATATTTCTCAACAGTCTTATTCTATTGGAGGGTGTGGGGGTGACTTTAGATTATGTGCAATAAATAAACTACGATGCTAACGATGAAGTGTTGTTATAGAAATAGGCAATATACCAAGAAGGAATGATGAGCATTGTTTTCAAAGGAAATAAAAATTAAAACTTGTGCCTATGTAATATGCATGCCACAGAAGAAACAGAAAATTTTACGACACCCAAAGGGAAGGAATGATGAGAATCATTCTGCAAGAAAAAAAACTTCTTTTTTCTTTTATAGAATGCTTGACGATATGCTTGGTTTGATCCACCGATTCTCAAAAAAAAAAAAAAGCATTTATTTTCCATTTTTATGGCACCAAAAAATATTAGTGAATTCTAGTAAGTAACCTGTGCTAGAGAAAGAGTAAAAAGTTGATATCAAAATTTCCATGGGTTTTCTTTTTTCTTTTTTATGGTGCATGTATATTCTTAATCTTGTGTATACGCCATCAACGCTCAGCAATAAACTCTGAAAAACCTGGAAAAAAATAATATAAATTCTTTGTAATGGTACAAGGAAAAGTTTCCAAATATCTTAGATTCAATTTTAGTCCTAATAATTAGAAAGTAAAAGTCGGGAGAATGAGCCAAACTTAAATGGGCCTAGAGGCTAGAACCCATTGACATTAGTGGGGCACTACAATTTAGCCGTTTCTTTGCAAAGGAGCATGGGATGTAAGGCCCACCACCCATTGTTTGTTCCCTGAATCCGAGGGATCCACACGAATCGAAGCAAATATTGGGTTCTTGCGCTACAAAAACCTGGAGAAATTGAGAGGTAGGCATCCCTTACCACCATGAACCAACGAATACATACAGCCAGCATTCAACGGATATAAATGCTATGGTTCCGCCTTATGCTTTCTTTTTCTCTTTCTATTGGCTTCATTGGTGCAGTTAAAAGGCATTACTTACCACGAAAGTTTATCTTTTGAAAGAATTCTATAGAGCACAAATCTGTCATAATCATCACAAGTTCATTCTATGTAATAATGTACAGCACAAACGTAGAGTGCTGCATTGTTTATTTATGTACAGCTAAAAATTTAGAAGTTTATTCATGTTGTTAAACAATTACAGCTTATTCAATAATGTAAAATAACGAGAGCTGCTATTTAAACAACATACAGTTGTTACAGGTGGCCTTCAAATTCAATAGTAATATCTCCTCCGGATTCTCTTCTTGCTCACAGGGGCAGGCGCTTCTCCATCACTAGGGAATCCCCACTTAACCACATCCCCATCCCAAGAAGAGCTAACCAGCATGCGGTAGTGTGGGTGCCAACTACAGTCTCTTACAGGTGATTTATGGTGCTTGAGTACTGCAACTTGGGCTCCAGTTACCTATAAGGATTAACCATTTGACCCTCAATAAAAAAGAATTTCATTGTATAGCACAGGCAAAAAGTTCCTGGTATTCATTCAATGGCTTTAGCACATTATAAATATAAATGTGAGAATCGTGAGATCCATTGTAAATGTACTTCTGACTAGTGCTGCAATAACAGATTCAAGAAATTGGTGACATTTAAATAAAAACTTTAACCAGAGCCAACAGTGAGATAAAGAAACATTTCTCGCTAACCAGAGGAGAATTTAAACACCAATAATTTCTAAGTTGATTTGACAAAGTATTTGGCTGATATCAAGCAAACAGCTTTTTATCATTCAATTGATCACCTAAGTTTCGTCTAAAGAGAAGGAAACTACAGTGACACTCACCTGAATTCTGGGGAAAAGTAACAGCAAATAAGAGAAAGCAAGACCGAGTGACCTTTATAAGTAGCCACTGATTGGTCACATGGGTGTTTCAAATCTCTAGCTTGTGGCGGGTAGTCCATCCATCTGTAATCCCAATCATAATTCCTAAACCTTAAATTGCTGCAATAACATAACCAAAATGTCTTTAACTTTAGATGTTTATTGTATTCAATCTAGAATGATGTATAAAGCATCAATAGTGTTGGCTCCTATAACTCAATCCATCGTATTTAAACTGGACATGGCTTGAAACCAGAATTAATCTGGTAAATTGAATTCAAAATCCTTATTCATCATGATCAAACTGCTGCTGGAATTCAAATTGACAGTAAATTAAATTCCATTAAATAGCATGAAGGTGACAAACTCGAGCAGAGAAAATCTAAACAGTCTATTTTCATAAAATAAAATAAAGCTTGCAAGGCTACCATGTGATGCCAGAAAATAAACATACCAAGAGCTATTGAAGGACATTTTTCTGATATCCCAAAGCTTGATATTCTGATCTTAAACATTTGATATGAAATAACAACCATCTCCACGACTGTCGAGAAATGTAATACCTTTCAGGTGTCCCATCAAGACCCCTGCTGGCTTATCTTTTGCAATGAAGCAACGCCTGTCCCACACCTAAAGAAATTAAACATTTTCATCCATTTCTTAATCAAAAGGGAAAATAAGGCATAGCAACATCTCACACTTTCAGCAACGTGTTCAAGCATATTCAAAGATACTTTCTAATGGTGTTGCCTTTGAATTTTGGTCTTAGTGAATGTGTGATTACTAAAATATAGAAAGCAAGCAACAAATTCCTTGCAACTCACCAAAGCTTTTTCAAACTATTCAGTATTCACACATGAAATTATGAACTAAATAACCAGGAACAATGTTTCAGTGAAGGATTAACAGAACCCTTCCATAAAACATAATGGCTTTGGAAAAGTATTATAGATCCAGTGAAATTTACAATAAAAAGAATATAATTTAAGTATTTAACGAGGATAATACTATCTAAACGTTCTATGCATAAGAAGACCTGAATTTGCCTTGCAGATATTATCATCACTCCCAGAATATATCAGATTGCCACTTTCTTCAGCAAAGGTTATAGTATTAACATCAGCCTGCAAGACGAAACAGAAATCAACTTTAGGACCCCTAAAAGTGCAGATCCAAATAGGGGGAATTGTCACCACATTACATAAAACCTTCCTACATTAAAGTGGGAAGGGAGGTCAAGCAAGTTAAAAAACAACAACCCCAAAACAAAGCATTATACTTAGTGACTGGATCTTGCAAACATACATCTCCTAGGATGTTTAGTCCCTTAATTCTCTTATTCATGCACTTTAATGCTGATATAGATGAGACAAGAGTTTTTTAAATATATTACAAAAGGACAGATATCTAAGGCAAGAGTTAAGACTCTAAATTGCAGCTCTAGAACTTTGATACAACCCAAGCGGGGCAGAGGAAATTAGTACACGAGAAAAATAATTACATATATGAGATAAAAACTATCAATTCTGTATATAAATATTGTTCTCAAGGAAGCCAAATGTTTCAACTTCCACACATTTTATCTCTAGTAATAACTAAACCATTCATGTTAGTTGATCACAAGGACTTCAATTGTAAGCATAGCATCAAAAATAATCTTGTAAAGTAGTGACACATAATCACTTAACAGTGGTTGATAGGCTTAAATGGTGTATATATATACATACATACATACGTGTATATATATATATATATATTACTCTCTAGTAATTTAAGATATATTTTCAGACATAAATCCGCCATGAAAACACTGTTATATGTAAAAACAACAATATTCAAGCAATAAAATAATCATAAAATAACATCCTTATAAAATAAAGAATACAAGGATGGTGAACCCACCTTGTGTGCCACAATTTGAAGGGAAAGCTTGTTTGCTTCAAGATCATAAACATATGTTGAGTCGTCACTGCTTCCGGCAACAAGTTCTTGTCCATCAGTTGAAAATTTCACAGAGAATATTCCAAAAGAATACCATCCATCATCATCAGCAGAAAAGTCCAATCCTTCATGGATCTCCTGAAAAACATAGAACGCCAAAAATGTGACCAAAAATATTGTCAGGAAAAGAATGCTTGGATGAATATAGAAAGACATACTCGATCAAAATATTTCATGTTGTTCAACCTTAAATCACAAAGTCAATATGCTACCCCCATAAGTATGATCATTCTAGTTACTCTATTCGGTCTCAACTTTTAAAGATATACATATATCTAATTGTCATGTTGGGAAGTTGTCATCCTGAACGATTACTTTCCTGACCCAGGAGTGTCTGAAGCGTTGACATAGGTCCTGATGGCCCAATTCCTAAATTCTAAGCATGGGTATGGGAACAAAGCCCATTACCAAATATCTTTGTTATGCACATATAAGTTTCTGGAAAAGCTCCGCTTCATGCTAATGAAATCATTATAGGCACGGTTAGACTGTTAATAACAAGGTTTAAAAGATGTTACTTATGAACAGAAGACAATCAGACACTGAGAGAACTAAACTGCCAACTCCAACTTAAGTGCTTTTAGTTGCCACCATGAGAATTTTGTATTTCAGTCTCCAATGTGAAGCTAGTAAACTAATTGTCAACCGGATTTCAAAGACTAAAAAGAAGAGGCATATTACCGTGATGTTTGCAAGGGACTCTGAGGCAGCAGACCCAACATTAACAATATGGACCATTGGTGATATGCTGGTATAAACCTGAAACGAGGAATAGAAATTTGATTAAGATATCAGCAACAAACACGATATTTAAGGCCATTTAGATATGAACCTTTGACTCACCTAATGCAAACAATATTACAGCAATAAAATAAACAATAGTGTGTTAAAAAATAAAAACCCACATGTACGAAAACATTCATTCTTTATTTAGAGTTTGAAAGAAACTAATCCAAGTTAATGTCCTTAATTCTGTATCTCATAAATCATTAGAAAATGATTTGCTCAATAATGATGGTTGCTTTTCAATTACGTGTTTTTTCCATCTTTATTCCTTGAGTTTTTAATCTTCTGCATTATTTTCACTTTGTAGGTTGACTTTAGGTGAGCGAAGGAAAAAAGAGTAGCATGTTCAACACAGACTATCAACCTAGTTATCAGTGCATAAAACCATTACACGAAAACTTGAACATTAAAGCAGACAGATGACTAGATAATGAAGGAATGCAAAGGTGCATGCACAGACATGCAGACAAATCTATTTGTGGACTACAGGCTCTGTACAGGCATTGGATTCATCCTTAAGCATAAGTCCCTGTAACAATATCCTATGTTTGTTCATTTTTAGAACATAAAACAAGGATCAGGAAACCAGAGAAAAAAAGTTCTATCTGGTATTGTTTTGTCATGTCACATTGAGAGTGAGACAGAAACATTCTGTATGATACTGGCACTAATGAGTTTGGAACACAAAAGCTATCTGATTTTTCTTATCACCATCAATCTTTGTAACGAGACCTAGAGTGCTGCTAGAATCCTTAAAAATTTAACCAAAGGTGACATAAAGTGGGAAGATTTTAATCCATTTAGTGCACAAAGTGGGACGATTTTAATCCATTTAGTGCTTGAAATGCATTATCTTGGCCACAATGATCCCTTTCATATTTTACTCCAGAATATTCTGTTTCATAGAACTAGCATTTCCCCAGCAGAATATATGTCAAATATAGTAGTTTTCAAAAGAATTAAGTTGATAGGAAGGAAGACACTGAGCTCATGTAAAAACCAGATAGGGAGAGTTCATTCCAGCAATAAATTCCCTCAGCATCACAAATTTTGCTTAAAATAATGAGCAAAAGAAACACAATTTGGAATGATCAAGCCATCTCTTGCATGCAAATATAATTAATCATATCTAATCAAAATCACAAGATAGCGCTGATCTGGAGAAAGGGATGTGTCAGTAACTGTCCAACGCAAACTTTTAGCAAGAATGTTCTTCTGAACCTTCCAGCCTCTATCCACATTGTATATTATAATATCGCTTCCCTGAAATCAAGCATTCACAATCAATTAAATCAAACCTATTACTGCCTATGATCCAATCAATTCAATGTCAAGTCAATCTCACTCAGATATAAGACAATGAACAAAAGAACCTGAAACCCAGCAACAAATAGAGAACCATCACCTTAAAATTGAGAAACATAAGCCCGGCTGGTCATCTGGTCTACAAGCCAAGGACCATTTACCGGCAAATATCTGCTAAGCACGTGACAACAATCTGCTGATGAGAATCTTCCTCTTCCTGAATAATTTCCTTCTTGACCTGCCAACATCATCACTGGGGAAATAGGTAATTTCCACTTTCCAGGCATGAGTTGACGCAGTCGTTCATGAGGCCCTGATCTGAGGTTTGTAAGCTGGGCAATCTCATGGTCGACATTATGCAATGGTTTGTTGGACCTATTACTGCTGCTGGCTTCATTGGTGACATTATCGCCATCAAACAACTCAGATTCTATCTCCAGCCTACTCATGGCATACCCCATTTCATCAATGGCAACACCATTGGGTGTAACAAACATTTTAAACATAAAAGCCCTGGCGATATTTTCCTATGACAAATGCATTAACACATCTGTTAAACCTTCATACCAAACATATTTATTTTGGGTTCCTAACATGTCAAACCTGAAAAAAAGAAAAACAGATAGAATTGGGTATATGAAGAGATTTAAAACCAAAAGCAAAAAGGATTTATAACAGACAAACAAATTCATGATCAATAGTCAAGACAACGAGTTTCGGCACAGTTTGACCAATTTTAAGTCACTTTCATACCCAAAAAAAATGGTGTACAGATAAAACCCAAAACAATGAAAAGTATTGGCTTTTAATTAGATTCATACGTAAAAATCACATCTTTGTATAGTGTACCACCTTAAATTTAGTGATAAGCATGAAATTAAACCAAAACCAGGTCCCAATACAAGTCAAAAGGCAAACGTTCATCTTTAGTTACTCAGAATGTCTTCAGTTACCGCCAAGTCAAATTGTTTGCACGGTACAGAATACATTCAAAACAAAAGCAGCATCCAAAGATTCGATCGTTAAACAAAAAGAAAACCTAACTCACTTGAACATAAGTGACAACTAACAAGAAAACTGCATAATAAAAGAAAGATTATAAAAGTAAAAATGAAAACATAAGAGTTGGAAAGTGGACAAGAGTGAACTGAAGCTTGCCTGTTTGTTCTGTTACAGAGTTGAGAAATCTTTTGATAATGCTGAGATTTGGTCCGAATAGGGGTTCAAAAAAAAAATTTGGGAAAATATATTTTCTGGGTTGTGACTTATGGCGTTGTGTTGTTGACGATTTTTTTTTTACGAGTGGGTGCCATAAGCGTACTTAATCACTTAACATATTGAAACGCGTCCCTTCACCATGTTACTTCCAAAAACGGTGTTCCATTTCCATCCCATGCTCTAACGATGTCTTGCCCTTTTCCCGTCTCATCTCCACACTTCTTTTTCTTCTCATAACAAATGTCATACTAAAAATCAACATTCTCAATAGCTGGGGTTTCCTTCCAAATGTGCCACAAACTTTCCAATCATTTTTTTTTTCTTTTCGAAATAATAGATTTAAACATGAAATTGAAATCTTACACTATTATAAATAAAGTAAATAATTGATTATTAAAAATGAATATTTATTTTTAAGTTATACTAACGATCAAATATTATATTCATATAATTAATTAATAATTTATAACTTAATTAAATAATAAAATGCACGCAAAATAAAACTTGAATCTAAAACTTTAAAATTTTAAAATCTCTTACTGCTGAATCAAAGTTTTATTGATTTAAAAATGAATATTTACTTGTTCAAGACAAAAGACCTTTTTTTTTTTTTTGTAATTATAGAACTTTTTAATGAACCAGATGTTACTATTATGATAAGATTTTTTTTTTTTTGAGGCATACATAATCAATTTATTTTGGTCCTTGAAGAAAATAGATAAAAAATTCTTTATATTTTCACCCCGATTGAATAAAACCTGTTTAAGTTTAACAAAAGAGAATTAATGGTTAATTTAGCATTGAAATTGAAAATTGTGTTCCATTTAACAGTTACTTTTGATTCAATTTCATATTAGACAACAAAAATGCAAATTTTCACTTTAAAATTTTAATTTATAAATTAAAAAATATTTAAAAAATATTTTTACTGTCAATCGTAAATCATAATTTGTGTGTGTAAAATAATGTTATTATTAATATCATATCTTTAAATTTTTATTATTTTATGCATATTTTTTAAATATTTTAATTTATTACAATAATTTTTTACAATAATATCAATATTGCAGTTGCCAGAAAATTTTGTGCCAATCTGCCTTTAATATTCAATTGGATTTCAACGCATCAGCACGATTGAAGAATTTAAGCTGCGCTTGTCAACTGATGGTCTTTAGCTCCTGTGAAAAAACGCTGAACTTCATCCGTTTTTTAAACTTTTTTATCCTTCATTTAATATAATTTAACTTTTTTTTATTTGTATTTAAAAATAACAAAATAATTTTATTAATTTATTATATAATAATAAATAAAATTTATTATTTATATAATAAATTAATATAAAAAAATTTATATTTATATTACAAATTAATAAATAAACAAAATTGTATTATAAAATAATAAACTAGTATTTTTATTAATTTTTTAATTATTTATTAAAAAATATTATTTATCATAAAAATAGTTTAATAACTTTTAATTATTTATAATTTTATAGATATAAAATAATTTATAATTTTTATTATATACAAATTTTCATCTAATATCTTTAATTTTTCTATTATAGTTTATTTTATCTTCACTGTTATATTTATATATAAACATATATTTTCATTACAAATTTTAATTTTATTATTTTAATAATTAATTTCACCTTTATTATTATTTTTAATTTCACAACAATCAATCTCTCTATTAATCCAAATGGATGCTCAGGCCTTTAAGATTATATCTACGGCCGGTTTTGTTTCAGAAGCACCGCCTCCCGACCCAACCCGGTTTCTCCAGTCAATGGGACCGCACGGGTAAATTAGAATCCGGAGTCATTGCCTCCCCAACCTTTTTGATTTCAGAATCGTCCGATTCACTAAAACCCTCCTTAAACCCTAAAAGGAAAAGCATGCGTCCGTTAAAATCACAATGAAGCGCGTGTTCAAAATCTCAGACGCAGCAGCCCAAACAGAGCTGCTATCAAATCTCCACAGGCACCCGTCAAAACCCAAACCTTTAATCCCAGTTTTATTCAATCTTCCCAAATCCTCTCTTTACAAATGTTATGGAGACGCTGTTGCCCCGAACAAGCACCCTCCGCTGCCCAATAAATTTCCCAGCAACATTATGGACTTGTTCATTGACAAGCTTTCTCAGGTGGAGCCCCAACCGCATCTCACAGAGAAGCTGACGCGGAAAGTGATTCAGTTGAGAGATGAATTGGTAAAGAGTGTTGATTGTTTGGAGGAAGTGGTCAGGGTTTTGGAGGAGAAAGGTGATTGGTTACTTGGGAGTTGTGAATCTCAGGGTGCTGTGCGTACTAACCATGCTTTTTCCGAGTTATTGAAAATTTTGAATTCTTCGCCTAATGTGGCCATGGAGGTATGTATTACTATTTTCCCTCTTTTCAGAAGAAAATTCATTTGTTTGAATTTAGGGTGAATTTGTCTAGGTTTTTGTTATGGATTTTTTTTCTTTATTAGTGTGGTTTTATTTTAATGCTTAATTGGGGGATGTTTCAGAGCTCCATTGTAGAATTTTGTTTTCATATTATACTGTTCTTCAGGTGTTTAATTGGAAGAGAAAAAAGGCAGAGCAAGGTTATCCCATGACCGCGAAAGAATATGTTAGTGGTATCACCATTGCTGGCAGGACTAAGAACGTAGATCTTGCTTTTGAGCTCTTTGCTGAGGCTGCTAGTAAGCAGCTTAAGAAAAAGTCTACTTACAATGCGTTAATGAGTGCCTATATGTATAATGGTTTTGCTGAAAAATGTCAATCAGTGTTTCGGAATTTTAAAAGGGAAAAGAATTTTAGTCCTTCAATTGTGACATATAACATTCTTATATCACTCTTTGGTCGTTTGATGCTGATAGATCACATGGAGGCAACATTCCAGGAGGTTCAAAATTTAAATCTCGCTCCTAATATAAGTACCTATAACAATTTAATTGCTGGTTATGTGACTGCTTGGATGTGGGATAGCATGGAAAGAACTTTTCAGTTGATGAAGACTGGACTGGTTAAGCCTGATATTAACACTCATTTGCTGATGCTTCGAGGATATGCACACTCGGGGAAATTGGATCAGATGGAAGAGACATACCAAATAATAAAGCATCACGTTGATGACAAGGAAATCCCATTGATTAGGGCCATGATATGTGCATATTGTAGGAGTTCTGTCAAGGATAGGACCAAAAGGATTGAGGAACTGTTAAGGCTAATTCCAGAGAATGAATACAGGCCTTGGTTGAATGTGTTGTTGATTAGACTTTATGCTCAGGAGAATCATTTAGAGAGTATGGAGAACTTGATTAATGAGGCCTTTGAGCGCAAGACTGCTGTATTGACAATACGTTTGATGCGTTGCATTATCAAAACTTATTTCCAATACAATGCTGTGGACAAACTGGCAAATTTTCTAAAGCGCGCAGAATGTGCTGGATGGAGAATCTGCAGGTCTTTGTACCACTGCAAAATGGTTATGTATGGTTCACAGAACCGCTTCGAAGAAATGGAGAATGTCCTCAACGAGATGGACAATTTCAAGTTGGTTTACACCAAAAAGACATTTGTGATATTGTACAAGGCATACTTAATGAGTGGTAACAGACATAAGGTTGAAAAAGTAGTGGGATTGATGTGCAAACGTGGCTATGTGATTCCTTTGGGAGCATATCTATCATAAAGCTTTTGTGCAGCAATATTCCAGCAGAAGTCGCAAGAAACATTTAGCTAATCAGCATTTCTCGTTCATCATGATCATAACACAGAATAGAGATTTCAAATTACCCATAGGTACACATCTGGTCTCGGTATTGCTCTTGATTGACATTCTCTCCCTATTGATTGGTGTTTCATGAAATGTTGTTACTAGGGAAGGATACATTGTGTAATTGAGCCCTCCCCTACTGCATCACTTGAGCTCTTATTTCCAATTTTTATTGTTTCGTTCAGCTGCCACAATGGTCTTTCAGATGTTGTGAAACTATTCTTCATCTTAATAACAATCATCATTTGGTCCAAAAAAATTACTTTACGTTTGCACTCACTAGACATCCTTCACCAAGCCTAAGATCTAAACTTTATTCTAGTTTGTCTGAATTTATGCAAACACCAATAGTAGCTCCAAGGAGGTTGGGAATAAATCTGACCTGGTGGACTTTTAAAGGATTGCCCTTGTAATTGGTCCGCCAGCTTTACAATTAGTTTAGGAGAATTTGTTTCTGGTGGGGAATTACAAGGTTCTAAGAATGACTTGAGAAGGCTATAGGAAAATATAACTGGAATTGGACTCCGTAGTTTCTGTAAATATATTCAAGGTGTCACTTTCTACCAAATGTTCCTGCTTGTGTCACACCCCGCGTGGCTTCTGGCCTGTGACACTTGCTTATATCTCTATTATTCAGTAACTATCAGAATATCCTGCCTGTATGCTAGTAGACATATAGTGGGCTTTATCTTACCCAGTTAGATTGAAAAAGGAGTATGAGCTGCTGCTTTCGACTATTAGGTGGTTCTACATGTCTAAACCTATAACATCTATATTTCAGTGGTTGATGGAACATTGGAACATGTGGGACTGCCCTGGGTTATATTAAGTAATTAATTGTTTGTTGAATGCCAACAGATTATTTTGGTGACCTAGCTGTTTATTGCCTCTCTGTCCTACAATTTACACTAACTTAACCTGGCTAGTGTCATCTATCTTTTGAATTGAAAGGAAAGGGAGCAGGAGGGATCATGCATTTCTTGATCTATAAGAATACCTCTACAGTGACACTTATCTCACTTGCTAATTTCCTTAAATTGCCTCAACGCAATTTCAGGAACTTACTTCATCATAGCAATAAAAGATTATTTAACTTGGTAGTGATTAGATGCAGTCTAAAAATCATTCCAAGTCTATCTACCTAGCAAGCTGCTAGTTGAAAATAATTCTGAAACCCTAAACCCTGGGCATTGTTTTTTTCTATGTTATGACGAGAAATGTGAAATTCTACATTTTATCTGATTCACTCATGTTGAGTTGAATAATTGCTCATTCTTTAAACTAAATGAAGATATTCATAGTTCTTTGTGTTTATTCATATGGTTATATACTACGATTGACTGGCTATCCATGTAATTGCAGAAAGTTCTACATTGTTTGATGGGCTGAGACTACCGGTAAGCTGATTGCCACAGAGAGTGAATAAAATCCACTAGAACATTGAAGATCTTATGTTTTCTTCTTGCATGCTTCCTGCCTTTTGACAAACCATAGGGGTTATAAAAGATATAACTTTACCTTAAATTAAAGGAGTCGTAAAGCTTGTCATCTGTGAGAAAGAGAGCTGAAGGTGGCATCTAAGGTTCAATCTTGGCAGTCATTATTCGGTACATATTGAATGGGATGATCTTAGTTTACTCCATTAGTATGGCAGCCAATATTCTCATTTTCATGAGTGTCAGTTTTTTTTTAACACCAAATACTTGATAACCTGCTGAGTTAATTCTCACCCTTTTAATGACCCAAGTTTGGCAGTAAGGCTAGGTTCATATTACTGCTAACAATTTTGTTCTCTCTATAAATTTAAAGTAAGACCATAAACCACCCGACATATGAACATTCCCGTGAGTTACGTGGAACTTAAATAGATCTCATACTTATAAAGAGTTGGGATTTTATAATAATAGATCATACAATAATAAATTGTTAGTCATATGATTTCATATAGTTGACAACAATAAATGAATTCATATGGTTACATGTAAAAGTGAACTGTTTAGTCCACTCTAACTTAGTATGATTTGTTCTTTTTCTTGGTTTTGGAATACAAAACAGGCCTCACATGATGATAGTGTATGTTGAATTTCATGCTAGATTTATACTTTGTTTAAGCATCATGTCATCCAATAGAGTAGACCTTTTAGATTGGGGCCCAAGTTTTTGCCTCGAATCTTAATGAGCAATGCTGTGCGACTTTTTCAGGCCTGGCCATGTCTTGATGGGATTTTTTGTTTGTGATTTCACTTGTTAACAGTTGAAATATTTTATGTACCCAGTCGCATGGAATGCATCAATAACTTAACTGAATAAAATTTACTTGGATCTATTGGGATGGAAAGAGTTTAGGTGTGGGTCGTCCGTACAATTGGATCCAGTGTTGCTGTCGAGCGACTGTGAGTGCCGACTCTTTGGAAAAACCAGTTGACCTCTCAGATTTAATTAAGATTTAGCTGTGGGCTATGGGCTGTGGCAGCTGTAAAAATAACATGTTTTCCTACTTTAGGAAGCACATTCTTTGGTGTCAACTGAGTAATATTAATTTTTTGGATTTTTTTTTTGTGATGATATAACCACATTTACACGCCGGTGAAAAATACTACTCGAAATTCGGTTGAACCATGTCGGAAGCAAAGCTGAACAAACCGAAAAACTGTACGTGCAACAATACAGGAAACATGTGGAAACATGTTTGAGATGGAAGAAACAGGTTAATGCCACCCCTGCCAAAGTTTTCGCTTCACATTCATTTCCCTTCAGGGAATTTCCAACATCTCATGTAAGTCGAGTACTAGATTGTTTTTCTTATGGTTTTGCCTCCAAATATTCTACTCATGTTTTTTACTAGTTTTTCTGTTCAAAGCCCATTAATTGCTCAACAGTGGTTGGTTTTTTGAAATTGAAGATACAGGCATGAGACACGCCCTCAGAAAAAATGAAAAAACAAAACTCACTATTGGTTGACTAAAACCACGTAAAAAAAAAAAAAAACTCAGTATTTGTGAAGTGCTTTTGTCTTTCATGTTTGTTGGATTGATGTCATCTTTTTCATCTTTTATCATTCCCCACCTGTCTCTTTTTCATGCATAGAAAAGAAAAAGCTCTGTTCTGGAAATTTCAAATTTTTGCATGTGAATTCAACTAACTCCATTTGATGCCAAAACTTGAAGTTTAAGATTTCTTTCTGTCTTCTTTTTTTTTTTTTTTTTCCTTTCACTTTCATATAATTTTTTCCACCACCACCACATTTTTTTATTTTACTATGGCAATCCTTTCCATTTTCCTTTTCGGGCTTATCTATACTTGTCAGCCTTATTCTTGTATTTACTCATGTTTTATTCTTGTTGTCCACTACCGATTCCTCTATCTATCGCTCAATGTTTTCATAGATTACTATTTAGAATACATTTTTAATGTGATTTAAAACCTACATTGATTAACATAGCATTTATCATCACAGCAAGTCAAAATATTACTAACTATTTTACGATTTTAAGGTTAAATTTTCATGTCAATAATTTATTTTTTTTATAAAAACAATTTAAAAATAAATCTTAACATCTTACTTGCCTTGAAAGGATTGAGTATAAATTTATTAGTTACAAAAACTTATTTTATTGTCTTTTGAATTGTGATCGAAATTTGAATTTGAAATATTTAATTTTGAAATCAGATTTAGTACCACTGAATCAATGACTTAGTGATTAAATAAAAAACTTAATTTAATTGTATTAAAAATTAACCATTACTTTAAGAAATTACTATTTTTTTCACTCAAATGTAATTTAAGATTAAATCTTTTTCAATTTAGATGACACGACGATGATATTAGATACACAATCAAATTAACAAAAAGATCTAAACCCAATACCAAATACATCTTAAATCAATAAATTTCAAATGAATTAATGATAAATGCACATTTTTAATTGGAATAGAAAGGACCCTCAGATTGATAGAGTTGAAGGGTAGAGAGTTTTCAACTTAGATCTTAGTGCGAGGCTGAAAGAATAATTTAGGAAGGGTGATTTGGGAAATGGAATAAAGATTAGTGTGAAAGGGGGAGCAAAGTTTCAAGTCGGCAAGCAATGACAATAGTAAAGTAGTGGAACATTGTGAGGCAACTGAGGAAGTAGGTCAAGGATTTTGTTCCTAATCTAATCGTTATTGAATAAAAAGACAGTTTCTTGACAATGACTACACCTTGTCGTATTAGAGAATATTTTTCAAAGACATAAACAGTTAATTCACAATAGGACAGCCTCATAATAAGACAATGAAGAAAACAATGGATGAAATTCATTGGTCATTGATGATCTTAATTTACACAATAAAAGGTTAAAGAACAAAAGTTAATATGATGAAAATTAAAAAGAGGGTGAATATTTTGGTGATTGGCAGATGCAAAAAACTAAGCATATATTCTAAGCAAAGGCCTCAAAAGTCAATTGAAGACAGGGTTCCATGTCCTTGTCTAGAGCTTACCTCTTCCTACCACTTAGTGGCCATTAAACCCTTTAAAGCAATCCAACAGCCTGAATTTTAAATCTTTTTTTTTTGTTTTGTTAGAAGTTTTTTCAAAAGTGGTCCCTCAGAGTACTTCCAAAATTCCCAACCACTATTTGAAGAGTTTCCTTTCTAACATTAAAAAAAATAATAATAAATAAATAAAACAAATTTCTCTTGGATTTGGCCATTTATCTCAAACTCCAAAAAAAATCCATAGACGAGCTGACAAGATGTCTCCTAAAATAAAGAAAAATCAAAATTGAACCGAAACGATGTGGGAAAGATGACAAAACCCACGATTTTGACTTTCAATCCAATCATCATTTTATTATTTATGCTTCCAAAAATTTTTGATTGGTTGGGGATTTGGTTTTGTCTTTAGAGTGACGAAAATGGTTGCCTACGTGGTCCGCCACGCCACACGCCATCTTTGTGCACGCTTTCATTACATTTACAAATTACAACTAAGCTTTTCACCACCAAATTTGAGTTTTAAATCCTTGAAGGGAAACGCCTACCAAATTGGCATTCAATCAAGTTACTGCTACCAATCATCTAATCCTTTCTTTAATTAATTAATTATTTAAAAAAAATTTTATAAAGTAGTTGAATTTTCTTCTCAACTGTCAAGTATTTATTAGAGTGGAAACGATTGGCTGAATGGTTGGTTGGAAAATATTGAAGCATATAATAGTATATGAAATATTATCTATAGTTTCTCATCTTTTCGTGACGCATCTGGTACACAAAATAGATAGTTAAGATGCCCCTCATGTAAGCCAAAAAATCATGCCATTTTCTAGGGGTCTTATAGTTTACCTTGACTTGGTAAAACAAGTATCCTCCCACTTAGAAATTTAAGGGTCTTGCAGGCTTACCAAGTTCAAGGTTCCAACTTGCCAATGGATTTAAAAAAACCAAACCCCCTACAATATGAATCCTGTGAACACAACGGCACTTCATCATCGATGGAGATTTTTATCAAAAGAAAAAAGCATTTGCCATGCCTAGCAGACAAAAGACCGACTATCTGAAACCTACCGCTGGTTTATTATCTCATCCCCTGGATACGCACTGCAAAAAGCTTGTTGAATAAGGAAAATGCCTCTCCATTCCAATATAACATTTTGGTTTCGAAGGATCTGCTTCATCATAACAAGGGATGTGGCGAATAAAGCAGAAAAAGATCGAAAACTTGGCTCTTCAAGAGATGTTTGATACCCAGAAGCAAAGTTTGACAGAGAACCAAATCTTTATATTTAACTCTAGAACACAAGTATATAAATTACAAGTTCATAACAAGATGGATATATTCCAATCCTTGTTCTGAAATTAGTGCTAAACAATTACCAATTCTTTGAACCAATTGATCAACCACCAAACATTTACCCATACACTTCTCTTTGTGGCCGGAAGCTGACTGGGGTAAGCATTTTTATATCTGGCGGCTCAGCGAATGCCATCAACTTTATAAACAAGTTCCTATCCTTGGAACCAATGAAACAGGCCTTCTCACAATAATATCTTTATCCATCTAAAAGAAAACCTTAGGAAATCGTCTTCCAAGTGAAAACAACCGGTCCCCAGAGGTGAAGAATTCGACCACCACCACCACAAAAATAAGTAAGAAGTAATAACACTACAAAAGCTTATAACTACACACCACGACTTCGAAAGGGAAAATACGGAGTGAATTGTCAAGCTTTGTTTACGTATTCTGCCTGTAGTTAAGGTCAAGTAGACTATTAACAGTTAGAATTCACGAAGTTCTTTATCTCCTCCATGAGGCAATAGAAGTGATCGTTATTAGGCAAGAAGTAGAACCCGATTGTAGCCTTCTCTAGGAAAAGAAGTTTCACCTTTTGACCGGATTTATCAAGTCCTGTAACATATGCTAATTGCCAATCTTGAATGAGATCCAAACCAGCTACAACAACAAGACTTTTTGGAAACTTGAGTCCTTCAAGGCTTCTGCCCCTGGGGCCAAACGGATTACACGCCGGATGGTCTCTATCTTCTCCTTCTGGTAGATAAGCTCTCCAATACCAATCACGGTCTTGCAGTGTGACAAAATACTTCCCATCCAATCTCTTTTCTGATTCTGTTCTCATCTGCCCACCAAACATTGGATGAAGAAGAATGTTACCTAATACCTCAACATCTGCTTCTGCTGCTCTCACGGCTACATGGTGAGCTATATTTCCGCCAGAACTATCTCCAGCCAAGTAAACATAGACTTTAGAATCCTTTCCACTTTGAAGCCAAGTTCTTGATTTAACCCACTTAAGAGCTGCCCAACCATCATCATATGCACAAGGGTATCCGTGTTCAGGTGATCTGCGATAATTTACAGACACCACAACAGCTTTACAAATGCTAACGAGGCGGCGACAAAAGGTGTCGTAGATAGCACTATTGGCAGAGGAATGAGTGAAACTTCCACCATGAAAGAAGACTATGACTGGAACAATCTCAGTGGTGCTCAAAGGTTTTTCAAGGTCCACAATGCCCCATTGAGCCTCATTCTGAGAAGAAGGCTGATAAACCCTGTTAAGAAGACCGGTGGCTCCATCGACATGATCAAACGAGAAAACCCCATCAACAGGGTTGATATTGGCAGAGACTTTGCGGTCAAGGAACTCCGATAAGTCTCTGTTAAAGGTTCCATCTGGACGGCGCTGTAGATTGTATGCTAGCTTGAAATTGGAAATGAGGACCCATGTATTCAACGGAACAACCCTCTACAAAAAACAATAGCATATAATCAGAGCAATTATAAGCTTTGCTCATCAATATTAATGCGCTCATAGACTTGAAAACTGAGAAAGAGACTGATCATATGGCAACGCAGAGAAAAATATCACCCAAAAAAAACCTCCATAGACCAGCAAGCAAATTGTGGGATGAGGAATATAGACTTAGCGCCAAAATAGGAAAAGAAGCAGTGGGGGCCAAAACACAACTCCAAAATCTTCAAATCAAAGTTGAATTTCTAACCTTTTCTTCAACCAAATTATTCTTGAACATAACAGACTATAGCAACATTAAAATTTTTGAAGAAAACAAAAGTAAAAATGTAAAATCAAAACACTCCCACAAATTATTCCGTTATTCAGAACAGTATATAATTGGACAAAAATTCGGTTAAAACCAACAATAAAACCCCGAGAAAAAGGTCAAAATCTTTCGAACCCAAGTTGAAAAAAAAAAAAAAGCAACTCGATTTGCTCGAAATGAAAGTCAAATCCCCCATAACATCAACTTGCTAGAATAAAAACTGTTGAAAACAAAACAAAGACCGTAAGAACAAAATCACCATTTAATCTTCCAAATAAACCCCAATTGTCTACCTAAAAGGAAAATGAAAGAAAATACCTTGGATTCATTGAGGTTGACTTCATTGCTACCAGCCATGGCTCAACAAACCAGACTCCAAAAACCAAGAAGGAAAACAAAAAGGAAGAGGATTAAAAGCCCACCTAGGAAATGAAACTAATCTTCACAAACGCAGAATCATAACAACAAACAAAAGCAAGAGTTCATCATGTGTATGCCCCCCCTTCTTCTCTTATCTGGTTTCTCGGGGTGTCTTTTCTTTGTACTAGATTATCACCCCAGTCCCCTCCTTTTCTTTTTGATTGATTCCTGGTTCTGAATTTTTTTTTTCTGAACAAGAAGAGACACTTCCTTTCTGAAACAAGGAACCTCCAAGAAAATATAAAAGAGAGAGAGAGAAAGAGAAAAAAGACTCTTCAAATAAAAGAGATAGAAAATGCAAAGCTATATATATATATATATATATATATCTGCGTTAAACAATGCAAGTACATAAAATATAGAGAGAGAGAGAGAGACAGAGAAGGGAAATGTTTTTAATGAGTCAAACGGGGGGGAGAGAGAAAGAGAGAAACGACGGAGGAGGACGTAGACGAAAGAGACGACAAGCGGGGCGGCCGAATAAACTGTTTATTTGGGTCCCACGTCCCTATCCCCTGCCCTTTCCCTTTTTTTCCTTCTATAAACTAACTTCATTTTTTTTTTCTTTTTTACATATGTATCAATATTATATTTTATTGTTTATTAATTGAAATTCTCTTTTTTTGGTTTCTACTTGTACTCCCGTTTGCTACCCAACATTTTCATTTTTATAGATTTGGCTATGGCTATTGCCACTCCTCCTTTCTGCTTCGGTTTTTTTTTTAATCATTTATCTGTTGTGTTTCTTTCCTTTTTTTTGAAAATAAGGATGCTTTTTTATCTACTAATAATAATTAGCATATCAAAATTTTATTTATTTTTGTTTTAGGGCAAAAAATAGTATTTTAGATAATTGTGTTTGTGATAAAAAAAAAAGAAAGGATAATTTCACAATTTCGTATATTCCTTGTTCCATAAAAATTTGTACTTGAAGCTTGTACATAGGATCAATATTTTTTAAAAATATATAAAAAAAAAATGTAAAAGGGCGGTAATTCTTCGGACGGTTTCTGGAAATAGCCAAAATCTGGCCCTGGCAATAGCTGTACTGAACAGAAATTTTCGCTGGAAACAAATGAGAAGGAGACAAGAGTTTCCTGCGTGCGGCCGACGCCAAGGCACGTGGCGACAAAGGGTTCCGTCTCGACTCTTTTGCCCAAGCCCCCTCCTGAAATCCCGAAGCTACCCTCCTCTTCCCCGACAAAACCACGAAACAGCCACTGAGAACGACACGTGTTTGTCGGGGAGTGGAAAGCACGTGACGGCATGGTTTTTGTCAGAGCCTGGGGGCGAAGGCTTTTTCTTCTTTTTGTTTTTGGTTTTCTTCTGGGGTCATCTGGGCTGTGGATTTTGTCGTATTCCATAGGAGAGTGTATATATCTATCATTCGTGGGATTTGGACACGTGGCATCCTGGAAGCTCCCATTATTGACGGGCCCCACATGAACACACTTCCTCAAAGGTCTCATTTTTCAAACAAGTCGATCCGATTATCAAAGAAGAGAAAAAAAACTCTACCGGTTCCAGAACCATGATGGGCAATAAGCCCTCCGAAATCGCCACGTGTTCTCGTTTCATCCTGCTTTTGGGGTTAATTGATAGATTTTTCCTCTAATATATTAGGTGGGTCCTACGAATGAATCTACACCGTTGGTTTTGTTTGATGAAAAGATCAAAGCCATGATTAGGGGAGCAAAAAAAAATGTTGACAAAACAAACTCGAAAGAAAACGCTGGGTACTTTATTGGAGACATGCTTATTTGTACTTAAAGCCAATCGGGACCATTGATTATTTTGTCTTTTCTTGAGTAAAAGTCTAACAAATATTGTATCCCTTACATTGTTTGGATTTGAATATACCCAATTGCCCTTAGATTTTCTTCTGTTCTTTCCTCCAATTTTTTCCGATCCAAGACTTTTTTTTTTCCTTCTTGCCCCCGCCTCGTATAGGCAATGAAAGAGAAAAGCACCAGTGGTTTTTTATAATCAACAATTGATAGTGACGATTGGATGACAAAACAATGAGAAAATATTAAAAATTAAATAAAATAAGATTTTCAAATACCAGTGTAAAAGAATAATCCAAAAACATGTAATTGTATGATATATATGTTTATTGACACATGTTACGTACAGCTTATCTTCTCCTTCGATATTGATTTTTTACCAAACTTATAGAATAAGTCAATAATAACTAAACACTAACAGCCAAATATCATCTTCAATCTCATTGATTCTTTCTCTATTAGAAGAAAAAAAAATCATCAATAACAAAAATAGAGTCAAATATTTATTCATCACTCTCCAATTCTTTATTCCTCTTTGATTTTCACAAAAAAAAAAAAAATTTTGGTGTATTTTACAATAAAATTTTATTTTTATAAATTTAATATCCTTTCATGATTATAATTCCGATCATTATAAAAAAAATTAAATATCTATATTTACTATAATTAAAATTTAAAAGTAACTTACAAAGAGCATCTAAATTAACACATCGTGAACTATTTACATGTCCGGTGATAATTTATTTTTAATTTTAATTAATTATTTAGATCACGTTACTTAATGTAAATTTGTTTTTAAATAACATTATGCAAAGTGAGGCCACCATTATTGTATAAGATAAAATAAGAGCATTAAATTTTCCTTAGTAAACAAATAAAATGAAACGAGTGGAAATGGAGTAACACAATCGCAAGCAGGAGCAATAATAGCCAATAGGCAACGGCAAAGAAAAAACTAATGTGTTGTCGTATACGAAGGTGGCTATGCATGTGCCACGCACACAGATATAGCCGTGTTGCTTTGTAATTGCTACTTCTCTTTTTCTCCGCTTCTCTACTTTCTTTCTTTCTTTTATTCATTTATTATTATTATTTTTTATTTTCTTCTTCTTCTTGTCCAGCTTCAGACTACGTGTCGCTCTCTGTGTTTTGTTTAAGCCAAGCTATATATATATATATATATACAATACAAAAATTAGTAGTTGTATTTATCTTTGGTTATGTTTTTGGATTGGGAGCTTTTATTTTGTTTGTTTTTTTTTTTTTTTGTTCCAAAGCAAGTTAAGGTGCGGCCCACCTCAGTTTTGGCTGCTTATGCGTTAGGTCAACAACTAGGAACAGCTTTCGGCTGCTTCCGCCCGTTGGGTCAATTACCCTTTTCCCCTCTATCTACTGCAAAAATAAATTTTAAAAAGGGAAATTATTTATGATATTTTGTACATAAAACTTACTATTTACTACACAATTTAAAATTTTCGTGAATTGAATTAAAAATTTGTCTATATTTAGAAAAACTTTTAAATTTATATAAAATTTTAAAAAATCTCATTACTTATAATTTAAGAAATATATTTATTTTATTTTATATTTGATATATGTAAAAATTAAAATATAATAATTTATCTTTAAAAAAAATTTTAATTATATAATTTAAATAATTAATATAAATTTTAAAATTATAATTAAACATATAAATTTAATTTTATAAATTAAAAATAACTCTTTTTTCATTAAGAGAGAATTAAATAATTGTCTCAAAAAAATATGAATCTTTTTTATAATTATTATCTTTTTTTCTGTATAAATTAAATATAATACAAAATAATTATTATTTTATTTTATTAATAATATTATATTATATATTTGTTAATATATTTAACAGTAACAAAGAAACAAGAGAAATAACGTTGAGCACGTTAAGTAAATTGATGTATAATATCTGTGTTAATGACGTAGGCTGCCTGCCTCTGAAATCTGGCTGGGCTGGGCTGGGCTGGGCTATGTCGCATCTATCATCTGACATCAACGCATACATCATCACATTTTTCTTGTTGATTGATAGGATTCTGTCAATTTCTTCTCCTTCCTTTTTCTTTAACCTAATCCTATTTTCACATTATAATACCAAAAGTTTTTTATTACAACTTAAAAAAAAAAAAATTTGTCTTTATCATTATTTTCTTAGGGCTTTTGGCGGTATTATGAATAAAGTAGAGAGCAGCAGCGACTTCCAAATGCTTCACAAGTTGCATACCAACTTCAGAGACTCAAAAACTCAAAAAGAAAAAGACTATCTTTTCATTTAATTACACACTGATCCCAAAAAGAAAAAGAAATTGTATTTTTGGCATGCCTCCCTTCAAGCACTTTACCTCCAACTAGATAATAGCCAAGCAATTTCCAAGTGGAAAAAGAACTGGGAATCAAGACAAAAACAATGTAGAATGAAATGTGATTTTGACTTGATTATGTTATTCTCTCCTTCAGAAAAACACAAAAATCATCATCACCTAACTCTTAACTACGTACAATGTATGTGTTTGGTCTTTGGAGTGACTAGGTTATTTCTCCTTTTCTACAAAAACAAGCTTCACATGCCTCGTGTCTCACCTTTCATCAATGTCTTTATCCTTTTATTATTATTATTATTATTATTGAAAGAATTTCAAAGTAAATGGAATTCTAATTGCATAAATAAGAGTTGAATGTTTGAATCTAGCCCTAATATATATCTAGCACTCAAGGATTTGAAAGTATATTGGTAGGGTTAAGAATCAACCCATTAAGATAGTATATTTTTTAATCTCAAGCCACAAATCGATGTTGCCAATTTAAGAAAAATATTTTTTTATGAAATTATTAATATAAAAATTGTAATTATATTAAATATTATATATGAGAAATTAATTAATCAAATATAACAACTCAACTAATGAACAAAAAGTTTATAATTAAATAAATTTAATATAAAATCTCAAGATTTTATAATCTCTTTTTTTTTTTACTTTAATTGATAAATTATTTGTATCAAATGTATGAAAGTTTAATTAGTACAAAAATCTAATTTCTTAATATTTTATAATATATAATATCTTAAACTTAAATTTTGAAACTTTATCAACAAAGTTAATTCGTTAAACATTAGTGAGCAAAATTGATTATAGTACCAAATGTTTATCTAATTGCAGACATAAAAGGCATGGATGTATATGCTCCCAATTCATTTTGTATTTTTGGCATGAATGTGGGGAATGAACTAATGTTTTGTATGTTGGGAGGAGTCAGTTCCATGAATTAGCCAATTGGGTTCTTGAGCTTGGTGCTGTGATAGGACACTCAGGAAACCTTTTTTTCTTTTTTTTTTGTTGTCCTTAATTAATAACCATAGATGTTAAAGGATTAGGGGGAAGTCACACAAATTACGTTTTCATCGTTTCACAAGTCAAATTCAATGGGAAAAAATAACAAATAAGTTTATGAATTTTATCATTTTATTTAAATAAATAAATCTTCATTACAAATAAATTTTTTAAAGTAAAAATTTATTTAAATAAAAGTTAAAATAATAATTTAATTTAATTTAAAAGTAAAATAATTCAAAAACTTTGGTAATATTTTAGTCTATTCAATCATCCTTCAAGAAAAAGGCGTGTTTAGCTACGTGTTGAGCCACTGCCTATTGTGAGTATTGTCGTACCTTTACTGATGCAATTGTTAAATCAAATGATAAGAACGAATCCCTGGCTTTATTTTATTTTATTTTATTTTTTGTCCTTTTTCTAATGTCTATATGATTTAAGAAAAGACGTTACGTAAATAAGTTGTTTTCTTTTTCATCTATTAAACAACAAAAAACTTCCTCCGTTGTTTTTGTTTTTCATGGCTATTCACATTTTTGTTTAAAGGTGCTAGAAATTAAACTAACTCTCAAAACGTTTCGAAAGCCAATGATGATTAGTATTTAAATTAGTCGGTAAAAATGGTTAGCCAATCCAGCATGAAAAAAAAAAAAAAACCCTAAATTTTGATTATCGCATGGTTCCATCAATTGTTACTAAACTTTGGTTTATCTAATAATAGTAAATGGATGGACTGAGTCAGAGTACTCGAAGCATTAATTAATTGGACCGTAAACATTTGATAAATGATTAAACTCCGAATTTAATATTGTGATAGAAAAAAAAAAAAAACATAATGAGTGACAGCAGTTGTGACAGCGGTGGCGAGGTTTAACCAGAAGAAATTGAAGATTATGAAATAAAATATAAAAAAGAAAACGACCGTGGGTTTGCCATCATTGGGTTCCCTACGGCGACAAAACTGGGTGTGCAGCACGTTTTCTCGATGTCTCAGCGGAGACATAGACAAAAACAATCTCCCTGCCATGAAAATTTTATTAATCACGGACGAATTTAGTGAATAATAAGATATTGTACGGTTTCTGAGGTAAAATGGAACTCGTTTTCTCAATGGGTTTCTTATTGATTGAAACTGGCAAGGACTTCCCTTCTCAATAGTTCACTAATTCCTCTGTTGACAAGAAAAAGAATGGTCAGCTCAACTTGGGACTGTCTTTGTAGTTTTAGCAGGAAAAAAAAAGGTTGGAATTTTGTAACAAATTGTCTTAGGAGATATCGATGATATTAGGACTTACGATTGTTCTTTGGTTTATATAGTTGAGAGTAATCGGTTTTCTACTATAGTCAATGGATTAGTAGAATACACAAACGCATATTAGCATATAATTTAAAAGGGAATTGAATGTTGAAATATACAATCCCAACTGTTTTCACCCTTTTGGATCAAATAAGTGCAAACACTCATATTTGTTGAGGTCTTGGAGGAGTTGGATTGGGCTGATTGGGGGAGGAATCTTTTGGGGCCTTGAACTAGTCGACTGAAGCTAAGAGAGAGCAATCAGGAGGTGTTGTTCGTAGACACCGCTCTCTGGCCAATCTGGTATCGTAAACCAAAAAAGCAAGCAGATGGAGCAAGAAGAATAATTAAGAGAAAGAAAGCACGAGAGAGAGTGTGCATGAGGTCGTATAGAGAGTGTACCTCTTACCTTTACCTGTCTCGTATAGATGTAGCCGTTATCAGTGTAGCAATAATATTGGATCTGTCCTTACCTGACCTCAATTTCAGCCTTTATATGTTTAATAATTGAGAGGCATTAAGAGGCTGATTCACGACTCACTCAGAGAAATTAGTACCTTTCGTATCACAGTATCAATAGCAAAGAGACTTTACCAAACAAGGAAAAAAAAAAAAGAAAATAAATGGCCTAAACATGCATGTGGATGAACAACAATTACTTTAACTCCATTAAAGGAGTTCAAATTGGAGTGGGTGGAAGGGAACTTAAAAATTCTTGTACCAACCTCCTCAACAGTTATATACGTCAAGATCCTTTGTGATAACGGATTGAACAGGTGCTGAATATCCCATCTCAAAAGTGAACAAGTTAAAATTAAAAGGCAATTCATTTTGCCTACTCATCAGTTTTATAGAGTAATGACAACATCTTTTAAGGGATCATAGTTCCTTAAGCAGATTTTACTTTGCAGGAAGCATTGCCGACCAACATGTTGCCTATTCAAGTTAGTGTTTACTGTTTAGTATGTGAAAGTTTAGTTCAAGTAATAACGGGAATTTATGACTTGCACAATATCCAAAATTAGTTTATAGGTGCCCAGAACTGCTACAAAAGTACTAACAAAAAAACCTTCAGCAACCCTTTCCTGTTACTATCTTTCTCGAACTTGCAATCCTAAGCTTATCTTTGATATTTTATATGCTGCAATAGTATCTCTTCTGTCTCAGCTTTAACACTGGTTTCACCACTTTCTACATCTTGGTTGTTGGCTATTTGTTATCTGAAGCAGTAATGAAGGAGTGGGATCATTAAGATGAAAGGAGATTGTTTTGCTATGAGTATCTAGGCATGACATTAATGCATATATATATATATATATATATATATCTCCAAAAACTAGAAAGTACAAAAGAACATACTACAGAAGAAGTGTCTGTAGTATGTCCTGATATCCCGGAGGAAAAGGAAAAAGCTTAATTTCACATGGATTCCTTAGCTATATTCGCCAGTATATGCATTATTACAGCAATAGAAGAAAATATAAAGGACAGAGAGAACCAAGATACCAGCTTTAGATTGCAGAGGTTATACTAATAAATACAACAAGTTGCCTTATGCTCAAAACTGCAAATAAGTAAATTATTTCTAACAAACATATGAGTGCAACTCAATAGGATCTACAGCTGATGGAAACTCTTTTGATTTTTTTTTATTTAAATTTATAAATCATCTTCATGTGGCAGATGATTGCAGATCCTTGGTATTGAAAACTTATGACCTGGTTGAAAGAACATCATCAGACTGCCTCCCCAAGCTTTCATAATTAGCCCTCGCTCAATGCATTATTTGTAAAAACTAAAACTATATGCAAGTATCGTTATTATCCATATGACATGTTGTAGGATAGCAAATAAGGCGATGGGTTTAACAATAGTTTACAGTAGAACATCAATTAGACAATTTTTGGAAGGGTTTTCTGCTGTGATCAGAATAGGTTAACTAGTTGAAAAAATCTCACGCATTCCTCGAAGTGAGGCCAAATAAAATTACAAAGATGCCTCAAATATATCGGTTGTTAGATCTAAGAATAGCATTTTTCTTATTTCTGCACTCTGGTGAATAGGAAGCTGAATAAAATAATCAAGGACATGAAGCCTTCTTTGGTTGAGGCTAGTCCATGTCAACCGTCAAGTTTCAAATTTTATGAAATCGATTAATGAACTTTTTATACACGTAAACATCATATTTTGTCTGAAAAATTTTTTGGTAATAAAATGAGCTTCATTTATAAAATTATGGGCCCAACAATTGAAAACTCAAACAAAAAAATTTTTGAACCTTGATTTTTAATTTTGATTATTAATTGAGTTTTGATTTTGATTTTTAATTTTAATTTTAGTTTTGATTTTCAATTTTGATTTTGTTTTTACTTTTAGTTTTCTGAAAAAAAGGGGAAAAAAGGGAAAAGTCAAAAAACAAAAAAAGACAGAAAATCAAAACCTGTGTTTTTGTTTTCTAGAGAATTTTGGATTTTAATTTTGTGAAATTTAATGATAGATTAATTTAGAAAAACTTGATTCCCAATTCAATAAAAAAAGAAAGATTTAAAAACCTAAATCTTAAAAAATTTTCTTAGATTCGGTAAGATTTCCTAGTTTCTAAACTAAAAGGGATTAAATCCCTGTATAAAGACAATCTGTCAGAATAAAAGGGAGGAGGAAGGAATGTAGAAGCAAAAGGGCAATCAAAAACTTTTTGGGTTTATATTTTTTTTGGGATTTGTGTTTAGGGTTCTAGATTTTTATTTTGATTGTTTGAGAATTGTAGTTTGATTTTGAGTTTAATCTTGGATTTCTAAAATTTTTGGTCTTCTGAAATTTGATTTAAATTTTGGGGATTGGATTGTTTTTTTTGTAATTTTTTCAGTGTTTTGGATTTAAATTTGAATTTTTTTATGGGATTTTTATTTTTTCAACGAGTTTACGTCAATTTCTAAAAAAAAAATTGAGTTTGTTTAAATTTATTGACAATCAATTGAATGTTTTTTAGCATCAAATTCTAAAATTAATGATCGATTTGTAAATTTATCGACGATCAGTTAAATTTTTCAGTGTCAAATTTTGAAATTAGTGGTCGATCTTTAAAAATTCTTAAATTCTTTGTTTGAAGTTAGAGAGAGGTAGGAGGAATTGGGATCTAGAGATAGACTAAGCTAGGCAAATTTAAGAAAAGTCTTATTTTTTTGCCTTTGAGTGCAAAATGGTGCCATTTTGGGAAGAGCCAACCCAAGTGGATCCGCACTTAGACTTGGTAATGATCTGACGTGCGTGTAAGTTTTTTTTTTTTTAATTCCAATTTTAATTTATTTTAATTTATAATTTTTATTTTTTGGATTATTTTTTGTTCTGTTTGTTTTAAGTTTTTTTGTTTTTTATTAGGATTAAAAAGAAAAAAGAAAATTTTGATAAGAATATTTATGATTGTATATTTGCTTGATTGGTTTTGCATGAAATTATGTATTTGCATGATTATTTTTTATTAATACTTGCATGATTAATATTCTCATAATGATTATATTTACTTGCATAATTAATATATTTATTTACATGGTTATTTATTATTGCATGATTATTGATTAATTTAATTGCAAGTTTGTTTGTATAATTTATATTATTATTTGCATGTTAATATATTTAATTACATGTTTGCATGATTATTTATATATTTAATTACATGTTTATTTGCATGATTTATATTATTATTTGCATAATAATATATTTAATTGCATGTTTGCATGAAAATTATTATATTTACTTGTATGGTTATTTTATATTTATTTGAATAATTACTTAATATATTTATGATTGCATGTTATTAATATACTTATTTGCATGATTATTAATATATTATTTGTGTGACTTAGTAATATATTTGCATGGTATTTTATATTTAATTGTATGATTATATTTAATTGCATAATTGCTAATATATTTACATATTTTTATATTTATTGTGTGCATAATTACATGATTATATTTAGCCACATGATATATTTATGTGATTATATTTGATTATATATTTGCATGATATTTTTTATTGTATGATAATTAATATATTTGCATAAGATTCTCGTATGAATATTTTAATATGATCTAAGTATGATATTTGATATGATTTATAATATATTGATATGATAATTTTTGTATGATATAATTTTTTAATATTATTTTATGATTGCATGACTGCTTGATAATCTGATAGAATTTTGTATTACCATGTTATGATTTTGATTTGTATGATAAAAATTATTTTTTATTAAGGCTTGAGCAAAATAACATATAATTAATGTGGTACTAAATTTGGGCATAAAAAGGTACTAACATCTTCCACGTATGTAATCGACTCCAAAATATTAGTTTTGATGATATACACCAAAATCTTTTTTTTTTTTTCAGGAATCTTTAAGTTTACAATTAGGACAATCTTAAAAAATATAAATTCACATAGGTGATCAATTACACATAAAAAAAAATTAATGATAATTCCATAATTTTTGTGTATAATGAGAAATTTCTCAACCTAGACGTTGTCACAATATACAGCAACAGTCACAGTCCTTAGCGTAAATAAGCAGTTTCTATAAATAATGAAACCTTTCTTTGTTGCATATACTTAACAGAAAACAAGCTAAAACTGAAAGTTTCAGATGATATATGGTAACACAGACTTAAGTTAGTGTATAGAAATGGTAAGAAACAGGAGAGATCTAGAAAGTTTTGTAATATGATTGTTTGGTTCAGCAACAGCTTGTGATATTACTCACATGGAAAGATTGCAATGGATCTTTGGGAGCTACTGGCAGTCTGCCAAAACTTTTACTTGACTAACAGGGGATGATATATATATATATATATATATATATATATATATTCCTAAAAAGTGCAATGGAAGAGCTCCAATGCAGCATCTACTGACGCACAAATGCATTGGAAATTCGGAATTCTAGCTTTGTTCTTTCTCTAGTAATTTAATTAGATAAAGGGAAATGTGAAAGACTCTGAAAAAAATATAAGTCTGAATCATTCGAATAAGAGCTAATTTTACTTTTGAAATATGTATTATTTGCAGACTAGCAGTGCATTCAAAAGTGTAACACAAGCATGGTAATAGAAAAAAACAGATTAATAAACCTAATAACCAGTGACAGCTTTCAATAATAATAAAAAGAAATTACAGAAATGTCTTTTCACTACAAAAATTAAAGAGTTTGCCCATGCCAAACGAAAATATGAGCTCATAACAAGTATAAAATTCATTAGTTAAAAAGTTTTAGTCACAGATAGTTATGGAATAGTCAAATGGCAAGTTACTGTCATTGGATCCTACACCAAATTTCTAACCATCTTTCTGAGAACAAGCATTCAGTGTTCTCAATTCTAATCAAATTTCCTTGCATCATATTCATGGGGAATGTTGTGGGAAATTACTACATCCCAAGAGGAATGGTCTAAGAACTTCTGTTTCTTTAAAGCTATCTCCTCACCTCGTAGATCTCTGGTTCTGACGTTTACGGTTTAATCAGTCAAGGATGTTGTGTGTCTAAATGCTTTTTACCAAACCATACACAAGCGGTCAAATGTTTAACAAAATAAACAATTCAAAAAATACGAAAAGTTTACAAAAAAGAAAAGAAAGAGGTTTAGGGATTCCTCAATAATTTATCACAGGGAAAATATTTAATGGCAAGTTGGGGACAAATTAATAATGGAAGCTGATGTAACTATAAGCATTATTATAAATGCAAACAAATAATTCCAGCCTACCCCATGTTATTATAATTAGAATCTATGTTTATTCTTAAAGATCCCATCAAACAAATGATTAATCCTCATAAAAAAGAGAAAAAAAAATCATGTTAAAAGATAATATTTTAGGATAAACACAAAGCGTAACAGTTAGCCGCTTTTTCTTATCCGTTCAAACAGAAATGGTGGTCTCCCTTTGAAAATGTCACAACTATGAAAATTCCATGACAGTAGCAATTTTCAAAGATGAAGTGGTTGATCTTTCATCCATCAGGAAAAAGTGCCTCTTTTTCCTGCACTCCTCAAGGCTGCTCCTTGTTCAAACGATTAGAAAGCCACGACAATGACTCCTTCCTCTCATTTTCGAAGTCTTTCCTTACCCGCTCCATTTTCACACCACTCAAATGTTTACCAACAAGTCAACATTAAATTAATCAATTAACTTTATAATAATCTAAAAGTAAGCAAAGAAGAAAGAGCATATTTTTTTCTTCTATCTTCATTTTCCTCTGCAATCAAATAACCCCTCCTAAATCTCAAAAGTTTTCCAGGGAAAGAGGCTGGAGTTAGCTATTCCATGGACAGGTTAGTGAAAGCCGATGTGAAAGAAGTAGAATTAGTCTTCATTGGAGGTCAAAAGAGCACCGCAGCTTTCCGTTTAACAAATCTTATGCATACCATGTCCGTGGCGGTTTCTTTAACCACCCAAAGTCCATCTTTCTTCTCTTTTAACAAGCCTTTTTCCATAATCCCTCCCCTCTCATCTTCATCCTATACTCTCCTCTCCCAGCGGTCTGATCAACCTCCTCTGTCCAATCCTCCAGATTCCATCGCCGTCAAAACCACCATGCTTCCTTTAGGCAAGGCTCATCATGATGATCTCCGCCACCTGTTTTCCAAGCCTGGAATCCACATATTCAAGGACGCTACTTTACCAATCTCCTTTGTGGGTCCTCATGTGATTCAACATCTCATTTCTAGCCATACCTATATCGCAGATGTTGATCTGTTTCTGAACAAAGCAATTTCTGGGTGTAGTGAGAATCAGCTCACATGGTTACTCAAATCAGCTGTCGTTTCAGGGGAACCTAATTTGGTTTGTTCCCTTATTGTTCATGGTGGAGATCTAAATGATAAGGACACTAAAGGAAGGTCCTTGATCTCCTTAGCTGTTGAAGCTGGAAATTTTGAAGTTGTCAATGTCTTGATTTCTTATGGTTGTGAAATTGATAATTCAGTTGATCATGTTTTGCACTATGCAGCAGCAATAGATAGAGTAGATTTGATAGATTTCTTATTACGGGCTTATAAAAATGTGAACTTGGATTCTGTTGACCTCTGTGGTAGAACTCCAATTCACATAGCTGCAAGTTACGGTTATACTGAAATGATTAGATTTTGTTTAACAGTTGGAGGGAACCCTGAAGTTTTAGATATTAATAGATGTACTCCACTTCATTTAGCTGCTCAGGAAGGTCATTTAGATGCCGTAGCGTGTTTGTTAGAGGCTTCAAATTATTCTAAATATGCTTTGAATAAACAAGGGAAGACTGCTTTTGCACTTGCTGTTGAAAATGAGCATTCAAATTTGTATGATTTGTTGCATTTAGGTGATGCTTTGAGCCGAGCTGCAAGGATTGATAATGTTAATGGGATAAAGAGTTTACTTGCTGAAGGTGCAAATGTGAATGGAAAAGATCAGAATGGATGGACACCTTTACATAGGGCTGCATTTAAAGGTGGAATTGAGAGTGTTAAGGTTTTGCTTAACCATGGTGCTCAGGTTAACCTTGTTGATGATAATGGGTACACACCGTTGCATTGTGCAGTGGAGGCAGGACACGTTGAAGTTGCTATGTTGTTGATTGCTCATGGAGCTAAAGCTAATGTGAAGAGTCTCGTTCCTTTGAATTCTGATTGTTTTAAGAATCACCCTTCTTATGTTCAACCTGTGTGTCATGAGAAGGAACGAGCTTGACTGGCTGTTTTGTTTATTTTTCTTTTCTTGTGGTAATTTTGAAACCTGTACAGAGGAGTAAAATTTTCATTGTATAATGTGGCTGGTGTCACTTTCTTTGGTCAGAGGGAGAAGGGAGAATGTTCTGCTCCCAACCAAGCAGTAAATCCAGTTCAGAGGATCAAATTTACATGCCCAAATGAAATGGGATTTTGCCTTTTATCAGTATTACTAGTTGCGTTAGGTTCAGTTTTGATAATTCAGTTTCCACCAAATCCTGCCTCTTTGGCTGTTGAGAGAAATGAGAAAATTCATAATTTATTGGAGTTCAATTTGGCCTAAGCTAAGTATATAATCAAGTAGTAGAAATATTATATTGTGAAGTTTCCATTGTTGGATCATTTCTATCACTCATTTGAGAAAATTGGTGAACGTTGATGTCAGAAACTAGGCATGCTAATGTACATCAACTCTCAGTACTGAAACCAGAATCATTATCAAATTATCCAACAGGTTGGGCTATAGTAATTTGCGATAGAGAAAGTCCATGGTGGATTATTGGGTTTGTGCCTTATTTCAACCAAGGACGGGTGGGTTAGTAATTGGATACAATAGAAACAGCCCGACTGAAAAATAAATTATTGTTAATTAAAAAGATTAAATTGAAATTATAAACTCTAAAAAATAAATAATATAACCAAAAGTTTTCACTTCCCGCCTACGCGTCTAATCTAAAATCAGTCGCACCAAAATTGAGCTTCCACGTTGGCGATCCAAGTGAATTCAAACCCAACCAATCAAAACACAAATCTAAAACCTATTTCCACGTTGGAAATCCATGTATCGTAAAACAAATTCCACGTTGGCGATCTGCGTGAAAGCCAAACAACCAATCAGAAAGTACCTTTCACTTCTATATAAACCCAAAGCGCAAAAAACCATATCTCCGTATCCCACCAAAAGCAATTTCAAACATTCCTAAATCTCACTTTCGCTTAATTTCCTCCTTGAAAAAAAAAATTCTTCATCCATGAGCTCTGCAGCAACAACAACCAAAGGAGGCCGAGGCAAGCCAAAGGCCAAAGCCATTTCCAGGTCTAGCAAAGCTGGTTTACAGTTCCCTGTTGGACGCGTTGCTCGTTTCCTGAAGAAAGGACGATACGCCGAGCGTGTTGGATCTGGATCCCCCGTTTATCTCTCCGCCGTCCTCGAATACCTCGCCGCTGAGGTTTATGAAATCGAAAATCCTCCATTTATGTGAAAACCTTTAAAATTTAAATGAAGGCATTAACTAATCTGTTTTTGAATTTCTAATCTCACAGGTGTTGGAGTTGGCTGGAAACGCCGCAAGAGACAACAAGAAGAACAGAATCATTCCGAGGCATATTCAATTGGCTGTGAGGAACGACGAAGAGTTGAGCAAGCTGATGGGAGGTGTGACGATTGCAAATGGAGGGGTTTTGCCTAATATTCATCAGAATTTGCTGCCAAAGAAGAATGGGAAGGGAAAGGGCGATATCGGTTCCGCTTCTCAGGAATTTTAGGGAGTATTCATTAGTACATCATGTCTCTTACATTGGTTGGGTTCTGTTGATAGCATGTGATGAAAGTATGGTTTTACATGTGTAAATCTCTTCCTAAGTAATGAAAGGGTAGAATTGAATTTTGTTCCAGCTTTTTGTGCAGTTGCTCTCTCTTTATTTATTCATGTTTCTAAAATGTCAGCCAATTCGAATTCCATTACATTATTATTATTATCGTTCTTCGACGAGCAGCTTTGAAGGGTGTTCGATGAATCAAGCTTAAAATAAAAAAAAAAAACTCTGATAAAAGAAATGTGCACTAGCTGTCTGTAAAAATGGTTAAAGGAGTTGTGCCTTTATTTACTTTGTTTTGGGATACGAGTTATTTATGTTATAGCAGGTAGAAGGGAGAGGATGCTGTGATTGTTTCCCCTCGATGAAACTGTTCCGGCCACTCTGACAATATAAACATGCAGTCCATATTATTAGAAACAGGCAAGACAACCTCGGATGGTCAAAAATAAATAAGATTTGCTTGGTTGTTGCGGACAAAACAGCGGCTCACGTGGTGGTTTGGGGGGTAGGAAGCGTGACGCGTTTGAGCCAGGTAACATTATTAGGATGGAGAGCGGCATTTTCTTGTACAACAAGAACAATTTGGTGTTGAGAGCAGTCAGAAGGTGGGGAGAGTTTACCATGGAATTTATGGAAACACCTACTATGAGAAATGGGTTCTGATAGATCATATGGAAACAATTCAAATTTGTTCACACGTGGCAATATAAAATAAAAATTTGTACACTTTTTTGATAAAATATGAGATTTTGATGTTTAAAATATAAGAAAGTTATAAAATTAAAACTTAAACTTTTTAAAAATTATTTTTTGTAAACTTTTTCCTTTTTAACAAAATTTTAAAATGTTGTTAAAAAATTAAAAAAATAATCCCAAATCCCTTACAAACAATTCCCATCTCCTAAATATAACATTAACCAAACGCTAAAGAACTCGAGATCGGAGCTCAATGGTGGGGCCCAGATTGTTGGTCGGGACCCTGTCTTTTTTCTTCTATTTTTTGGTGGTTTTAAGAAAATTAAATGATTTTTTCATACATATTGAGAATGTGAAATAAGCGGAGGCCTAACGCTGGAGGGCGGATTTGTAGTCCCTATTTCGATAACCAAAAAACCAAAAAAAGAGTCAAACGTTAGAGATGTCCGTAAATCCGTGATGCAAGGGGGATGTGTGTGTGCATTGTTCGTTTAGAATTTTATTGCTTTCCTCTTTGTTTTTTTTGCTTGTATATAGATGCGGAAAAGCCGAGTTCTGTCACAGTACGAGAGTTGATGGTCATTGTACTTCTCCTATCCTGTCGTCCTTCCGTACCAAATTGCCCATTAAATACCAAGCTGATTACTTCGAATCCCAACCCAGATTCGATAGCTCTAGTTGGCGTGACACTGACACCAGATATAGCAAATTGCCCGTAGAAACATCATCAAATTCTTAATTCCCTCGGCAAAAAAAAAAAAAAAAAAAAGTCCAAATCTTTGCCGCTTCCATTGTTAATTCATTTTCAGTTCTTGAGACAGAAAGGGAAAACATGGACCAAAAAGAATGAGGCAACATGCTCAAATCAAACAATTAGCAAAAGCAAATCATTGAATTTCCGTATAAATTCAATATAACTTTGTACTTTTGGAATATCTTTCAATATCCTTCTTCATAGGTGTCCTGCATGAAATCCATTTGAATTAATCATCATACAACATCTCAGTAGAAAATGCATAAACAGATTCCTTTTTCCCACTCAACCTACAAAATAGAGTGGCGTACATTAATGTCTAGATTCAAACTCACAATAATTTGCTTACCATTGTAGCTGCTTTTAATGTGCTTCTGGTCAGGTTGTATCGGGATTCACCTTCTGAATACCTCCCTAGAAAGCAGAAATGAGATTTAAAAAAAAAAAGCCTCAATGATGATTTGGAGGAATCCTAAACAATGGAATATAAAACAAAGGGTTGGTAATCAACCTCCTGAAAAAGATTTAACCTGGGTATTAGGAGGACCACCATTAGAAGCCAAAATACTTCCCTGAAAGTATACCCATTGCAAGTGGGCTGTAGGCCAACAAGTTGATCCTATAGAATAGTGAACGAGTATAACAAAGAAGAATTTTTAAAGATAATGTAATAATAACAAACCTTTTTCATAATCTACATAAATGACTAAAACTAAATAAAGAGTTAACAAAGGGAACTTCCAGTGAATATTCAGAGCCCTAACTCTAACTTTTTAGCAGAGAATGAATAAAGTATGTCTTTTACATGGAAAGCAGAAAATAAAGAATCCTATAACACTTCAATTATGAGCAGCAGCTCTAGGTGAAGGTCCCTTCTGTCAAATTCATATTACTGCAGAGGTAAACTCTGTATTTTTAATGATAAATCATATTTCAGAATGACAGTTTAATTATAGTAAAAAAGAATATGATGTAAGGACACGGAATGCATGACTTATCCTTATCACTTCTATGATTTTCCAGAGATTGGTTCTATTGAGATCCTATACATGATGAAATTAACTATCCTCTTCCCTTCTCAATTTATAAACATAAAACTTGCAGTATACCTCTCATGGCGACAGCCCTCAGCCATTCCAGAATCAAAAGTTTGGCAGAGCAAGCGGTATGAATTCTATCATAAAAGAAAAATATAAGCTGTTTATCAGCCTCAACATATACAAGGCAGCGAGAGACGGAGGATATATTGCTTTAACCACCAAAGCACAGACAACCTGCATGCATAATATCTTAGGGTAGCAAGCATTATTTTCTGCAAAATGAGAAAGAAACTGAAAAGAAAGAAAAAATAAAATATATGAACAATATTTAAGAAAGTTGATTTTATCTTTTCTCTGTTTGCATATTTTGTCGCAAATTGGCAACTCCACAACACCAACCTGTCCCCCAAGGAAATAAATAAATAAAGGAGAAGATCTACATAGAAACCGATCAGGCCAATGGATTTGATAAAGATCAATGTAATCCATTTGCAGACACATTAAACCGCAAACTCAAACATGAAGCTATAGAGCATAATAGAATACAAACACACACAAAAAGGGCACACATAATATCATTCTCCTAGAAATAAATTTTTAGTTATGTGTTGTGCATATACATACACATCACCGTACAAAAAAATGATTTGTATTAGTTATGCGCACTCATGGTAAAACCAAATATGATGATGGTTAAGTTAGATTATAGATAGCTCAGTAACTTCAGTTGCACTAGTATGTTCTATTTATCCAATCTACAATCAGGTACTTCAAGAAAACCAAATTCAGAGAGGTATTTGCAATTATTATAACTTAATCATAAGTTACAGTTTCAGTAAGTAAAATGTTGATTATCCAGAATACCCAAAGCATCGTTTCTAGGAAACAAATTACATAATTTTAAGAATGGGCCTAAATGAGTAAACTTAACATGCAAGGACAGTAGTCAGGAATTAGCAAGTGAATTCCCCTTGATACAAGTGATAACGAAATCATACATGGGATATTAGCATAAAAACATTATAATACACTAATTACATAGGAAAACAATTTCAAACAGTGAACAATCGAGACACATTTACAGTGCAATTGATGATACAGCAACCATAACATATGGAACTAACCTGCTATCTATAGCCTCAGTAATATTCCTGGCACCTAAACACTTTGGCCCATCTCTAATCCAATTCATTTGCCCAGAAGGACCAGCAATCTGTCTCATAACCACTTGTTATGATCAATATTCAATGCAAAACTTTTAAAAGTGTGACAAAGATTAATGGATTGACAAATATACACCATTAGGGAAATACTCAGTTTGAAAATTTTGATTCCCACATGATGAGAATCATCATATCCACACAACCAATGCTATAAACTTCACAACTAACTCGCTGCAATTCTGGACACAGTCCTGATCAACAGACCAAAAGGTATATTAACAGTATACACCATTAGGAAAATACTCAGTTTCAAAATTATGCTTCCCACATAATGAGAATCATCATATCCACACAACCAATGCTATAAACTTCACACCTAACTCACTGCAATTCTGGTCACAGTTCTGATCAACAGACCAAAAGATATATTAACAGCTAAGGGGGTGAAAAGCATAAAAAGGCATCCCTTTTCAATTTGAACTTATTCTACAACGTATATTATACTAGTGCCACATGCAAAACCTTGGATTGAAATGTTTGTCTAACTCTAAAAGGATTTAGTCCCATGCAGATACTGAATTGAAATTCTTCCCACTACTGAACAAAGTCTCACCCTGCAGGTTTAACCAAAGGACAAAACGCATGAAACTGATTTTCCTTTTTCTTCTTTTCTCGCAATGAGACTAAACTGAAGTATACATATCCGGAGTGCACTCATACACAAACAAAGATTAAGTAGGATAGGTACAAAACATCAAAAATGGACACTGATAATTAGAGGACAACACCACTTAGTTAAACATCTGATAAGGCAAGAAACAGAGCTAACCTCGGTAGGCAATGACAACAAGATCAAGGGAAATCTTCCTCTCTCTAACCCATTGACCAAAGTATTTTCTCACTCTTCCTTGAGTTTCAGCATGCTGAGGAACTGGATACCTATACTTGCAAAACAAAATATGAACATAAATATCCCAACGCTTAAGAAACCAAAAGAATGCGAAAAACCCCAAAATGAGTTTAAGGTAAATAGGAGGAAATTGTACATTTCGGCAGAGTCAAAGAAGTTGATTCAGGTGTCAAAAGCTTGATCGAGAAGAAGAAATGACTGAGGAAGAAAGTTCTGCTCGCCAAAAGTCATTGCTTATAAGGACAAAACTCAGAGAGATAGAGACATTACTAGAGTTCCAAGGAGAGCCTTGAAACTGTCAACTTAGGAGCAAGGCTGTCTAGACGAAGGGACATTCCTCCTAATGTCAACCAAAACCCTGGAAAAAAATGGCGGGACTTATCAGATGAGAGGATAAAGGATGCTCCCAGGCTCTGCTACGAACTTCCATGCGGTCGTTTATTGAAAATTCCGACACCAGATATAATAAGCAAAAATGAAAAACCAATTGGAGATGCAGGGGATCAAACCCTGTACCTCTCGCATGCAAAGCGAGCGCTCTACCATTTGAGCTATATCCCCAATTGATATTCATCATCAAAATATCTTCCTTGGCAGGTTGTCTTTGCAAAGTATCAGAATTTGAATTTGACGAACAGAATAATCCGACCCATCATAAAACACCAGAAATATCACGGCCGGTGGTAAGTTAAGCCTAGCTTACTTGAAAGAAAGAAAATTATTGCAAATGCAAGGTAAATAGTATTAAAAACGTTGCTCATCTGAGAATTAATATTTCCAGATAAAAGACACCAACTTCCTCAAACATTTCATCAGATGAAAGTCTTGTTCTTATACATATTCATTTGATTCTATAAGAGAAAATGTAGCATTTCAATTTGCAGAACCTATATTCAACCAAAGCAAAACCATCCCAAAATTAAAACTATACAGGATCGATTGAAAGTTCAGAAAACAACCCATCAAGATCAATCCGATTCTTTTTTTTTTTTTTAATAATAATATTATAATAAAGTTCCAAAACAAGGAGACTCTCTGACACTACAAAAATGAAAGGAGAATCTCCTAAAATTCTTGTGAAGCCGATCCAATATCACCCTTCCCTTTACCAATCTTCTTCGGCAACAGATTTTGATGAATGTTCGGTAGAACACCACCGTTAGCAATCGTAACAGTCCCCAAAAGTTTACTCAACTCTTCATCATTCCTCACAGCCAGTTGTATGTGCCTGGGAACGATACGATTCTTCTTGTTGTCCCTAGCCGCATTTCCAGCAAGTTCAAGAACCTGCAAACATAAAGAGAGTTTTTACATTCAAGTTTTTTAGCCCATACGGTCAAATTTCCACCTAATTGTTTTCGTTTAGGTCCGACCCTATTAAGTAAATTACGATCACGGAAATGTTAAAAAGAATAGAGGAAAAACGAAGGGTACGGACCTCAGCGGCGAGGTATTCAAGGACGGCTGAGAGGTAGACGGGGGCACCGGCACCGACACGATCAGCGTATTTTCCGGCTTTGAGGAAGCGGGCGATACGGCCTACGGGGAACTGGAGGCCGGCTTTCTGAGATCTGGAAACAGATTTGGAGGATTTAGGCTTGCCTCTGCCACCCTTTGTTGATCCTGTTGAGCTCATCTTCGCTTTAAACCCTAGATTATTATTGTTAAGAAGAAGAAACAAATAAAATTGGGGCAGATGCAGAATGGAGAAATTAAGTGAACTTTTCTGTGACTATCAATGAGAAGAAAGGTAGGAATTTATAAAGGGCATGGGAAGCTGGCTTGCTGGCGGGGCACTATGTTTTGATTGGTTCAGGGGAAGAAGCCACGGATTGCCAACGTGGAATTAACATAGTAGTGATTTTTCCCTATTTTCCAATTTTCTATTTTTTGTATTGGGTTAATGCAATAAAGTGCCAAATGGGCCATTGAGACTGTTGAAGATAGCCACGTGGCTCTTCACGGAAGTTTTCTTTCTTTTTCTTGAGCGCCCCGTTTTATTGCGCCGCCAAAATTCAAAAACCCTAAACACGCCAAATACCTCGATTTTGCAGCAAAAATTGCAGAAATCAGCCCAGAACAAACAACAATAATCTCAAAAACCTTCCTAATCAAACCTAAACCACGAACCCAAACCCAAACCCCAAAATCCTAATATAGGTCTTCTTTCAAATCTACTCAAGCCCCAAACCTCGTTTCCTCAGTCTCTTTCTTCTCCTTTTCTCCTTTCCACACGGACCCACCTTTCGCTGCAGCCTAGTCCGCTCCCCTTTCTCTCTTCTCCCCTCTCCCCATCTCCGACGGGCGACGTTTCCTCCTCCTTCCACGTCTCTCCTTCCGTCTCGACGGCCTCCTCTTAGCCGCTTCGGACCTCTCCGGTCTCTACCAAGTCTTCGATGTCAAAACCCGGACCCCACTTCGTCGCCTCCGGTCCCATACCGTACGGTGTTACGATGGAATAGCGATCGCAATAATGTCATCATCGTCGTCGTTATAAAAAAAATGTGATTGACTCAATAATAATGTAATAAAAAATAACAATAATAATTGATCGTTATTGTTATTATTTTATTTTTTTATCAATATAAATTAATTTTTTTTTTTAAGTTTCAATCCAATTTCTCAATATTTTCAAAAATTAAAATAATAAAATAACGAAAATTGTAAAAGTAAAAATAAAAGCAAAAGATAACTTAGTTAGTCAATTTTATTTTTATATTTTTAATTTTAAAATTTATCTAAAAAATTTTAAAAAATAATATCAATTATTAATCATTCAATCTATAGTTATTTAAATTCAAATTAACTTCAAATCTTCAATCAATAATAAAAATAAAAAATAAATTATCTATTTTTTTAATAAAAGTTTTATAAAATAATATTAAATTTTGTGTTTATAAAAATACGAGTGAAAAAGATAAGAGTATACAAAAGAGATGTAAAAAAAAAAATAAAGGAGTTAGTTGAGTTGTTTTAAGGGAACAACGTTGTAAAAAAGTTGAAGATGAATAAGAGAAATTTAAAAAAAAATTTAGAGACTATTTAAAAGAAAATCAAATAATGGGTCGAAGTGTTGGATCTTGTCTCAGATAAAGTGGTGGGTGAAAGAATGAGATCAGATGAAATGGATGAGGTGGGTGCATCAAGGGTAAAGTGGGGTGGAATGCATTGGAAGTAGGTTGGAGATAGATGATTTTTATTTAATTTTATAATTAATTTTATTAAAATATAAATTTTAAATTTTATAATTTTTAAAAATTTTTTTAGAGAAAATTTAGTTAGAAAAATTGAGATTTTTTGATTTAAAAAATTATGAGATTAATAATTTAATATGATATATATAGAAATTTTAGATGAAAAATTTTAATAAATTTTTGTGTAAGCTAAATGAAAAATAATTAAAATTAAATATTATATTTTGATTTTATTATTTATTAATTTATAATTTATATTTGAAATTTAATAAATTTTTTGTTGTTTTACTATTTATATTATTATCAATTCTTTTGCTATTAAATTAATTCTTATTAATTTTATTTTCATTTTTTTGTAATTATTGAATATTTTATCTATTATAATTTAACTAAAATTATGAATAATTATTTTTAGAAAATAAAAAATATAATCTCATAAACTATTTTAAAAATCATTAAATAAAAATTTTTATGATTATAGTTATAATTATTATATTTTATAATAAATTATGTAAAATTAAAAAAATTTATGATCACGATGATCTCCATAACCATAATGATTTTTATTATATTCGAAAATACAATAAACATAATACAATCAAATATGACTGCTATTTAAATCCCTGATGAAGAGTCAAAATGAAACTATTAAATTTATGTAGGAAGAGTTGGGAAGGAAAATGGAGGTTAGGATTTTTAGTGTTGGTTTAGATGTGTATATGAAAGTTTTGATTATGGTAAAATGAAGTCTACTCATTCCATGAGGTTTCCTGCTTCCTCTTACGTCGGTTAGCTTTTCACCCAATTGTAAGACTAGAGTGAGTGGGACAGCAATGGGAAAATGTAGATTAAACTGCTAGCAACATTAGTCAATGTAGCAATTCTCATGGTTGGATTAACCCCTGCAAAAAGTGTTCTGCTGTTGCTTAAAAAAAAAAAAAAAGTTGAAAACCTGGCCACAGCAATATCTGCATCTACCGACTACGTTGTATGCGGCGCCATTTGTATTTGTCCCCCGCTGGTCATTGATTATCATAGAATTTGGAGACCGGTATTACCTTTTATGAAACATAAAAGTTACAGTCACCAGCAGAGCCCCCAATTTTTGACAAGCAATGACCCATGTTGCGATTGTATGCAGCTATGGTATGATAGTTACTACGAAGGCAGTGAGTAATCGACAACAAGAAATGTGAATATTTCCTTAAACTAAAAATTTCATTATATATAGCAGACAATGATTAATTAAGGCAGGGGATGCTGGACAAGGTTAAACAAAGGACGCCCGTTCTCCAATAGCACCCAACCGAGGGCAATGGAGGGTTTAAAAAAGCTAAAACTGTAAAGTGAAAACACACTAATCAGCTAAGCCTAATTCATTGTAGTTGGATGCCCCTGCAAGGTCAAAATCAAAGTAATCAAGTTAAAAATCGAACTTGTCACGCCCAATCAGACAAGCATTAATTTTCTGCTTCAGGACATCAGAAAGGGCATATTACACGTGAAAATAAATCCTCTCCTCAAGACAAGGTTTAAAAACGTCAATCAACTTACCAAATAGGATATAAACAAACATAAAAAAGACTAAATCTTTTTATGAGAAGTTCACCCGTTTATTACTTATTAGATCAAATGTAAAAGAAAAAAAAAAAACATTTTGCTATGCTCCAATATTATACCAAAACTTATATCAGGATTGGGTCTCAATAACAAGCTAACAATAGATCATAGCCAAAATAAATAATCAATCCTAAATGCTAACCTCTTAGGATCATATGTTTAATAAAAACAGATAGATAAATCAACATATGCTTAAGTGTACTGAGTACGTTTTACTTTGATAAGATGGAAAACTAGCTTTGTGTTATGGACATATTGACATCAAGGTTGGACGGTACTTTAACGTTGTCATATGGAACAGTTGCAAAGAAAATCCTATAATGGTGTTTCAAACAGAAACTGAAATTTGGGGACTATTAAGTTCCAATGCTGTTCCACTTCATAAATCCCCAAGTTATCGTGTCTTTCATACTTGTCAAAGTAATGATCAACAATAGACAGAAGCAGGTGCCAAACCACGTTTTCAAACAACACATACAATGCAGTTGCAGTTCACATTCTAAATTCTTGTCTTAGCCAAAAGACCAATCTCCAAATCATGATGGAAACTAGAAATGCATTTCATACCTGAAGTACTTGAAGCAGCTAAATTATCTGTTCCAGAAGCTCCAGTCCTTGACTGGCCTCTGTTTTCTTCTCTTGAGACTCGTAATGACCTAGGACTCAAGCGCATGTACCCAAAGGAGCATTCTCCTCTTCCTCATCTTTCTTATCTCCCTCACCCTGAGCATCTTCTTGGTCTGATGAGCTAGTTGAATCCTCTTCACTTGAATTGTACTCATCAAAATGTTTTTTCCCCTTAATATTTTGCCGCTTCGGGGGCAACCCTTACATCTTGCAATCGTCCCTTCCTTCTCATCTGCAATAAACCAGCTGAATTAGTTCTTGAATTAAAATACAAAGAACGGAATCATTACTCAACAATGATGATATGATAAGAAAACCACAATGCTTGGGAACATGTGATCAAATTTCTACTTCACATACAAAAGAACAAGAGAATGATTGAAGTGAGATTAACTAGTACCTTGAATCCCTTTGTTCTTTGCACACTTCTCTTGCAAACTATCATAAAATGCAGTGTAGTGGCGCCACCTGCTTGGATCCTCATCTGTATTTACATTCTCTGTCCGCTTCTGGATATCCTGTGGACTACAAAATAATAAAATATTAAGTGATGCATACTGATCAATCCCTGTCCAAAGAATGAAATAGAATGTCTTACATTACATAGTAGAAATTTCTTAAATGGCTCGGATGTCAGGCACTGAAAGTCTTGATTCAAAATGAAGCACAAAAGCTTCCAGCAAAGACAGCTGTTTAGAAGCAGCTTGAAAAGGCATGCTCAATGCCTTAACAATTCTTAAATCTATGGTCTGTGCTTCTTCCATGCAGCACAGATGAATATTCCAGCAAGCCGAGCAGCCAGGTGCTTACAGTCCTAAAAAGACTCACATTTTAAGGATTCATCACTTTTTGAGGGTTCAACATGTCAAGGATAGACCTGGTGAAATGAAAAAATGGGCTCAACTACTAAAGGGGATATACAAAAAGAGAGAGACATATTATCAATGCTTCCAGTTCATGTCAATTTTAGGCTGGTCAAAGAGTATACTTCTAGCCTTCTATAATCTACATGCCACTCCTACAAACTCTGAACAAAGCTCTTTGATTTTAAGTGGACAACACTCAAAGCCCAAGTAAAAGCTTTTCTGACTTCATTTCACTTTGATTATTTTCAAAAAATGGGACAAATATATTCTAAAAACAGAGCAAATTAGCAAATTTCAATTAAAAATGATTTTACAAACTCTTTCTACGTGAATATAGTCTCAAACAACCTATACAAAAAGCCCTTTCGGTCATTACTCCCAATAAGTGGCAGGGCTTTAATGTTTGCTTCATGTCTATGAAAAGAAGAAAAAGCTTTGTTTGTCTTCTCACTTCTTTTTTTTAATTGTAAGAGATGGTCAGTTGGTTTTGATGCTGAATCTCAGGGCTTATAATCAACCCTATTGAGATATCCCTTCATTAGGTACATGAGGTTAGTGCATAAAGTTGAGAAGCAAAGAAAAAAAAATAAAAATTTCCAGCCGTAAATTAGCATACAAGTAAATATTTTTCAAAAAGACATGCTGAAATTAACATATACTGCAAAAATAAAAGAAATTGTAGATTAGTACATGAGGTCTGTCACCAATGACTAAATTTCACCACAATAATTGAAGTCAAGAATTCTACCCTCTTCAAAGCTTCTAGAAAGATTACAGAGATATCATCATCTTTTTTCTTCAGAACTGTGATCAGATTCTTTACAATCTCTACAATGCCAGCTCCACGCATCACAAATGAGAAATTATCTCTGGAGCAAGATAATCCTGCAGCAGAAATTGGTTTTTGAACTGAGTTTTTGTAAATCAGAAATATAATGTGAAACAACAAGAAATGCCAAGAATGCAAGAAATAGCATAGCAAACACTGACCTTTGGAACCGTATCACTAGCTATCAACTTTGCAGCAGCAATCATGGCTGCATCTCTATTTGTCTCCTCAATATACTCATTGTTAACATCTTCGTCTTCTGTGTCATCTGCAAAACATACATTCAAGGTGTAACTAAACTTTGCAAATAAATAGCAACATGAAAGTTTAACATGAATTCTCATCAATGTATGCAGCCAACATCTAAAAGGTGTTAGTTAACAATAGGCAGGCACGGAAAAGTTACCTGGCTCCAGTTGATTTCAACCATATGGTGAGGGGTAATGGCCCGGTTAGCAGCAAGTTACAGATTTCAAAGATTGAGCTCAAAAAAAGGAAATGAAAGAAATCATCACCTGAAATTTTGAGCTGTTGCTCGCAAAGCCTCCAGAAATTTTGAAGAAAAGGAGCATCTGGACAAAATCCTAACTTTCAAGCTTTGTTGACAAAAAGTTAGTCTTCCTAAACAGACAGCAGACATCTGCTAGCATAGTACAAGCCTGGGTCATTAGATGAACTTCATTAGAGAAAACAGTAAACGGTCTTCTGGAATTTTCTTTAAAAAAATCATATATTAAGGCAAAAGGATTAACCTGCAGGCTAGTTGATTTCCAGATTTTCCACCTTCCCTGACTTCAGGAGGAGCATTAAGAAAGTACTCAAATTCCTCCAACAAGATGCCACATTTAGACAGGAGAGAGGATAAGGATCCTTCAGAGACAGTTTCACTGTTTATAATAGAGTGCAAAGACCAGGCAACACCAAGCACATATTGAGCGGCAGAAAACTAACAACCTAAATGAGAATGAACAGCAGTTATGAACGAATGCAAGGGACAGAAAAAAAACAAAATGAAAGATTTTTAAATTTGCTCATTTAACTTACTTCATCATCCAAGTTTCTGAAGCTGTGAAAGATTGTGATACTATCTCCATATAATTGATACAGGCCTTGATAATTGAAGCTCACACAACCATTTTAAATTTACAAGAAGAGAATTCATCCTCTCCATCCTGTAAATTTAAAACTTGTCAACTGTATACATTCGGTTAACAAGGCCACAATCAAGAACAAAAGGCCCAGATAGAAACATACAATCACTTCTTTAATAGCAGATTTAAGCTTATCAATAAGTTCATCTTCAAGCTCCTTGAATTTATTATGAGCAAAATCATGCAGCTCTCCTCGACTTTCAGTGAAACAGAATTTAATAGCCTTCACACAAGATCTCAATGTGTCCTTCTCACCATGCTTGAAAAATGCATCTTTGATGAGCTGAAGAATAGTTCTGAAATTCTAGAAGGGAAAGCAGATCAGTACTAAATATGAAAAGGTACAAAAAACTATCTCATAACTGACATTAACAAGCAACTTTACCACCTAACTGTTCCTGTCTCTTCAAAGAATGAAGCTCAAGGTTATAAACACAATAATCTCAACCAATGATGGAATTTTGGCCTCATCAGCCATGAATTTATGCAGAAGTAATGGGTAGTTCTTCATCATGGCAACAGTTATATATCGCCTGTTGCTTTCAAATATTTCCTGGAATTTTAAAAAAAGACAAATTGAGATTTAGTCATCTTTGTGAGTGGCAATACAATGCAGTGAAAATCATCATACTAGTAATGCAAATACAAATAATACTGCAATTAAATCCTTATATGAGCTAAGGAGGAATGATAATAAGGAGTAAGAAACAAAGAATTTAGATACTTTTTGAGGTAATATTGCTTCTGATTATCAGAAGCTGGAACAATCCTCTCTCCAACAGCCTTTCTGACAGAAGCAAAAAGAAGCCTACTCAGGTTTGTTGCATGTTCATCAGCTATTAATGGATTCTCATACAAGAGCATGGAGATGATACACTTCCAATCGTCCAAAGCAAATTACTTAATTACCAAAGACAGTATATAATTAGGGCATATAAATGCCATTTTGAATGCCTTGTACTTTTACTTAATGATGAGGTAATTGTTCCTCAGAAGCATGTAGGCCAGATTGATGGAGGTGGAGCTGGAGGTGGAGGTCAAACTTGGAAGTAATTCCTGGGACACTCCATCTAACTAGTTTTCCTTTGTAACGACCATCACAACCACTATTGGCATTTTAAAATTTCAAAGTAGACTGCCTCAAACATTCACATGCACCACATGTACAAAAATGTCTTTGGTAAAGATAAATTTTGAAGGATGAAAACTTTCACGAACTTAGACTTCTTTGTTTGTTAAATCATTAAATGTTATTTCCCTTCTTCTTCCTCATAAACATTGCATGCAACAAATACAATACCCAACCTTGCTTAAAGCCTCTAAATCCCCACCTTAGGATGTAAATAAATCTCCGATCTGTGCCTATTGCCTCCCCTTCCCAACCTGTCACGAGCAACAAGGAAAATACTCTTCATAGAACAACACTACAAATATGTACTTAAAAGGACCAATTTTATGGTAAGAGCAAAATGTAGAAACCCATAGCCAACATAAACTAAGATCATAAGCTTCATTCATAACTCTAGGGATCTTCAGTAGAAGCATATAAATTTAAAGATTCAAAAACAAAAGAACTTCAAAGTCAATTACCGATTTATCTCTCGTCCGCTCTTTTCGAGACATCAGAAATTCCCTCAGCAGCTCCACTTGGCTTAGTTTTGGGACGAATTTCTTCGAAATCCTCGGGTGAACCCTCCCATTCCTCTAGGTTGGGGCTCCCATCATGGGCATCGCTACTCCTTTCTTGATTCTCCCTATTGTTACCGTTTGCCTCACGAGGTTCATCTCCACCTCCTCGAGTTTGAAACCTAGCCCTTTTTTCACCAAAATTAGGTCAACTGATATACTACAAGAATTAATTTACATGCGCAGAAAGAGAGAGAGAGAGAGAGAGAGAGAGAGTAGACAACTACCGAACGACGAGTAGTAATTGTAGGGTCGAGGCGCACCGTCATCCATGACCTAGGATTTGAATTACTACTAGAGAACTTGACCGGGACAGAGAGGGAGAGAGAGAAACGGATATCTGCCCTGAGATGGACCGAATTAGCAGAAATAGAGGAGAAAATGAAATCTCCCGCCAAACGATTTTGTTAAGTTCTAAGGGCCGTGAGATCTTAGTGATTGGAGGCGAGGGTAATTTAGTGTGAGAACGTCAAGGACTCGTAGTATGGTAAGTGGTAACGGATACACTTGATCAAGTCGCCGCTAAGGCGCTACACTAACTCTACTATTTTTAAAATAAAATAAAATAAAATAAAATAAATCAACAAGATAGAATTAAATGCTATAGTAACGGTGAGGGTTAATTTGGATTTATGTTCATTGTTTTTAATTATTTTATTTTTTAATAAATAATAAAATGACCGACTGCACGAAACCTATTATATCACATTTTACATTTCGATTTTCATCCTTTTTAATTTATCTACTAATGTTACTTTTTTTGTATAATTAAAAACATTTAAATGAATAATAACATAATGATCTTGTTTTGTATCTTAATAATATAATAACCGCGTCAACTTCTAACAAGTAAAGCTTATTTGGGCCAAAAAAATTATTATTATGTAAGCTTATTACAAAAGATATAAATAATGAAAAAAATCTGTATCAGTAACAACTTTATATATTGATATTACAGATTTCTTTCAATGTAAATGATTACTTGAAAACGTTTGGAAAGAACAAATTTTTTTAGTAATATAAACCGATTCAACCAAAAATGTATTGGAACATAGCAGGATTCGCCTTCCATAGACACACCAAGCTCCGCAATGGCAGATATTTCACATCATAATTTCTATGTATCAGGGACACTCAAACCTAAGATAAAGAGTCATCAATCTGACTCAAGTCACTTTCGGATAAAAGAAAAAATCTAACCAGTGGATCACTTTTCAGCTTTGAATCTAAAGCACAATGTTGAAACTGCCGGTAAACTGTCCAATTCTTTTTAACTTGAATCTGTCGATGAAAAGGCTCCTCTGTACCAAGGGACTTAGGGTTTTAATCATAAATCAACTGCAATTGCTAATAGCCTAGTAAACAATGGCATAAAGTAATTTGTAATAATCATAAATATACACTACATTCGATAAACATAGAAGCATGTAAGTAACATCAAGATGTGTTGGCCATGGACTCAATTAGGAGCTGATAACCTTCTGGCACGGCTGTCTGTGTGTTAACACACTCGGCAAGTGCAGGTACGTCTGAACCAAGGCCATGAGACATGGCCAGAAACAGCAGCAAATGAAAATCCGAAATTCTCTTCACAAATGGAAGACTCTTTGTTCTATCTAGATGACTCTTAAGTGTCCCCATTGTCACATGGTTGTTTCGGTTCTCAATGGGAAATGTTGAGGAAAGAGGTCCCTGCGTTAAAAGCAACTATTAAAATGAGTTCCAAAGTAATAGAGGAAGGTGAATCTGCAGCAAATCAAAATTACATGTGCATAATTAAAAATCTCTCCCCCCCCCCACTTTCTCTTTCTTCACAAAAAGAAAAATAAAAATCGTCAAGTGATGGTGAGCATCAATCTAATGGACCCTTTCTCTTTCTTAACAAAAAGAAAAATAGTTAAGGGGTGGTGAGCATCAATCTAATGGAGATATATAGCCGGCATTTAACCTGTCCAACCTAAGAAATAAATACATTAGAACCACTCTTGTTTGCAATGAAAGACTAGCAGCAAATGCAGATGATAACTTTAAGGCACATGACAACTCTGCCGGCAGAAATTGACATTGGATGGTGTTTTTTGGAGCCTTAGTATGAGTGTTGCACATAGTGGAGTTTCCTTAAATTTGGAGGGCCATACCTTCATTGCTAGGTATAGTTCCAGGCAATCCATAAAGTTATCATGAACCAAGTAATCAATTGGTTAAACAAAAAGTTAAGATTTCGTCCAACCAAATGCACTGCTACTAAGGAGTTGAATTCATTGGATACAGACTCTAGAACTATAGAGGCTATTTATAGCATATATCACAAAAGAAACTAGATGTATCGGTTATACTTACATAAATACTACCCGTGACTGAAGCCAAAGGCAACTTCCAATTTTCCACCAACCTTAGACTGACACCAGAATTTCTAACCTGGACCTCACTTGAATAGTAAAAATGCTGGCTATAGTAATTGATTAATCAAATACATGGTTTCTTTATTGCGTCTATCATGTAATCCAACCTAAATATCATGGTGTACTAACAGCAGGAGCTGCAATCATTTTCCTTTGCTGTAGGTCAGTAAACCATCTATAATTTTAAGGGAAGACCTTTATTTGGCATCCCTATTTGCTTCTTTCTTGGTTTGACAAAAGCGTCCTCTTAAGCTATAACCATCATATATAAATATCAATCTATCTTCTGGACATGGTAAGCAATTCAAGAAACGAAAGACACAGTAAACAACTCCAAAGAAACTTCTCCATGATGGCTGCACATTTGCAACTCCACCTTCCATTCCGGGACTATTTAACAATGAACTCTCTTGCGAACTGTTTATTAACCTAAATGTGGCCTTCCATTAGCTTTATATGTTACTTTCTTCTTCACATACAAAACTATTTGTGCCACAAATGCTAGTTGATAACATTTTGCATGCCTCCTCTCAAGCAATTCAACAGCTAAAATTATAGTGACACTGGTCTAAACTAGAGTGTAAACTAGCACCGTGAATTATGTAAACTTCACATGCAACACTCAACACCTTGTAGGTTAAAAGGTTAATTAGAAACAACAACAGAAAATGAAAACAACCGCAATTATTAACTATAAAAAGCAACTATTTCTACAACATTAATTGATTAAATCAGATAATGAAAAAAAAATTCCGCACCTGATGGTCGAAAATCTTTACAACCACCAAGAAGAAATCATTATCAACCTCCTTAACATCCTTTCCACCGACGACAACATCTTCTTCATCTTTGAAAGCTTTGGATCATCATCCTCTCCAAACTCTGTCACAAACCACCCCTTCTTAAATAACTCAACACACATATCACTCATTTGAAAAGCCTCAAAATGTACATCCGCAGCCCCATCTTCATTGGCTTCCAGCTTCACCACAACAGTTACCCACTCCTTCAGCCCGCTCTCGGCGTGAAGCTCTGCCACCTGTAGAACCTCCCTGTTCGAAAATTATAGTCCTTTTTGCCTTGCATTATCGTCTGGGTAAAAATAAACCCTACTCTCTTAATCCTAACCCTGCCGCAATGGCATCAACCAATTTCTCTTCTTCGGGATTCCTTAAAAGAATCAAATCGTCTTCCAATCCTTGTTGAGGTGGCTCGTAAATGAATCACTTCCACTCTACCTTCTTCCGAGATGGTGCCGTACATGAACCCGCCGCGTTTGATAGCAAACGCCAGCGTTTCATTCACGTATCGTTGGAAAGCGTATGCGCAATCGCGGTCAAAGGAAACAGAGTCGCAGTGAGGGGATTCCTGGCGGGTGATCCGGGTTTGTTTAGCGATGAGATCGTCCATGGTCATTTTACGGCCGAATGATCCGGCGGGAGACACGGCAGGGCCGCCGCGGACGGTGCGTTCGCCGTGATAGTAAAGATAAATAATGGAGCCGTGAGAGAGGTTTAAGGCGGAGAGTAGGGTGCAAGGGTCGGCCATGTCGGTGAAGCGGATGAGGTCAGCGGGGGTTTTAACTAAAAGAAGATTTTTATCAGTGGAAAGCGTTTGGTTCTGGATGGAGATTTGGAGTTGGGATTCAATTAGGGTTTTTAATTGGGAGATTGATATGTGAGGGCCCATCGACTTGGATCCGTTCAAGGCCGTCTCGACTGCGGATTCTGATCATCATCTTGGAATCGAGACGGTAGCGTTTGAAGGCTAAAAGAGTTAAACGAGTTTCAGCTGAGATATGAGCTAAAAGAATTATGGTTTTGGCTATTTTCTTTATAATGGAGAAGGGAAAGTGACTGTTGGAGACGACAAGAGCTTGGAGTGAAAGAGTTGGGATTCTGATGAGAGTTCCTTTTTGGTGATCGCTTGTATACTATAAGATTGGCTTTCCTTATACCCAAAACGTCACCGTTTTTATTTGTAAACAGTCCAGAATTTTCTTAAGCAGTTTTGGGACTTGAGTAACAAAATACAAGCAAAAGTTGGTATCCTAACTTAAAACTAGATGAGAATTTAGCCCCGTGATTCAAATTTATAAAAATTTAAATTTATTAAATTTTTTTTTAAGAATAAATTCGAGAATTGATAAATTATTCAATCTTTCAGGATCAATAAATAATCATCAATAAGATTCGAATCAAAATTTTTAATCTAAAAAAAATAAATTTAATTTTATTAAATCAACCACTTTTTAATATTTATTGGATATTATTTTTTAAAAATAAATATATGAATTAATTTTAAATAAATTTTGAATTATTATTCATCAATTTTTAATAAAAGCAAAGTTAGAATTTAGCGTTTGTTACTTGCACATTAGAAATAATACTGGTATAAAATAAAATAAAAAAGCCAAATAGAACATATGCAAGATTTAAGAAAGAAATGGTGGACTTTTAATGGTAATGCTTAAGCATTAGAATTTTATTTAAAGAGTGGCTTGTTTAAAAACATTAATACATTAAAAAATTATTTGATATTTAGTAAAATTTTTAACTCTAGGAATGAGATTAAGATGATGATATATATATTTTTTATTTTTTGAATATACATTAAAATATATATATTCATATTAACTCTACTTGTAAATTTAAAAAAACTTTATTATTAGTTGATTTGATAATTTCTAGTACATTACAATGACAGAAAACAATTAAATTGCAGAAACAAAGTGACTGACGGATTAATTAACAACATAACATTTCTTCCTAATCTCCCTTGAGTCCCTGTGGAGAACTCCAATGGCTCCCATCTTCTTCATTGCCACTGCAAAGTCTTTGAAGAATTTCGATGAGTCAAGCATATCGTTGACAGTTTTGAGGGCGTGATTGTTTGTCAGAAGGGCGGCATCGGATTCGAAGAGGCCCATATGTTGCTTGAGGATGACAAAATAGTGATTATCAAACTTTAGAGAGCTACCAGGATCCATTTCCCACGGTGGTGTGTTGTCACTAAGGCTTCGGCATTTGTCTTCAAGAAAGCAGCATAGGTTGCGTTCAACGAAGGATCTTGACCTCCTCTTCCAGTAAAATTGTATAGCTGGGGCTGAAGGTATTGCAGTGGCCTCTTCCAATCGTATGCCCACCTGCATTTTTTCCAATGATTTTCTGTAAGTACTTCGGCAATTATAGTCCATTCAAAATTTTTATTAAAATGCTCAGAATTGCACACTCTTGCTCGACTTGGATGATCTGCTTCTTCTAGTTTTTGTTTTCTTATTAAAGAAGTTGACAAGTTCTTTAATTTAATAATCTGACTTTTTTGCATGCAGCCTTCATTTTTCTTTTACATATGAGAAAATATGATTCGAACATAAATTTAGACCTTTTTTTATAGAAAAAGAATTTTCTAGACATGATCGCAAAAGGGCTTTTGAGGAAACTGAGACTGTTTTTATGATTACCCAAATGTTCTGTTCAGTGATATTTGTTTCTCTTGTTGTTCAAAAGAACTATTGATTCTGTCTTCTTTCCATCTTATATATCTTAAAAATTCATTGGATAATGTACCTGATAAAACCACCAGGTCATGCACATTGAGGCCTTTGATAGCAAAGTTCTGAACGAGACTGGTGAAGTTGAAAAAAAGGGGAAGGAAGATTAGCCAATGCCTCAGAAATTCGTGACACTGTGCCATCTCTTCTACCGGTAAGAACTTCCCACAATGGTTTTTTGAACTGCAAGGTAATATTCGGTGCACTAGTTATATGCTTTCATTTGTCGAAATATCACTTCTTTTTAAGGTTTTTGCTTAACTTACTTTATATGAAACTGAATCCTGGCAGCCAAGGCACAG